>SRMA01026971.1:221975-442234 GCA_007224835.1 Danionella cerebrum
GCTGAGTTAGAGATATGCCAATTGAGTTGCTATGATAACTATTATGGTTGCTATGGAAATGTCATTGTCATTATCTAAGGTTTCCTGTGTCACTATGAGTAAAACAAAAAAAAAAACCCATGTCTCTAGCATTTTCCAAAGCTGATATAGAGATATGCCAATTTGGTTGCTATGGTAACCAATATGGTTGCTATGGAGGGGTCATTGACATTATATATTGATCTCTGTGTGACTACAAGTCATTTAGACCAACTCCTGTGTCTCTCTCATTTTCCTAAGCTGAGATAGAGATGTGTCAATTTGGTTGCTATGGTAACCAGTATGGTTGCTATGGAGGGGTCAGTGACATTATATAATGTTCCCTGTGTGACTACAAGTCATTTGGACCAACTCTCGTGTCTCTCTCATTTTCCTGGGCTGAGATAGAGATGCGTCGATTTGGTTGCTATGGTAACCAGTATGGTTGCTATGGAGGGGTCAGTGACATTATATAATGTTCCCTGTGTGACTACAAGTCATTTAGACCAGCTCAGAGTGTCTCTTTCATTTTCCTAGGCTGAGATAGAGATGTGTCTTTGGTTGCTATGGTAACCAGTATGGTTGCTATGGAGGGGTAAGTGACAATATAAAGTTCCCTGTGTGACTAAAAGTCATTTAGACCAACTCCCGTGTCTCTCATTTTCCTAAGCTGAGATAGAGATGTGTCAATTTGGTTGCTATGATAACCAGTATGGTTGCTATGGAGGCGTCAGTGACATTATATAATGTTCCCTGTGTGACTACAAGTCATTTAGACCAACTCCCGTGTCTCTCATTTTCCTAAGCTGAGATAGAGATGTGTCAATTTGGTTGCTATGGTACCCAGTATGGTTGCTATGGAGGGGTCAGTTACATTATATAATGTTCCCTGTGTGACTACAAGTCATTTAGACCAACTCCCGTGTCTCTCTCATTTTCCTAAGCTGAGATAGATGTGTGTCAATTTGGTTGCTATGGTAACCAGTATGGTTGCTATGGAGGGGTCAGTGACAATATATAGTGTTCCCTGTGTGACTACAAGTCATTTAGACCAACTCCCGTGTCTCTCTCATTTTCCTAAGCTGAGATAGAGATGTGTCAATTTGGTTGCTATGGTAAATAATCTGGTTGCTATGGATGAGTTAGTGACATCATGTTGTAATCTACATTCAACCTAGATCAATATAAAACAACTCCCATGTTTCTACGATGTTCCACTTAGAAGATATTTGACATTCAAAAATGATGTTGAAAAGTGGGCGTGGCTTGATGAATTTATGTTAAATCATAAGCAATGATTGGCTGGATTAGGTATATGCATCCTTAATGTTGCTTTGAATCTCCATTGTGAACCAATTACAAAAGATCTTTTACAATAGGATCGTATTGGAATCAATTGCCCCAGTGAAATGAATGGCAGCAATGTATCTCTATGGCCCATTGTGAGTCTATGGGAAGGCTAAGCCAATCAAATTTTGTTATTCAAATTAGTTGATTAACAGCTACCTCCAACTGCCACTTTTCGAATCGAGGAGACATTTCTCAGATGTTGACCATGCCTCAAACAAATAAACATTACAGAAGCACCGTAAGACATATCGAGATGATTCTTTCTTTGTGAGAAGCAGAAGGCCTCAATGAAGCTTATGGTGTAATTTTTTTCAAGATATGTGGAAAATTCTATTAGTTATGGCAAGTTAGAAAAAGCCTAAATTTAAAACTTTCAAGCATTATTTTCTGGGTGAAATGCATTGATCTCAATGGAGCAATTTGCTTCCCTCGTTAAGGTTTAGGCCTCCTAGTTTAAAAACCGTAGGTCATATGAAAGAAACAACTGCATCTTTAGAAAGAGGACAAATTTCTCTACTACTTTAATATAAATTTTGTGCATAAAGGGTAAAGTTTGGTTTAGGAGAGAGGAATTGATGAAGAAGTTTGAGATGTGAAAAATTAGAGTGGAAGCTAGAGTGGAGCAGAATAAGGTCAAAATCCAAATTCTTCATTAAACTTTAACTGTGATTTATAAAAATCTGTAAAAGATATGAAAAAGCTGAAAACATCTTTTAAAAGCTGAAAACGTGTTGAATTGTTTAAAAGTTGAATGATTGCTCTAGCTGAAAGTATGCTGGAGTTATGAAGGTTGAAAAAAGCTGAAGATTTAAAAGAGATTTGAAGTGTTTCCCATTCATTTCAATGGGAAAAATTTTTTAAATAAAGTTGAATTTTATAAAAAGTATAAAACATTTTAATAAGAAAAATACGAGCAATCGATTCCAAAAGAAGCTGAACATTTTGATGTTTGAATGGTGTTTCTAGCTTAAAGTATGTGGAAGTAGTTAGCCGTCGAAAAGTGGGAGAATAATAAAAAAAATAATAATAAATACGTAGGATAACAATAGTGTGAATGCCTCTGCATTCACACTAACTAGAATATGCATTTCCTAGCGGAAAATGCGTGTGAATGCAGAGAGCTAAAAATGAAAGCAGGCTGAAAGTATCTGAAAAAAAATCTAAAGTTGAAAGGTGAAGCTGAAAGGTAAAATATTTGAAAGTTGAAAGTTTTAAAAGTTGAAAAAAGTGAAGCTGAAAGGAGAAAGATTTGAAAGTCGGAAGTTTCAAAAGTTGAAAAGTGAAGCTGAAAGGTGAAAGATTTTAAAGCTGAAAGTGTCAAAAGATGAAAGTGGAGGCCGAAAGGTGAAACATTATAAAGTTGAAAACGTATAAAGTTGAAAGGAGAAGCATTGTAAAGTTGAAAGGGTCAAAAGTAGTAAGTGGAAGCTAAAGGTAAAACATTTGAAAGTTGAACAGTGTCAAAAGTTGAAAGTGGAAGCTTAAGGTGATACAATTGAAAGTTGAAAGTGTAAAAAGTTGAAAGTGGAAGCTGAACGGTATAATATTAGTAAGATGAAATTCTGTCTAGCATTTTCCTAACCTAAGATAAAGATATGCCAATTGCGTTGCTATGGTAAAAATTCTGGTTGCTCTGGACAGGTCATTTACATAATAGAATGTTCCCAGTGTCACTCTGAGGGAAATGAATCAACCCCCATGTCTCCAGCATTTCCTTGAGCTGAGTTAGAGATATGCCAATTGGGTTGCTATGATAACTATTATGGTTGCTATGGAAATGTCATTGACATTATCTAATGTTTCCTGTGTCACTATGAGTCAAACAAAACAACCCTGTGTCTCTCACATTTCCCTAAGCTGAGATAGAGATGAGTCAAATGGGTTGCTATGGTAACCAGTATGGTTGCTATGGAGGGGTCAGTGACATTATATATTAAGCTCTGTGTGACTATAAGAAAATTACACCAACCCCCATGTCTTTAGCATTTTCCTAAGCTGAGATAGAGATGTGTCAATTTGGTTGCCATGGTAACCAGTATGGTTTCTATGGAGGGTCAGTGACATTATATAATGTTCCCTGTGTGACTACAAGTCATTTAGACCAACTCCCGTGTCTCTCTCATTTTCCTAAGTTGAGATAGGGATGTGTCAATTTGGTTGCTATGGTAACCAGTATGGTTGCTATGGAGGGATCAGTGACATTATATAATGTTCCCTGTGTGACTTCAAGTCATTTAGACCAACTCCCGTGTCTCTCTCATTTTCCAAAGTTTAGATAGAGATGTGTCAATTTGGTTGCTATGGTAACCAGTATGGTTGCTATGGAGGCGTAAGTGACATTATGTAATGTTCCCTGTGTGACTACAAGTCATTTAGACCAACTCCCGTGTCTCTCTCATTTTTCTAAACTGAGATAGAGATGTGTCAATTTGGTTGCTATGGTAACCAGTATGGTTGCTATGGAGGGGTCATTGACATTATTTAATGTTCCCTGTGTGACTACAAGTCATTTAGACCAACTCCCGTGTCTCTCTCATTTTCCTAAGCTGAGATAGAGATGTGTCAATTGGGTTGCTATGGTAACCAGTAAGGTTGCTATGGAGGGGTCAGTGACATTATATAATGTTTCCTGTGTGACTACAAGTCATTTAGACCAACTCCCGTGTCTCTATCATTTTCCAAAGCTGAGATAGAGATGTGTCAATTGGGTTGCTATGGTAACCAGTATGGTTGCTATGGAGGGGTCATTGACATTATATAATGTTTCCTGTGTGACTACAAGTCAATTAGAACAACTCCTGTGTCTCTGGCATTTTCCTAGGCTGAGATAGAGAAGTGTCAATTCGGTTGCTATGGTAAATAATTTGGTTGCTATGGATGAGTTGGTGACATCATGTTTAATCTACATTCAACTAAGATCAATATAAAACAACTCACATGTCTCTACGATGTTCCACTTAGAAGATATTTGACATTCAAAAATTATGTTGAAAAGTGGGCGTGGCTTGATGAATTTATGTTAAATCATAAGCAATGATTGGCTGGATTAGTTATATTCATCCTTAATGTTGCTATGACTCTCCATTGTGAACCAATTACAAAAGCTATTTTACAATAGGATCATATGGGAATCAATTGCCCCATTGAAATGAATGGCAGCAATGCATCTCTATGGCCCATTGTGAGTCTATGGGAAGACTAAGCCAATCAAATTTCGTTATTCAAATTAGTTGATTAACAGCTGCCTCGAACTGCCACTTTTTGAATCGAGACATTTCTCAGATGTTGACCATGCCTCAAACAAATAAACATTACAGAAGAACCGTAAGACATATCAAGATGATTCTTTCTTTGTGAGAAGCAGAAGGCCTCAATGAAGATTATGATGTAAATTTTGTAACGATATGTGGAAAATTCTAGGAGTTATGGCGAGTTAGAAAAAGCCTTAATTTAAAACTTTGGAGCATCATTTTCTTTGTGAAATGCATTGATCTTAATGGAGCAATTTGCTTCCCTCGTTAAGGTTTAGCCCTCCTAGTTTAAAAACCGTAAGTCATATGAAAGGAACAACTGCATCATTGGAAAGAGGACAAATTTCTCTACTACTTTAATAAAAATTTTGTGCATAAAGGTTAAAGCTTAGTTTAGGAGAGAAGAATAGAATGAAGAAGTTTGAGATGTGAAAAGTTAGAGTGGAAGCTAGAGTGGAGCAGAAATAGGTGAAAGTCGGAAATCTTCATAAAACTTAAACTGCGATTAATAAAAATCTATACAAGATATAAAAAAGTTGAAATATACTTCTAATAGATGAAAGTGTGTAGATTTATTTAAATTTGAATGGTTTCTCTAGTGGAAAGTATGCTGAAGTTATAAAGGTTGAAAGAAGTGAAAGTTTAAAGGAAGGTTGAAGAATATCCCCATTCATTTCAATGGGAAGAATAATTTGAATAAAGTTAAATATTATAAAAAGTATAAAAGTTTGTAAAGTGAAACGTAATAGCAACCTAGTCTGAAAAAAGCTGAACATTTTGATGTTTGAATGGTGTTTCTAGGCCAAAGGATGCTGAAGTAGTAGGCCGGAGAAAAAAGTGGGAATAATAATAATAATAATAATAATAATAAATACGTAGGATAACAATAGTGTGAATGCCTCTGCATTCACACTAATAATAAGTTTAAGTGAGATAACAATATGTTGGCTTTGCAAGCAAGCCAACATAATGAAACTCTGACCATTTAATAGCATACTACTACACTATGCTAAAGTGACTTCACTTGGTCTGAAGAATGGCTGAATACATTTAAAAATGGTAAAACACCATTATATCTTGATGGGAATATGGCGAATGAGCACATAAAAAAAAAACTTTTTAAAAAAAGATGAGTATTTTCACCCATAGAAAGCACGATCGGGTTCCTGTTGGAGCATTTTATAAAAGTCTTCCAAAGCCTTGACTTCTCCAGCAGCCTGTAATAGGGCAATAAAACATCACACTGGAATTAATCCCAAACTGTACCGTGATTAATTTATTTATAGTTGTACAAATTAAAAAAGGTATGCACCTTGGTGTCCGATAACCGAGCCGTAACGGCAGGATCACATAAAATCTCTGTGGGAAAAACAAAAACATACATATTTTTTGTTTTTTGCATTTCCATACAGATTAATTAAAAGGATAGGGAAAAGAATGACAAGAATAGCAAGGTGTCTCACACACAAACACACCTCCTTAAAGTAAATCCAGTTTGGCAGTTTACCACAGAGTAAAGTAAATGGGGATAAGGAATGAAGCGTATGCATTCTAAGCGTATGACGTATTTACGCTATAATCCCTGCCGGCTCAGTTTGTTTTGGTATCCTCTACTTGAGAAAACGGTCTGTGCAACAGGAAAACTTCTGGTCTGTCAAGCTTTGTACTAAAAGCACCATAATAACATAAATATAATAATTAAACATTCTTCATGTCAATACCCTTTCATAATATTTACCTTTTAGAGAATATTTGTGTCCGGATGAGGAGTGAACCACCATGAACTTGGATCTGTTCTCCAGGAGAATCTTGCAGTCTTGTCTCACAGCTTCCTTAAAGAGGTATGAGATAAACTGATCCTTCACAAAGCCTGGACTGGCAACCAGAATGCATTTCACCACTGAAATCAGATTAAGAAAGAAAAATATCAATGGCTTATTTTCTTTATCATCAATCTTCATTCTGCAATTATCGGAAAACAAAAAAAACTATTTACCATCAAAGTTGAAGTGTCTCAAAATGCCCTGCATGACAGCTTCATAAAATCTGTCTAATGCCTGAAGAAAGGAAGAGAAACTTTATGCATGAGCAGAAGATACAAGTAAGGAATTTAACTATTTTGTTAATAACTTTGCATGAAAATTATAACAGAATCGCAGCAAAACACCAACAAAAACCTCAATAAGCACACTTTACATTTACATTAATTAAAGCCAAGCAAATATAAAAGCCAGACTATTTACCGTACATTTAATATGTTATTCGTTGTCTTAAAAGTAATTGAAGGTTAATGGTTTCATTTGCAACACTTCCTAGTCGCAGCTCCAGGCAACAGAGAATGCATTATTATGATGTTGATTATTTTTTTTGTTTACAGATAGCTTTTATTTCTAAACATGTGTTAGTTAATATTCATGAATACAAAAAATAAAAAGACTAATCAAATAAAACATGAGAACCAGCAAATCATTATGTATACATTTAACAGAATCTGATTCTGATGAATCAAAATCTGACACAAGGCTCTGATATCAATATGAATCTGTTCCTTTCTGCAAAAAAAAAAAAGACTGATGCGTTCAGATTTGGGATAGGCAATATTTTCTTGCATAATTTCCTGTTGATGTAAATGTGTCTCCTCCCACTATAAACAATAACTCTGATGATATTTATGATCTCAAACAGCTGGCACGAGACACGCCCAACTGCTGAAATAAAGACCTGTGAAAAAAACATTTTTGCAACTGCTGATAAGTGATGCGATGCAAGAACTTTACTACAGAACTAATAAAAACAGGAAAAGTGACTCGTTTAAAAGTTGTACAAAAACTGTTGAAGGATTACGGCCATGTGCAAACATCAGAAATAACACAGGATCCCAAAAACATCTCTTTGCTGAGGCAAATGAGATTTCTTGATAAACGTCCCCTAACAACCATTAGATCTGCCCCTTCACTGTCATTTTGTCAGGTCAGGGCTCAAACATAATTGTCTGACAAAGTGTAAAAGCTTAGGCAAAAACTTAAAACTTAGGTTAGGCAACAAGCTGAACAAGCTAATCTAGATGAACAGAGTTTATTCATTCACCTTGTCATGTTGTGCACAACTGCCTTTCCTCTTGCGAGGAATGGTAACCTCAACCTTGGCCCTCAGTAAAGTCATGGCTGGAGTCACAAGAACCAGATTGGCCAGACCTTCCTGCATCACTACTGCAGCCACATCTGCTTTCTGAGCCGGGTCACATGCCTGCTCTATTGCAAAGAGGAAACAGAGGATATTGAAGTTCAATTCAGTCATTTACCACACTTCTGTGCCATGCAAATGTTATTGCCAATCTGTTACTAAGACACTAGTGTAATCGATTCAGTCAAGATTTATAACAAACGTCTGTTCCAGAATGTCAACCATCAGTTGTTTCACAAACATGAGATATTGCATGTGTGTTGCAATTACAAATTACTTTTTTATTATCACGTTAACAAAGAAGTTTGAATGAAAGAATAGTTACATAAATAATTACCAATTCTGTCCAACACCACACTGTCCCAGACTTTTTTGGCAAGAGTGAACTTCCTGTTGAGCTCCAGCTCAATAGTATGGTATGCACCCATCTATGAAACATACATAGAAAAAATCTTACTTCATTAAAGTAATAAATAGTAACCAATATGAAATGTCTCCAGAGGGTGAATGCAAACTATGCTGATTGGTTTACATCATTCGATCTGAGGGATGCATACTTTCACATTCAGATATAGCGGCCTTTACAGTCTCCCTTACATTTAGATTGATACCCCCAACGCTGCTCAGAGTGAGGGAAAAAGCATTCCCAATTATACAGATTGCCTTGTACAATGGGCCTGGCCAATGGACGGATCAACTTGAACTCAGTGGGATTATATTGAAGTGGTATTAAACCACTTAGAATGCTAGAGCTGTGTAAACCAGATCCCTCTATGGGTGTTGGTTTACTGCCTAACATGAAATCTATTTTCAGTGGTCAGGGTAACTATTCTATCCTTTCCCAAGTGTTGATAGTGCAAAGAAAAGGCTTCCCATATTAACTTAGGCTTTGATAAAAAAAAAATGTGGGACAGCACCCTTTAGTGTGCCATTTCATAAAAGATTCATGAACTCCTCGGGACACAGTATTAGAAATATTTTTCAGTGGATTTTCAAAGGTCGTTACAAGACAAACATAAAGAAAACTACAAGAAAACAAATGAACTCACACAACAAAAACAAGTACATACTGACCTTCACATACTGGTTCTCCTGAATGTTTGTTCCCTTGACTCGGAGTTGACAGGCCTGAGAATCAAAGTCTATTGTTTCAACGCATAAAGTCAATGTTGTGCGCACACGTGAACTCCCCACGCTGCCTGTGGAAGACTCTGTCTGTACTTTCCTGAAAACAACACAGGAATGAAGAAAAAAGAAAGCATAGGGTGTCTAGTGATTAAAAAGTCTGATACAAACCTGATTGTAGAAGCTCGGAGGCTGTCGCCCACCTGTAGTAAATTGTAGGTGTGCCACATATCCTCAGCTTCATCAGGTATTAGCGTCACCTGTCTAAAAACATGTAAAGTATACTTTAAAGAGAAAATCATTGCCAAATTGATCCGCGAATACGACACATACAGCTGTTACAGCTTAACCACACACTTTTTGATACGCGACAATACACTCTTCATATACTTGTCAACCAAAACATAACGTTACACTTAACAAAAAACATTGCGATCAATAAATGGGTAATCTAAGCTCAATCATATAGTTATAACTCTGTATACCGGTAAAGACAATAACTAACGGTAATCTGTAGTTCAAACCAAACTGCCCCATGACACCCCACTGATATGAAAAAGAGCACAAGATGGCAAAACAGGCACAGTCGTGTGTTCACAAGCACTCACCCAGCATTATCTTTCTCGATGTCTTTATGAACTAACTTCATGGTTAAATAGGTTGGCTATTCAAAAGCGAAATACATCGTATATTATAAAAATGCTTTTAAAGCCATTACAAAGTAAAGCACATTCCACCGCTTTAGAATGAATCAGAAGAATCGAACGGTCGCTTCCTGATTGCGTCATTAGCTGTTAGATTGCGTCATTTCTATCTTTGGCTTTGGTTACTTCCGTAAAATTCATTTTGCGATGGATCACAACGCATTATTTTTGAGAACTGTTATTAACGACCAATTATAAAGAGTCGCGCGGCTCACTGACCCAGATAAGTGTTTGAAATGTGGTTTGAATTAGACATTGTTAGCTTCCTTTGTAAGAATTAATGCAGAAAAAGACTGACACATGAAGCATCCTATCGGTTCTCCCGACTACATATTTGAGGCGTTCGTCATAGGGTGGTTACAATCAATAAGACACGCGCTTGTGGATTCGGCTCCGCCCCTTCAGTGTTTCCTACAACCGCCCGCGTTCGTGGTGGTGGGTTACCTCATACGATTACCGAGAAAAGTATTGGTGGCAATAAAATTATTCAACACTCAGGACAACTAACCGTTTTGTGGCTGTTTAGAAATACGCTTTTAGTAACTGGCGTCTAATTGCATCGTACAAATTTATAAGGCGTCTTGTTTCAGGCTCTAACGTTA
This sequence comes from Danionella cerebrum, assembly GCA_007224835.1. NCBI lineage: Eukaryota > Metazoa > Chordata > Actinopteri > Cypriniformes > Danionidae > Danionella > Danionella cerebrum. The sequence continues at coordinate 232,209 of SRMA01026971.1, forward strand.
TTAGCCGGCTAATCTCTAACGTTAGCGAGCAACAAAATGGCCGAATCCGACAAATTAAACATCGATTCGATCATCCAGCGGCTTTTGGAAGGTAAGAAATCGTTTAAGTCCAGTGTACATGGTCTTTATTTTAAATTAATGTAAACTTTTTGAAATTGTATTAGCTAATATTCGATAGCCTGTGTTCATTGACATGCCAGGACGTCGGTGTGTATGTAACTTAGCCAAATAACTTAACGTTATCTGGGTGTCTAATTATGTAGTTGTGGTGATCACATATTTGTCAGATTTTGAGGTATATTTAATATAACGACACTGACGAAACTTAAGCGCATGCGCAACCCGCCCTTCGAAAGGCTCAAAATGTCGTCACTAATGTGTGCTTAAATATTAATTTCATGTTTTATTATTGAAAGAACGTCAGTTTTTATCTGACAGCTTTACATGTTTTTATATTGACGTATGTTTTGGTGGGTATCAATTCAAATTGTTGTCAATGTAATGTTGCATTATTGATAGTTTGGGAAGCAAGCTACAAAAAATTAAAGCAGTCGAAGCCTGAAACCCCAGATTTCCCTCCTAATGGACACTTCCTCTGGTTTACAGAAGGAAAATAGACCTGGTTATTAAAAATGTTACCTGGTCACCTAGGACCATTCCTTGGAGCCTTCCTTCTTGCTTGGCTCAGCATGTTTAGCAATGCCAGAGCCACCTCAACTGGCTCCTCACAATGTTGAATAGAGTAACAGTGTTTTTGTTTTCATAGCCTGTGCCTTTTTTGTTTATGTACCATCTTTCATTCACCCTTTTTTTATGTTGTGCCACAACATATTATAAGCCACACAGGGAGTCTCGTGTGGTGTCATGTAGAATACTGCTTAGAATTGTTTCAGTGCAACATGTTGCACCATTTTTAAAATGATGCATTCCAGTTGATTCCCCTTAAAAGCATCTTTGGTAGTTTTGGATCTAAATCAACTCTACATTGCTGCAAGTATAACAGAATATTAACAGCCAACCAATATCAATTGAAGATGTATGTGATTAGCTCTTAGATGTTTACACTGTTTGCTTGTTTTAGTTTTGTTTCATTTTAGGCTACTACTTGCCATACTTTTCATAAATGCAGTGCATTGACACATAATCATTTGTTTCATCAACATTTTTTAAGCTTGTTTCATACTCAACTTAACAATTACAATATACATTAAACATTAATTTACAAATTACAAACATTTTGCCTTTCTTCAGAAGTAAGCTGGTTGAGCAGGCAACTTCAGGTCTGGGGGTGCCTGTAAATGGCTGGTTTCTTTGTCACAATTGTGCAACCATTATAATTTGCCAATTTTCACAGTACATGTGGAAAATCATCCAATACATCAGCCTGGTTGATAAATTGTTCAACCTTTACTCATCACTCATCAGTCCCCATCCCATCACCATACATAGGAAACTTTACTCTCAAAAACTCCCCTGTAAAGCTGCCTTGGTGTTCTATGAATAATTTAAAAACCAATTGTTGGCAGCTGTTTATTTTCTGATAATAATTTTTTTTAAATCTTTTTCTTTCCCTTACTTTTTTTTAGTAAAGGGCTCAAGACCTGGTAAAAATGTTCAGTTAACTGAGCAAGAGATTCGTGGACTGTGTCTAAAATCTCGGGAAATCTTTCTTAGTCAACCCATTCTGCTGGAGCTAGAAGCGCCACTGAAGATCTGTGGTAAAGTTCTCATCGATAACATTAAATTTGCATTCATGTGCATTATGAAGCTTCCTTAACAAACTAACCCTTCCATTGTTTCACAGGTGATGTTCATGGTCAATACTATGACCTGCTCAGGCTTTTTGAGTATGGAGGATATCCTCCAGAGAGTAACTACCTGTTTCTGGGAGACTACGTAGACAGGGGGAAGCAGTCTTTGGAGACCATCTGTCTACTGCTTGCTTACAAGATCAAATATCCAGAGAATTTCTTTCTTCTCAGAGGAAACCACGAATGTGCCTCAATCAACCGGATATATGGATTTTATGATGAATGTGAGTATGATTTTTGTATTATGTGTTTTATTATTTCCATCTTTCTATTTACAAAGAAACAGGTGAAGCTTGGACCTTATTCCAGTTTCCTTCTCCTTTACGCGTTAATATATATATTACAAGTGAGAACATGTTTTATGTTCATACCAGTAGTTACTGTCTGACACATCTTTTTCTTTTTTTTTTTTTTTGAGTGCGCAAATGCTCACACCATGGAAATTTGACTTATGTAAATCATGCAGTCATGGTTTTTGAGGTTGAATTGTGATGCAATATGCTTTTTTTTATTTCTCGATTAATCTGGGCAGTAGACGGCTAGAGACTAGTATTGGAAGCACAGCCAATCATTTGTAGTTTTGACAAAAAAATGCTTTTTATCGACAGGTGCTATAGTTGTCTGAAATTTCAAATAGAAAATGGTTTCTTTACTGGTGTTGTGTTCATTTACGATCAAGATGAAAAGTTCTTTGGATGTTGGTCAAAAATTAATGTTGTTTTTTTTTTTCTTCATTTGGTTAATTTTATTGTAATATACAAATTACGTCATGAAAATGTTTTTGGTCATTTGCACACAGACTTTATTTTTAAAAATTTACTTTTTAAAACATTTTTGTTAGTTTTTCTCACCAAAAAAAAAAAACCTGAACAAAATCTTTGTCCACATGAAAATAGAAAGCACCCCATGAACCTCTTTTTAGAGCAGTCCAGTCCAGTAGCTGGCAGGCTGTACAACCCTTAGCTTAAAGTTATTTTGGCCAATCAGAGGCATCAATGATTTTTAGCATATTCAGAAACTCATGTTTCAGCGTAGAATCCAGTATTTACAAATTTTTACTTTGGCCGTAGCTTTTACACTGCACTAGTGCTGTGTTTAAACCGCAGACAATCTTGAGTTTTAAAAAAGCGAGCTTGTGCGGACAGTATTACAAAGGTATGAATACTGCAACCTAAATCCAACAAATCCTTTCAGGATATGAACCTATGCTGCATCCATAAGATTTATAATGAAACCCTTTTAGTTTCAGCCTGTGTTTTAGTTTGTTCCAGTTGAAGCTGTTATGTATTTGAATGCCTTTAAATAGCCAGTGCAGTTTAAAGTGCCAAACGGTCTATGCCCGAAAACATCCCCAATATTTATGTTATGGTTTTACACTTTGTGACTGATTTCAAGATTGATGGCTTTGATTTAAAGATCGATGGCTTGGTAAATAGATTATATCATTAACAGCAGGTTTTCACTGTAGATTATATATTAAAACTGAAGGCATATGAGATGTGCAGGTGTTGTTGTTTTTTTAGGGTGGGGTTCATTCACAATATATATTAAAACTAGAACAATGATGACTGAATGAAGGACAAAAAATTTTGCTTACTTAATGATTATTTTATTTTTTTTTTGCCAGGTAAAAGGCGGTATAACATTAAACTCTGGAAGACCTTCACAGACTGTTTCAACTGTTTACCTGTAGCTGCTATTGTGGATGAAAAGATATTTTGCTGCCACGGAGGTATGTCATTTACATTTTCTTGTTGTTTTTCAGAATAATTTATTGACTTTGTTGATATCAGAGCTGCTCGAATTCACGTATTCTTGTGAATCACAATTGTCTTTGGATAAATCTAAAATTTCCACAACATTTTTGTTTTTGTAGTTTTCAAAACATGTGTTGGATCAAATATCAACTTATGAATGTCTGCCACAAAAGTAACAAAAATAGATTAAAATAAGTTCAATGACATATTTTTGTTTTGACGAAACTTGTAATTTCCTATTACACTATTTCACCTTCTCAACAGGTAAGAATAAAGTTATTTTACTATTTAAATCGAAACACACAAACATTTTGCTAGTATAAGCTGTATCTGAATGTGCAGTGTGTAATATGGAGAGTAGATCAGGATTTGTGGGAAAGCGAAAGATTTGAAGAGATGTAAAGATTTATTTAATGTTTATGCAGCTCCACGTCACATACAATCGGCAGAGGACGATTTTTCATGTCTAGCTCCTGCAGTGGTTTAATGAATAAGGATTTTGATTTGCAAAATGGATATGAACCCAAATAAAGAATGCGATTGAATTCCTATTACCACAGGACTTTCTCCAGACTTGCAGTCCATGGAACAGATTCGGCGTGTGATGAGGCCCACGGATGTCCCTGACCAGGGTTTGCTTTGTGATCTGCTCTGGGCTGACCCTGATAAAGACGTCATGGGTTGGGGAGAGAATGATCGTGGTGTTTCCTTCACCTTTGGTTCTGATGTTGTTGCCAAGTTCCTCCACAAACATGACATGGATCTCATATGCAGGGCTCACCAGGTAAAACAAATGAAGAAACAATGCATATTAAGCTGTTCTTGAAATAATAAAAGTTGTTTGTAATGTTTTAAAGAAGTGGCAATTCTAGTTAGTCACATGACTCCATCCAGTAAGCTGCTTTACCACTCAGAAGTCACAGTTGGGTATTATACATAGATTAGTTGAAAGCCTTAAATTTTACCCTGACTTCAAGGATCAAGGACTGACTGAGTTTGGAGCCTGCTAGTTGAAAAACATTGGTGTTCTTTGTAGTTCCCATGTAGTTATGTAGCCAATCAAAGCATTGATTTAATAGCCAGTAGCACCATATAAATAATTTGCTAAATTAACTAACTTACTTTAGGTTGTATCATTCATGTGATTTACCTTTTTATGTTTGTTCCTGTTGCTGAGGTTTGTGTAAAAGAGTTTAGAGAATGCCAGAATACATTTTCCCACTAGGTGGATAGCATGGTAATGAAAAAAGAGCGGGTGTTGATGTGCACCATCAGTGATCATGAATCTTCTCTCTGAACAGGTGGTAGAAGATGGCTACGAGTTCTTTGCTAAGAGACAGTTAGTCACACTGTTTTCAGCTCCCAACTACTGCGGAGAGTTTGACAACGCTGGTGCCATGATGAGTGTCGACGAAACTCTAATGTGCTCATTTCAGGTTTGTGTCTGCTCTTAATGGAATGTTTAAAATCTTAATATAGACTAAACGTCTTAATATATTTTAAATTTGCAAATACTCGGAGTACTGTTCATTTGTAGAATGACTACAATCCTAATTTAATTGAACTTTAGCTTTTAAGATCTGTATGTGGGATTTTATTTTTTCAGTTTACTTTTCAGAGCCTATATCAATTTTGAAAAGTGAATTATTAGATTTTTGACCTCTTTAAGGTAGTTACACTACCGTTGTTATATATTATGTAAATAGTGCAGCAAATGGCAACAATTCCATGATGTGGCCTTATCAGTATGAAGGCTCAGGTGCTAAAGGCACTCCTAAACAAAATCGTTTGGAGCAGGATTCCTCTCAGTTGTAAATATTCACTTACATTAATGAATATTTTGATATTCACATTTTAACTCCAATGTTTGTTGGTGCACATGTGGAAACTGGCACAATACCAGTAGCGTGGCACTGAGAGTAGGAGGAGCTTTGTTTTAAAACTCAAAACATACATGTTCCTCTATCTTAGAGCTGTGATACACACTGCACGAAAGGTAATTTTTAATAATTGATGATACAGGCACTAGGTAAGTTGTATAGGTATAACTTTGTTTCATATTAAATTATTTAGCTCTATTTGCTAAACTTAAATTGCATTTACAAAAGGGAACAAAAAGTGGACAAGTAAGGTCCCACTGGTTCTGCAATAATGTTGCCAGTAAATATAACAAAACCTCTTTTTCTTTGCAACTTTAGTACCTCTTGTCAATCGAAATGAAGAGCTTTTATGATCCTGTTCATGAATTATACAATTTCATTGTTGTCTTCAATCTAGCTCTTTTTAAACTCGATCAGAGTAATTTCACAGCCACCCGCTATTGTCGCACGCTGGGATTAGTTTTCTTTTGTGAATCTAAAAATTGGTTCAAAGTAAATGTTTCTCATGAATCTGTTTCTCTCTTTGGATCAGATTCTGAAACCAGCGGAGAAGAAGATGCTGTCTTATGGTAGTGCTGGTGGGTTCGGGTCAGGTAGACCTGTGACTCCTCCACGAAACGCAGCCAAGGGTGGCAAAGCCAAGAAATAACATCCACCCGCCAACCATCCTTTCCTTCATTCTACCTCTCCTTTTCTTTCCTCCCTTCTTCTCTAAACACCAAATCAGTGCAGATTTTTTTAGCTGTCTCCGTCAAGATGAGGATTCTGCAAATCTGAGCAGTCCTGTGATTGACTCATGTTCTTGTGGATTTTTTTTTAAATGACAAAATATGCTTTTGTTGCAAGATTGTCTCCATAATTGTTCACCTTTTATGGCATTATCCAGTTCTGGTTTATTTTCTGGTGACACATATTGGCCACAACTTGATCGCTCTTTTTAGTCCATTTGTATAGGACCTTTTTATTCAGACCAAGCCTCAGGGTCCAGGTTTTTAAGCCCACTCTGGGGACTTTTCCATTCCCCTTAAGCTCTAAAGCAAAGCAATCTGAACCGAGGTGATTGTGCTCTTGAATTGTGTGCAAATCACTGCCAGTCTCTCTCTAATGTGAAACTTTGTCCAAGTGCGTGACTGTTTACAGGACTTCTAGACGGCACCATGCACATTTTGACAAGTATAATGGCACATCATTTGCTTCTTCAAACTCACACTCAGGTAGGATGTAGTCTGGTCTGTAGAATAGAAATGCTCTTTTTTTTAGAACAAATAATGGGGATATGTTTAGGTTAAAGTTACGCATGTTGTGCAAAATACCAAGTGTGAATGTCTGCAAAGTGGGTGCCATCACTGTTTCAGTTTCCACAGAAATGCTCTGTTTTGTTTTTTGTGAGCGAATGCGGCTTTGTGCCACTATGTAAATGTCAAACCTCACTTTTCCTGTCATTTTTTTTAAGTAGTTTTGGATTTAGGCAGTAAAGTGAGAATCTGGTGTAATTTTGTGAGTGTGTGTATCATTTTGTTTCGCGTGTAAACATTTATCATCTGCATATAATACAACATTGTGACCCTCTGTCAATAATAATTGACCACCATAACCACTAGTTCTTTTACTTCCAGATAATTTTACTCAAAGTCTGTTTTCCCCATGGCTTTAGACATGAGCTGCGTTCCAATTCACCTATTTTTATGCATATTGTGGTAAATTGCATACAAACCCTGGATGAAAATGCCAAGGTGTGCATCACTTTTGAAAATGTGCATGAACTACGATAGAAGCACATTTACAGAATAAATCCCTATGCAATGGTAGTACAGAACAGTAGCGGTGACTGGGTTAATGGACTAACCAATGGACCGATTCCATTGCACAACATCTGAACCGTTGTTTTGGTCTTTCCTTAGCCAAAGTCTGTCAGATCATCATCTCCCAGAACTACCTTAACCAGATGTGTTCTCAAAGAGAAGTCTCCCACCTCTAAAAGGAAGATGACATGACTGCGCATATTGCATTTCTCCTACATGTTTGAAAGTGCCATTAAGTTATAAATGAAAAAAGGCCGCCTTCTTTCCCAGGAAGTGACTATTTTGATTTCTTGGACTTGGATGGAAACAGTATCGTATTCAGAAATATATTGTGTGATATTCCAGTTTTGGTAGAAATTTAATTCGGATCTTTGGATGGAAACACGGCTAAGGTCATTCAGTGAAATGGTTTAAAAGCTCCGCAGGTTGTAGTCAACCTGAAGACTAAGTTTGGGGCAGTATTACTAAAATTTTTAAAGCATTTAGATATGAATAAAAGGCGTAACAAGTTTGACTTTTCATGTTGACTAATGAAATGAACCAAGCTCAATACACATACTGATACTGCTATGTAATCAATTTATACAGGTATAATTCAAATAGAAATTAGTTTTTTTGTGTGTGATTTATTCAAATTAAGAGTAACAAATTTTGGCACAGAGGAATAATTTTGCTGGGATTTTTTTTCACTTTGCCAACACAAGTAATTTGAAATTAAATATTAAATATTGTATGCCCATCTATGTTGAAATTTATATTTCCAATATTTAACGTGCATCGTTCAAGGAACACACTGAACAGGGAAATTTAATTGAAATAAAACCTTAACATTTTTGTTACGTAATCAACGCAATGTCATACCTCTGGAATAAATTGAGTGGTAATCACCTTTGGAAATAAGTGTGAACCTTTCCATAATGCAGGGTTAAACCCACTGTAACACAGGGTTAAGAACACTGTGAGAAGTCTTCTTAATGTGTCTAAGCCGTCTATGTTGTTCAAGCACCGCACGCTTGATGATTAAGTAAAGCAGGCATGTGAGTGATTTTCCTCAAAGAACCCAATGACATTTAACTCTATCTCTCCGGACGGAATATCCCATTCCTTGGCCAGCATTCACAGCTCTGGGGATTAGCTGTAACCAATCCCCCAATATTGCTTTACTCTCTCACCTTTCCACTGTCAGGAATGCAACTTTTTTGTTGTCCACCCAAGTATCCTCTCCGTGTCCAAACTTCAGAAATGTTCCATACTAGCACACTCAGTGTACTCGCAAACATTAACTATTATTACATTTAAACAATGTGTAACCCTGTACAAATAGTTCCATTGTTTCTGTGTTTAAATAAATGATCAATTTGGGCCCGAAACATGAGCTTAGTTTCAAACACTGATGGCACTTTAATTTAATTGAGCAAGGACACCATGAACTGATCTTGTTCCCTTTTGCACCTACTTCAGTTTGCCCCAGACACATTTAGAGTTGCCTAAGCTGGTGTTCCCTGTTTCTGCTGACTTGGAACAGCTGAGCTATACGTAATAGTTCTGAGCATCAGAACACAGAGAATGAAGAATGTCCGTCAACATTCTTAACTTCAGCTCTTACAAATTCGATCAATTATCACATAGATATCGTTGTAGTTTGTATCTGAGCTGTGTTAAGTATGACATAATATGTTAATGCTTTCTATCTAACTCCAGGAACACTATAGGAGTACAGGGCACACTGGAGACTCTAGTATTGGGGTTCAGCTAAATATAACACAGCATTCACTTCATGTGCTCTCCTCAACAATTTCTAGTGTAAATGTAATACCGCTTTTTAAAAACTAGAATGTCGCATTAACCCTTAGAAGTCCAAGGGCTTTTTTTTTACTGCTTTTTTAGTAACTATATTTCTAAAATATTAGTACATTACATTACACAGTATTTCCACAACAAAGCTAAAATTGTACAAAAAGTACAATATTATATTAAATAGTCTTTTTTTTTACTGCAAAATTTTCTTAAAAGTTTATAACAAAAAATCACTAGTGTTGACACAAAAAAATTCAAAAATCCCCCCAGAAAGCACACAAAACAATGTTATATTGTATAAATTGTATTAAAACATGCAATTAAAAATTGTATAAAAACATGCAAATGTCTCCTATATCTTATACACTGTTCCCAGCACTTTTTGTTTCATTGTGCTTTTTTTTTGTGAGTTTTGAACAACTCAAGCCATGTCACATGTATTGTACTTCCAAAGGTTATCCCTTTTCACCACTAGATGGCTCTGATGGGACTGATTTTATATTTGACACTATATTTGAAAAATAAAAAAAATATCTGGGATCTTACCTTGAAAACTAATGGCATTAGAACACATTATGACCGGCCTGGATTCAGAATTGTACTGTGGATATTCAGGCCAGGCATTGTCATACACTCCACTCCACCCGCAAATGGTCTTACCATTGGTCTGAAGATCTCCAGCCAGGGAACCTGTGGCTACTACAAAGACTTTTCTGACTCAACTGCAAACGGTACTGGACACAGTGTGAACCTTCTCTCATCTGCAAAGAGCACAGTGCTTAAATCGCTGGGTATCTTTGGTGTTGGGCACTGAGGAACTTGTTTGATCGGGGCTTCACACCACCTTAATGGACACGCATATAGCAGAAACATATTTGTGGTCTGTTGGAGGTAATTTTGTAGACGGTCCTAGAGAAATCTGCTCGCAAGCTACATCTGGCGAGGGATTTTGGAAAAATGTGAAAATGACCAAGCATTAACCAGAAAGTATGAGGGCAGGGAAATGTTCTGTGGTTTTTATGATTATTTCATGATATTAGCATTGTGTTATTTTTATGAGAAAATATTAGAAAGATTATTGTATTGAGAAAAGATTATTTTGATAGAATTTGAAAACTTAAGTGAGTGGCAGCAATATATCACACACCAATTTACAGTCAGATGAATACAGCAAAATGTAAAAAGTTTGATTGTGATTGTCTGTCTGTGTTTACTCCTGGGTTGCTTGGGCTAGGGGGAAATGAGCAGGTTGCAAGAGAGAACACCACTAAGTTTAAGCAAGTCCAACTACTGACTAGGGTACCACTGTCTACGGTGACAGGTGGGATTGTTAGTGCGATTAACTTCCATATTTGTTCTGTCTCATTCATTCATTTCATCTTCTTACCCGCTTGTTCCCTTTTTGGGTCACAGGGTTCTGCTGGTGCAGTGTACTTTGGGCAAGAGGTGAGGGTACACCATCGACAAGCAGGAAGGTCACCGGCGCACCTCAAACCTGCAGCCTTCTGAGTGGAAGGCCGCAGGGCCCACTGCGCCACCACAACTGTCTCATATACAATTATAGATAAAACTTTTAAGCTTGGCTCTTTTATTATTATATAACATTTTTGAAAACGTGCCAAAACTAACATTAAATGATGCAGATCAATGGTTAAATAATACATTTTATAAACAAAATAAAGTTAGCTATCATAACTTCATGAATTCAACAGACAATTAAAAAACTAACTGTTTTATTGCAGTCAGCTTTTGCAAGTCGAGATTCTGGGGGTTATCGTAGCTGCCATTAAACAGCCTTTACCTTTGCCTTTATCTTTTTTCATTCTCTTTCATCCTCTTAGTCCTAGTTAGGGTTGTGGGGTTCTGCTCTCCACTGGGAGAAACCCCTGAGCAGTTCAACTGCTCCTCAATCTTACGCTCACTCCTCAGTGGAACCATGGGACTGAACAACCCACACAGCCTCAAGCTAAAACAGGTTTTAATTTTGGATGTTCACATTTGTATTAATAAACATATTTACATTTTAAATGGGAAAGTGATGGAACACCCAAGTTGAGAGGATCCAACCAGATGTAAGCAGGCAAGCAATAAAAGCTGCAGTGAAAATAAGATTTAGAATTGTGAATTCAAATGAACTCTGGCGGAAAAGTCAAATTAATGAGGATGTTGATCAGTAATTAGATCATCCACTTCCTTATCTTGCACCCTGGGTTCCTGGGGAAACCTAATCTAATCACCTGCCAATTCAGACACAACACAATGTGGAAACAACAGTGTGTCTAATAATCAGCTTAGTAATTATATCACTGAAAAAATAAACAGTAAATCAACACTTACAGTCTAATGCTGTCATTTATAATATATTATCATACTGCTAAATATACATTTGCTACTGTGATAAAATGTATAAATTAAAATAAATTGTTTTGTACAGAGAATACTTCTAATATGTTTATGAACTGTATCAGTGAGCACAGAGAAAACCTGCACATCCTTCTAATTGAGGAGCATCTTTTCTAACTAATGCACCACACTAAATAACTTCTATCAGCCCGTCCAAGTTTCACTTGTTTTTATCTAAATGTGGTGAATACATTTTTACAGGAAACACTTAACAACACTTTCTCCCCAACTGAGCACAAAGCAATTCTTATTGATGTTTTTAAAACGTAAAAAAAAAACATTAACTGATGTAGACCAATGTTTAAATTATACGTTTTCTAAACCAAATAAAGTTAGTTGATATAACTTTCTGTGCTTTATTTTTATAACAAATCAATTTGAACTGATTTTCAAACTCAAAAACAATATTCTGTAGGTTGCCTTTGAATTTCTCAACTGTTTTAAGGTGTGTTACTATAGACTTACAGTTTTTGGTTGAGTTACAGTGCATTTGGTTGAATTATTAACCTGCCTTAGATTAGATTTAGTTTACAAAACAATATAAACTTCTCATTCTGGAAACACCACATCTTTAGTTTTAGATATTTTGCTTTATAAGAGAAATGTTCGATTTATGGACACAAAATAGAACAAGAAATGAATGGATGATGCTTTTATCAATGCACATAAAATATAGAATGGAATTTAAGATTAAGACTGAATGTAATTGTTATTTTCAGTTGAATTAATCTGGTTAGAATTGATTACCTACCCTCTATACTTGAAGCAAAAACAGTAAATGCTGAAAACCAGCAGCTTTGGTTGAATCGTTTATTTGCAACTGGCCTTCAGCATTCATCAAAATATCTAAAACTGAAAAATTATTTTTTGCCAGAGCTCTGAAAGATCACAGGCCATTATTGTTTTCCTGTTCATTCCAAGCCACTATGTGGATATCTGACTGACAGTCTCGTACTTGAGCCTTTCGTGTAACCACACACTTCTGATTCTTGTACCAAATTAAACTTCTAGAGCTCCTCGAACCTCCGAAACCCCTCCGCCCTCATTACAAGCCACTTGGCCCATCACTCACTCTCTCTCTCTTTCTCTCTCTCCTCTCCTTATTCCACTGACTATGCATGTTCCAAAAACAGCTCTACTTTTCATTTCAGTGCTACCCCCTACATTCACTACCCCCTCACCGTCAATGCCCAGAAAGTAACCCCCTACATCCTCAAGTCTGAGACCCTGAAGATGCAACTAACAGGAATGTTGGGGTGTGGCAATGTCTGGGTCCGACCAATAGGGCTGCCGGCAGCAGTATAAAACACTGAAGTTCAGTGAAATTGTTCGCTCTTTCTATCAGTCTATCACTCCTATGAGGAGGGGGTCAAAGAAAAGGGGGGCAGATTTAGACAGCAATCAGTAAAAGGAGCGGACAGATCCATTCAAGTAAGATCCTGAAGATCCTTCACTCCTGAAAGGATGGAGGACGCACACACCAAGGCCCCGGCTGATTGTCTGGCCTACTTCGGAGTTAGCGAAGCCACTGGTCTTAGTCCAGATCAGTTCAAGAAGAACCTGGAAAAATATGGCTTCAACGGTGAGATCATAAAGATGCATGCCGACTTATTTTCATGGAAAACTCTGAATGATGTAGAAAGCACAGGAGATTTGTTATTATTTCAGGTCTAAATGTTGAATTTGTGGATTCAACTTAATAAACAACATGATCTGAATATCTAAAAGTTGTTTTAGGGTTTTCTAAAATATTCACTAAGGCAAGGGAGATGTGATGCCTCATTCAATTAGATTTTTAGTTTTGTACACTTTATAAAAAAAATGGATTACTTTTTTTGTCAAAGTTTTGAAAAAAATGTCCAACATTGCTCTTACGTACTTTTAATTTGCTTAGCTAAGTGTGTGTCTGTCAATTGGTACAACTTTCAACAGTTCTTGCTTTGAAGCTTAGAAATGTGAGTTTTCCAAATTTGAATGCAGAATTCATGTTTAATTGTTTATCTTTTGGCTATTACAATGTTTTTTTTCTCACATTTTTATATTCTGATTAAACTATTGCTATTAAATATTCCATACTTCAAAATGTAGGATTTCTTGAATCCATGAAGCAAAAACATGTGCTAAATTCCTAAAACACCCTAAAAGTGGTTTTCTTTCATTTTCAAAATGGTTTCTTGATTGAGAGAGATCATCTGCTGTGTTGATGCTCACAAAAATATGTTTTTCTCTCCCTTTCTTTCATTTGAATATGTGTTTTTCAGAGCTGCCAGCTGAGGAGGGTGAGTATCATGCTAACAATGTCATAATTCCTCCCATTCATCTTAAAGTGTAGCGACTACTCAACTACACTCTGCCTTTTAGGAAAGTCCATCTGGGAACTGATCATTGAGCAGTTTGAAGATCTGTTGGTCAGGATTTTGCTGCTTGCTGCCTGCATCTCTTTTGTAAGTTAGTAGAAAATTGAAATTCTTTGGTGTAAACGCAAGCATATCTGAAGCTAACAAGAACTGAAGTGTCACAAAAAATGACCAAATTGTTATAACTTGGCAACCTCTTGATTGTGTAAATGGAACACATATTAAATTACAGAGACAGTGGAGTATCTACAAATGTTTCGCGTGACCAAATCAGACTCGCCAGCATTTAGTTTCCCTGTCTCTTGCTTTCAAACTTGAGTAGTGTGTGCCACAAACAGCTGTTGTGGAATAGTGTAGATTACCATATCACACTTACATCTGTAATATATACCATGGCCATCTATGGAGTAACGCGGTTTGTCATTTATTTTATCATCTTAGACTACATTGTACAGGAATAAAAAGAGCTTTATGTTTAGTGTGACACATGGCCTGCTTTGGAGTTCATTGATATAAATGTACATTTATTGCGAGTGTGACGCTATTTAACCCAGACTTTCTAAGCAGGAAAGATTCAGCGAGGTAGATGTTTAAGGGGTTCTGCGAGAATTAGGAGGTTAGGGGTTAACTTGGGGGGTATTAATGTCCTACACCCACCAAACTGCACCCCAAACAGCTGTTCCAATAGCCTTAGAAGGAAACTACCGAGGAGCTCAGAAGACGAGTGAGCAGGAGAAGGGGGTTATTTTAGGAAGGACTCAAGTTGAAGCCAGAAACTCTATCCTTTGAAAAGGTCAGGAGAGATGCAAGAAAGAAAGCAAAGCATGGGAGATATAACAGCGACTCTGTTGGGCAACAATATTGTGAAATATTGTTTGGAGGAGATTTTATGTATTCGTGCACTGCACAAGTGGAGACATTGAGAAATCAGATTAAATAGCATCATTGTGTAAAAATAGAAATGTATGTTTTCGTAAACAGTGGCCACAGCAAGCCGTTAAGCCAAAGACTGATGCTTCAAACAAATGTTACGACAGAGATAGACAAATCTTCTAAAAAGTCTATACATTAATAACATTTTTGAACTACATCCTTTGAATTTTGATGTTAAAATGTAAGAATTTTAGCATGAAATACTTCTAATTTGTTGCTTAATTTACTATTAAAGGAGCTTGATTCATTTTGTAAAGGAAATGATTAATTATATTTGTCATCATGCATACATACTTTGAGATAATACAGTTAAAAGGGCTAATCCGTTGAAAAATTCTGTAATTTGAAAGCCAGAGTTCACAACAATTACATTGTATATTGCATTTGTTTTTCAGGTTCTGGCCTGGTTTGAGGAAGGAGAGGAGACAATCACTGCCTTCGTTGAGCCTTTTGTCATTCTGCTCATTCTCATTGCTAATGCTGTCGTCGGTGTTTGGCAGGTAAAGGTCCAGCGACCCTACATCGGTGATGTCAAAAAGTCAGTGCAAGTCAACTGAACAAATGTTTTGTTTATACAACAGGAGCGTAATGCCGAGAGTGCCATTGAGGCTCTGAAGGAATATGAGCCTGAGATGGGAAAGGTGTACCGCTCTGACAGAAAGAGCGTCCAGAGGATCAAGGCCAGAGAGATTGTCCCTGGAGACATTGTGGAGGTGTCTGGTAAGGCATAGTAGCCTTTTTTCCTCTTCTTTATGGTGGTCTATCCATATACAAGTGATCAGGAAATTATTGTATTAAATTGCTGATTTGCACACTGCAATCAATGGAAAATCTCACCTACAAAGAATGTGATGAAGCTGTTATGTTATGTTCTCCACACGTAATTAAACTTAAATTAGAGTGTTTAGTAGATATGTCTATAAATCATCACTCTTTGTACGACTAAAAAGTTCTCTTTGATACGTCTCATAGTTGGTGACAAAGTACCAGCTGACATCAGGATCACTGCTATCCGCTCTACCACCCTCCGTGTTGACCAGTCCATCCTGACCGGTGAGTGCAACCTTTAGAATTAACAGTTTTGCACCACTCAAACCTCTTGACCCTCTTCGGGGGTCATAAAAGTAAAAAAAAAAATAAAAGAAAGTTGACAAAAAGTATAGGGCAATATATTGATACAATTTTGACAGTTAATTAAAATGTATTTGAGAGTTTAGGGATAAAACTTATTTCTTATTTTTTTCCTTGTTTTCATATTTCTTAGTTATTTCCGAAAACGTCAAACATTGAGCCTTAAAAACAAGTATCTAAACAAAGTAAAGTTAGTCGCCACAACGATGGCCCTGATGATGTAAAAAAAATTGCACTTTTTCTTGTTTTCTAAACTTTTCCTTTAATAAATATTTTTGCGCACTGATATCAAAACAGCAAATTGTTTAAGGTTATTTTACTGTACTTGTGTGTGATTTTAAATAACTTATATTACCTCAGGTGAGTCTGTCAGCGTGATCAAGCACACCGAGCCTGTCCCCGACCCCAGAGCTGTCAACCAGGACAAAAAGAACATGCTTTTCTCTGTGAGTTAACATCTGTACATTACGATGCTGTAGTTATTTTTCTATGTGACTCGAACTTTTGCAAAAGAACAAACAAGACTCTTAAATAAGTAAATGATGTACCACTACTTTCATCGTGGTTTTTTTTCAATGGGATGCAAAAACTTTTCTAAACTGGTGAAATCTAAGCTAAACATTAGTCTTTCTGATTATTATTATAGGGCACAAACATTGCTGCTGGCAAAGCTATTGGAGTTGCTGTTGCCACTGGTGTATCTACTGAGATTGGTAAGATCCGTGACCAGATGGCTGCCACTGAGCAGGAGAAGACCCCTCTGCAGCAGAAACTGGATGAGTTTGGCGAGCAGCTCTCTAAGGTTATCTCTCTGATCTGCGTTGCTGTCTGGATGATCAATATTGGCCACTTCAATGACCCCGTCCATGGTGGATCCTGGATCCGTGGCGCTGTCTACTACTTCAAGATTGCTGTGGCTCTGGCTGTGGCTGCTATCCCTGAGGGTGAGCATAACAATGGATCTGAAACATTTCACCTCATACTTTTATCCAATCCTAGGGCAGAACACACCAAGCATTTAAGGATGTTCAGTCCTAGACAAAATTATTAATTCCACAAACTGTTCTTTATTTTCAGGTCTGCCTGCTGTCATCACAACCTGTCTGGCTCTTGGTACCAGACGTATGGCCAAGAAAAACGCCATTGTTCGTTCTCTGCCCTCTGTGGAGACCCTGGGTTGCACCTCTGTCATCTGCTCCGACAAAACTGGAACCTTGACCACCAATCAGATGTGTGTGACTAAGGTTAGTGTTTCATTTATTACAGCCCTACTTTTTTCCATTAAGTTTTACTAAAACCTGGAACCTCTTTGTAGAGATACAAAAATATAAAACTATATTTAACTACCAACACTGTTCAAAAAGGTTTCAACCATGCTTTGGTAGACTCCAAACGAGCCAAAAGGACCTTGAATAAAGGAATTTATTCAAGTGTGTCTTCTGGGATTGAAGCTATGCAAGGCCATGGTACTTTCCTGTGGCTCAGTTGGTAGAGCATTGCGCTAACAAACATAAAGGTGGTGGGTTGAAATCCCAGGGAAAGCTAGAACTGACAAAAATGTGTTAATTCTTTCAAATGTTGCTGGATAAAAGCGTCTGCTAAATGTAAGGTGGTATGGAGTCAAATGTAAACATTTAGCCATTTAAGATCAACAAAAAAATTACCAGTGATGTTTTTCCAAAATGATCTAGTGGCAAACCTTGGATACCAGTTCTGCAAACATCTACTGATATTGATGCAATATGCATTTGACTGTAAGTTTACACTTACATACATTTCACTCACACAGCACAATTTTAAATAAACTTCCAATACATTGTGGTTACAATAATCTTAATCTGAGATTGAGAAAAAAAAACTCAATACAAAAAAACTCAGTTTGGAGCAGTAAAGATATTTGGGAAATGAATGGAAGAAAGATGGTTTAGGAAATAGCCTACCCTCTGTGCCCAAAGCCACCAGAGTTGACCAATAAACTATTACCAAGTTCTTAGAAGGAAAACTGTTCCTGAAAAGGTTATTGCCACACTTTGAAAAAAAACATACAACATAAGTATCACCCGAAACCCCCACTATAAACCTAGTCTTGGAAAGGACCACTTGATCATTATATTATTGGGTATTTATTTGAATGGGTTTCCCCCAAACCTTGTCAATAAACCATTATTTCTTTTATGCATCCATGATTATTGTATTTCATTAATCAGTTGGGATTATTTGTCAAGGAACCCTTTTTATATACAATATATTTTAAAAACTAAACTGATATTTTGTTGCAGCAATAATATTCACTCTTTCAAATTGTGAAATGCATAAACCCTTAGATGTATATTCTTCTTGACACTCGTTGACTAAGAGAAAACTCTTTATTGTTACAGATGTTCGTCATTGACAAAGTTGACGGCGATCATGTTGAACTTGATTGTTACGATATTTCTGGTTCCAAGTACACACCCGAGGGTGAGGTGTAAGTATGCAAATAATTACCACCAGTAAATTAACTGCATGTATTGGGTGGCTGATCTGAATTTTAAATGCCATTAATGTAATCTGGCTTCAGCACAAAGTTGGGTGCCAAAGTTGATTGCAGTCAGAATGATGGCTTAGTGGAGCTGTCCACCATCTGCGCCCTGTGCAACGATTCCTCCCTTGATTACAACGATGTGAGCATACACCCTCTTCTTTTGAGTTTTTACATACAACTGCTCGAAGACTAAACTAAAACTTTGTGCTATTACAGTCCAAGAAGATCTATGAGAAAGTCGGGGAGGCAACCGAAACCGCTTTGTGCTGCCTTGTTGAGAAGATGAATGTATTCAAGACCAATGTTGCCAACCTGTCCAAGGTTGAGAGAGCAAACGCCTGCTGCAGTGTAAGTAAAAGTGGACAAGCGTTTGTATTGTATTGTGAAACAGAACAATCTAGCTTAAACACCCATTTTATTCATGTGTAGGTTGTGAAGCAGCTGATGAAGAAGAACTTCACCCTGGAATTCTCTCGTGACAGGAAATCAATGTCTGTCTACTGCACCCCTGTCAAGGGTGACTCTGGCGCCAAAATGTTTGTGAAGGTTTGCCTCCCATCTCACTGTTTTATTGTTTTCACCACTGTATAAGAATCAACATGGCTAACTTACCAATATTCCTGCCTATGTACAGTAACAAACTCCATCTTCACTTGTTTTTGATACCATAGGGTGCCCCAGAGGGTGTTATTGATAGGTGTGCATATGTCCGTGTTGGAGCTACTCGCGTACCCCTGACTGGTGTTGTGAAGGATAAGATTATGGGTGTGATCAAAGAGTGGGGTACTGGCCGTGACACCCTGCGTTGCCTGGCTCTGGCCACCCGTGACACCCCCCTGAAGATTGAGGAAATGAACCTTGAGGACTCTACCAAATTTGCTGACTATGAGGTGAACAGCTCGAAGGAATAAACCCCACAAAAACCCATAACAAACACTTCAGTCCGTTGTGGAACATTTCCAAACAATGGGCGAGATTATAGTCTGTATTAAACTATGGATGTGAATTCAGAATTCCGATCAAAGGGTTTGTAAGTTCAAATTGGGTGTAGCATCACCTCTGAGTAATTGTAGTTGGATAAAGGGTGCACATAAGTGGGATGTAGGGGTGACAAAACATTTAGATTTAGAAAATCTTAGTATGTCTCAAATTAATGACTAAACTCAAAATTAGTTATATTAATTAAACCTATTGGTACCAAGATTTAAACATCTTTTTCAGCTGTAAAGCTGAGGACTTTAATACTGGTGTCAGTGGATATAGTACCGTGACCCTTATGCTTTTGAAGAGCTAATGTCCAGTAATCAGAAGACTCAATTATTTTACAAAACATTCACAATTTGTTTCTGTTGCTATTATAGATGAATGTAACTCCTAAATGTTACGTTTTTAAAAATTTGCAATTAATACACAAGTCTTTCATTGTTTTTAGAGAAGCTCTACTCAATTTAGTGATCAATGCTACGCTAAAAGTTCTATCAACAGATCTGGAGAATGGCTGAATATATTCAAAACAATACATTTATCTTGGGAGGAGATAGAGAAGCAAGCTATGTCAAAAAATGGAATGTTCCACAGGATGCTCATATTCTGCTGTAAAATTGGCAATTTTAACATGGGGACTGTATGAGATTGACTCCCTTTTGAAACCGTTCAGTTTTTTGACACTTATAGATTGGTTTCTCAGACATTGCTTTATGGTCTTACCCTTCCATCTCTTTTTAGACTGACTTGACCTTCGTTGGCTGTGTTGGTATGCTGGATCCACCCCGTAAAGAGGTCACTGGTTCCATTGAACTGTGCAAGGCTGCTGGCATCCGTGTTATCATGATCACTGGTATTCTTTTTATTACTTCTTTCATCATGCATCTCTTTATATCTCTTTAATAATTGCAACGACTGCAGTCATACAAAATTGATACCTTTAGGTGACAACAAGGGCACAGCTGTAGCCATCTGCCGTCGCATTGGCATCTTTACTGAGGATGATGATGTGACTGGCAAGGCTTACACCGGCCGTGAGTTTGATGACCTGCCCCGATCTGACCAAAGTGAGGCTGTGCGTAGAGCATGCTGCTTTGCCCGTGTTGAACCTGCCCACAAATCCAAGATTGTTGAGTTCCTTCAGGGCCACGATGAGATTACTGCTATGGTGGGAACCCCTACACCAGTACAATGTCACAAAATTCTAAGCAATATCTAACCCTAATTTTGTTATTGCACCTCTAGACTGGTGATGGTGTCAATGATGCCCCTGCCTTGAAAAAGGCAGAAATTGGCATTGCCATGGGCTCTGGCACTGCCGTTGCCAAGTCAGCCTCTGAGATGGTCTTAGCTGATGACAACTTTTCTTCCATTGTTGCTGCTGTTGAGGAAGGCAGAGCTATTTACAACAACATGAAGCAGTTCATCCGTTACCTGATTTCTTCCAACATTGGAGAGGTCGTCTGGTAAGAATCTACGGGATTGTTTAGTAACCACTATTGAAAGAGTTACAGAGATTGTTCTCTTTGTTATTGGTAATGATGCATCTACAACAAAATCTAGTTACCAGACCATCTAATGTTTCCTTTTCTCTTCTCACAGTATTTTCCTCACTGCGGCTCTTGGTCTCCCTGAGGCTCTTATCCCAGTCCAGCTTCTTTGGGTGAACTTGGTGACTGACGGTCTGCCCGCCACTGCCCTGGGCTTCAACCCCCCTGATCTTGAGATCATGGGCAAACCTCCCCGCTCCCCCAAAGAGCCCCTGATCTCTGGCTGGCTGTTCTTCAGATACATGGCCATTGGCGGTTAGTATCCTTGTTATGTCTGTGATCTTTCTACTCATTTGGTGTAACACGATAATTGGTTTGTTCAGGATATGTGGGTGCTGCCACTGTGGGCGCTGCAGCCTATTGGTTCCTGTATGATGTGGAGGGTCCTCAGGTCACCTACCACCAGCTGGTGAGAAATCAATCATCCGTTTTGTTATTTTGATAAAAAAGAAAAGTGTCAAAGGATGTTTTTGATTTGCCTGTCTTTGTAGTCTCACTTCATGCAGTGCCATGATGAAAATGAGGACTTCACAGGAGTTGAATGTGAAGTATTTGAGGCTGCACCCCCCATGACCATGGCCCTGTCTGTGCTGGTCACAATTGAGATGTGCAACGCCCTCAACAGGTTACAACTTTATATCCACTGCTCTTTTGTCTTAAAGTGGATATGATCAATGCTTATTCCTATTTCTCAGTCGGTAGAATGTTTTGACACAGAACATGATGGCTTCCTCTCTGCATCTTTCTCTTCAGCTTGTCTGAGAATCAGTCTCTTGTGCGCATGCCTCCCTGGAGCAACGGCTGGCTGCTGTCTGCCATGACTCTCTCCATGTCCCTCCACTTCATGATCATCTATGTGGACCCTCTGCCTGTAGGCCGCATACCTCTATCCTCCTCTACCTGACTACACTGTGTCTTGCCTGGCCACAACCTTCTTTTTTTATTGCAGATGATTTTCAGGCTAACTCACTTGAACGTTGAGCAGTGGTTGGTGGTACTCAAACTTTCTATCCCTGTGATCCTGATTGACGAGGTCTTGAAGTTCATGGCCCGTAACTATGTGGAGAAAAGTAAGATTTTGAACATATTAAAATAGGCATGCTTTCAGATAAAGACTAATTTAAAAAACGCTTTTTAATACCACATGCTGCCTCATTTTAATGCCTTTGTGCTTAATCAATTGCTTCGCCATTAACCAATGATATTCATTTCTAGACTGAACCATACCCAGCTCCCTTTTTTAACAAGGTATCCAGGTATTCAACTCGCGCAACGCTATTGTCTGCTTTCAGCATTTCTAAAAGTTTTCATGTTTTTATCCTGCTCACTCGTTGGAAATATGAGGCTGGAAACTGGTCTCTTTGCTCTCATAATGGTCTGGAATATCTAAAGCATGGAGCATGTTCGAATTTCTTGGTGATGAATTTTCAATTGTTTTTTACAAATTAGTTTCTAAAAAAACATAAAGCATCAATCTTAAGCAATTGTGTACATTATTTGTACATTATTATAACTGTTTCACTTAGTTTAGTAAATTAATAACATTCCAGCTAGCGTCATATTACTTCCTTGTAGCCATCATGTGACGTATGATTTAATTACGTAGCATCAGGATGATGATATTTCATTTGCACATTGTTTATTTTCACCATGCTATTTCATAAACGGATTGTTAAGAATATTATATTATATGTTGTCAATATTAGGTATGCTCATTTTGATCAATAATTCATTTATTGCCAGTAAGAATTTTGTTTATTTCTGTTTATTAGTAATTTCAGAAAGACGTTCTATTATTAAAATCGTGTTTTAAATGAGTTTTATCCAGATAAATGTTCTCCTCTAAAAACCACTCTCTAATAAAAACTTTATCAGCTTAAGCTGATTGGCTAGTGGGCGGGCTAAGGAGGTATGAAGGGTTAGCTTTAAAATCTCTTAAGTCAGATGTCCGTGTCCCTTTTGCTACCGGGCCATCTTTGGCTACTTTCATTTATTATCTATGTCTGAATGATTTTTTATTTTAAAGAAACATTAGCATATTCTCCCGGTTATTTCTCAAAAAAATGACCTACAAGCTACCAAAAATGAGTAAGAAACAGATCTTTGAAAGCTTTTAACAGACAATATCAGGAGTCATGCTTGAAAATTCAGCTGTGTCACAACATCTGATTCCCAGACATCAAGGTGGATGTCAAGGGGGCGCACATAAATGTCTAACGAAACTAAAAGTGAACTAAACTAATTCATGTCATTGGATTTCTTTATTGCGTTAAATGCCATTTGTCTCGATTACTTTTCTTAACGTAAGAATTTGGATTACAGTAAATCAAGGATTAAAAATCATTCCAATATCATCATATCGGTGTGTGTGTGTGTGTGTGTGTGTGTGTGTGTCCATATTCTTTCAAGAATGAATAATTTTCAGTGAATTTTACGCACACAAATGGGTGTTTTTCACTGCCGGTCCGCCTGCTCCACTTTAGGGAGCCATTTTTTTTCTTTCACACAACAAAGAAATCCAATACTGGCAACAAACATCACTTTTATTTTCATTTAGTTGTCGCTTATGAGTATTCTTACAACATGGGGTCCTTTTTCCGGCACAACACCAACTCTCTATGAGGTGTACGAAAGCGAAAGTGACGTTACGACCAAGTATGGAGTGACCCATACAAGGAATTTGTGCTCTGCATTTAACCCATCCAAGTGCACACACACAGCAGTGAATAAACACACCGGGAGCAGTGGCTGCGCTAACTGGTGACTTGCTCAAGGTCACCACAGTAAAGGTTGTCTCAGGAGGGAGAGAGTTTCAACACTCATCAATGAACTCAAATGAACTAGTGGAGCTGGGGATCGAACCAGCGACATTTTGATCTCCAGTCAATTACCCTATCCACTAGGCCACGACTGCCACTATCCTGAGCATACGCCTTATACCACATCCGATATAGACTACTACATAGTAGTTAAGGGTTTTTGGCAATCTAAACATAAGTCTGATAAATTGGTAGTATAAGGTAGTATAACATAAGTAACATAAGGTAGTATAAATTGACATATGTGTTATATGTGTCATATGGTATTATACTAGACGCGTAGTATCATATTGTATCATGCAACCACCTGTGGCATTTCATCGGCCTCATTCATAGTTCCTTTTGTTTTGGTTCATAAGAGTATGCACATACATCTACTTTAAATTCTCAACAGAACAAGTAGGAAATTCTTGCATACTGCTTTTCACATACCTTCCTTTTAAACATTGCCTACTATGCAGCAGATAAGTAGTTAATTTTGGATGGACCTTTAGGCTCCAGAGATCAATGGGTGAAATCAAGGACACTACATTCTGAGACTGGAATGCTGCTTAATTTGTACCCACTGTTGAATTTTATCTTTTAAAATCTGCTGTTTTTGTCACTCCCAGGTACTTTGTAAAAAGACAACAACATGCAACTGAATGAGGAAAGAAAAGCAAGCAAATGAATGAGGAACAATGGGAGAAGAGAGTATTGAATCCATTGAGAATCTACAGAATCAGAGCACAAGAACTGGAAAGGATTTGAAGAAAATGATTAAAAAAATACTATGTTTAGGTACAGAAGTTAATATATAGGTCAACCCTTCCAAATTATTGTTTAATGATGAATTGTTTTATTCTGAAACGATCAAATTTAATAAAAAAGTTTTGTTAAAATCGTATACATACTATGGTCTTTTGTTTCTCATTAATATATCATTAAGATTGAAATGTATGCTTAGTTTGCTAGTTCATAATAGAACCACAATAAGTCACCGTGAATGAAAGCTTGGGAGAACATGCAAAACCCAAAACTGAAAAGCTTTGCCGTAAATTGAATCATCCTGATGAGGATTACCATTGAACATCAAACCCCAACACCACACTATTTGAGAAGTAATAATCCATCAACATTAGGCCTTTTTTTAATTTTACTTTATTTTAAAGAAAGAAAACATATTATGCCCAATTTCTCATTGATTCACATGTCAAAAGGTTTGCTTAATAAACATCAAAAAGAGCAACACGATTTCCAAGAAAAAAAAACATTCTAGATGAAAGACATCTTAGCAGTTAGCCCTCTCTTTTCCTCTCACAGCAGCTAAACTTTACTGCGCTTTCATACTCTATTTCAAATTCTGAATTTAATACCATTTTGTTTTTAATAGTTTAACACATTGATTTGTAGGATTCTGGAAAATGCCAAAATTCTGCTATTGTGTGGGAACAATGTAATTCACTGTTCTCTTCTTTTGTTAGCACAATTAGCATGGCTTAGCATGGATAATTGAATCTGATTAGACTAAAATACTTTCCATTCAAAAAGAGCAAAGAGAGTAGAATTTTTCACAGTTACACTGTGAAACTAATAGAAAATTAAATGAGCTATGTTATTCCGTGTGATTTTGAGAGCTTCAAGTTAAACAGGGAAAAAAGGTACACGACGATGGAAGTGTGAGGTACCTAATAATATCGAAGGGGCACACCCCGGGGGTACACCCTGGACATGTCGCCCGTCCATGCAGTCTTAAAAGCGACATATAATGTTTGGAGTACTTTCTTTGTTGATATATAAATATGCACCAGGAGTGCTGGAGACAAGCGATAAAGTGCTAAAATATATATAAAAATATTTTCAGTTCCTATCGTTACAATTGTAATTTAATTCTAATAAAATACGTTTTGTTTTAATATGAGGTTTATCGTGGTCACAACACTTGTAAATGTGTTAAATTAAAATAACCTTTATTGTTAACTTAATTAAAAATAATATTAGCTGGACTTATAATGTCGACACATAATAAAAAAGTCCATTCAAAGGACTATTTATTTATTTAACCAGTAATAACAGATGATGATTCGGGATCAATAGTTTCTGCACCAGTGTTCCCCTGAAGATAAGAAGACGCCTTTTTCTCCTCGACTGATCTGAAGGTGAGTGAATAAAGGTGAAATCTTGACGTTTGGTTGAAGATTCTCTCCGTGGCTGGCTCCTGAGTTTGTGAGATTATTAATTGGTCATCTCCTGAGATGGACGTTCATTTGAACGACACTGCCACCACGAGTCACTGATTCTTTATTGCATTAGAAAGCTTCCGAAATTACATGTTTATTTATTTCTGTTGCTAGTTTCTTCGTTTATATAAAAAAGAACGAGTTTTATTGTTTTATTCTATTTTTAAAATTAAGCGCTGGAATTCGTGGAAGATTAACGTGATGCGTCCGCTTTGCACTTATCATGAACGCAAGCAAACAATCTTATTTTTTTTGCTTCTGAGTAACTCCTTTACAATCACGTGATTTCTGGGAAGCGCGGCATTTCTTCAGAAAATGCAAACAACTAGAAAAGAAGCCAGCGAGTTATTTGTTTCGTGCAGGGGCGGGGTTCGTTGTGTGTGTCGTAATGCTCCTGAAAGTGAACAGACGTTGCAGGAAATATACTTCTTGTGTTGTAGTGAAATCACATTCGTAGATCGCCACGGACGAATTATAAATCAAGGTCAATACAATATTCTAACAAGATTTATGGTACAACTATGTTTTCACTAAACAAATTAGTGTCAATTATGTATCTACTATTGTTTTGATTATCACACAGGGTGAGTGTGAGATTATATATCTCATAATGATAATAATATATAATAATATAATATAATGGTTCATAATGGGCCGCTAAGCGCCCCCTTACATACATAAGTAGTATTACAGTAAGTCTCCCCAAGTCGCTCTGTTTGTTACTCATCAAAGATAGAATTGCTAGTCTGGGGCTGGGCGGACTGTGACCTGCTGGACGACTGACGCTACATGACACTAAAGAAAGGTAATCCGAAACTAAAACAAATTAGATATTGTCGCATGTACAAATGTACTCGGAATAGATATTATAATAAACTGATCTGAAATTAATTGTTTTTTAAAAATTGACATACAAACTTACAATTTTATTGTCAACTGCTATTTTAATTTATATATAGGTTAATGTTTACAAAACAAGAGCTGCATTTACTCGCAGTTACGATTACTTGCATAATGAAAAGGTGATCATGAAAAGATAATATACAATGAAATATAAAGATTTAGCCACGCATTTAAAACAATGAGAAAGTGAGGTGGGACTTAGAGCCTTATTTATATTCCTCAAGAATGTATTCTTGATTGATATCAGTGCCACAGAGTATATTTTAAACGTTTATTAAAATATAAAGTATACTTTTTGGGGTTTAGAAGCATATACTAGTGAAATTGGTATTTTCTGAGTTTTTACATGAAAACTACTGAAAATCACCTGTTTTGTTTGTTTATCAGATGGCATCTGGAAGAATACGATCAACACGGCGTTTGCGCTCCTGGATTGTGGAGCAGGTGTGTAGTATAAGTGTGATTTTTTTACAGAATGGTAATTCATTGTTATTTTAAGCGATATTTGTATAATGAATTTCCGGAGAAGCAATCAGGGCAAGAATGCATAGAATAATAACTTTTTAGAAAGGTAAATAGGAGACTAAACCAATAAAGTGTCCTCAGATATTTTATCCATTGTGAAGCATGAGAAGAATTTGGAGAGCAACCTTAAACAGGTGGACAGGATACTGGAGATGAATGAGGGCGCAGAACTTGCCAGGCTACTTTGGAGACACAAAACTGGGCTCAGGAGAGCAGTAGTTGAGCCAGGAACTTAAGTCAGTGAGGGTGAACTGTTGACCTGACAACCTTTTTGGTGCAGGGAGGAGTCTTTTAAAGGATTGTGAGTGATTGGATGGGAATGTCACCAGGGGTGATGATTGATTGCAGATTTGTGCCGTGTCTCCTCAGAATGAACTTTAAGCCTGACAGTCTGTGATTGACGTCAATTAACAATATCCATCCATCCATTTTTTTTCCTGCCTAATCGCTTTCTTCTGCTGGTGCAGAATCTCCAGCTCACATCGGGCGAGAGGCGGGAGTACCCTGGACAGGTCGCCTGTCCATCGCAACACACACATTCACACCTAGGGGATTTGTTTTATTCAATTAAGCTAACTGCATGTGAGTACTCGGATGAAAACCTCCGAGGTATGGGGAGAATATGCAAACACCTTCGAGAAAAAAATAAACCCTTTCAAAAGAGATTGAAGTTGAATACTTTGGTACATCCTGTATTAATTGCACAGGAGGTCATCATTCTAAGGAGTGGATTTCAAATTCTGAACATGGGTTTAAATACCAACGGTACCTTAAACACTCAGATTTAACAAAATGTGTGGTCTTAAGCAAATGTCAAGTTCTAAAATATACTCTCTTTAATTTAGTTTAATTTCAGTACAAACTGGACATTTTGGAAACAGCATGCTTATTAATTATATTGAGGTCAATGCTGCATTGCAATCCATTTCAAGTGAAGCTGGCTTATGATGTGCTGTTACATTTAGGTGAATAGTGGGAAGTACTTCGGCCTAGTCTGGGACAACCCTGAGAAAACCATGTTTCGGATCCCATGGAAACATGCAGGAAAACAAGACTTCCGCAGTGATGAAGATGCAGCTATTTTCAAGGTGCATATGTCTATTTATTTAAACATTAATGATTGTCATTTCATTGGTCAACAACTAGTATGCCTATATTCTTTGTGGTCTTGTCTTTTGTCACTCATCATATGCATACACAAACTTTGCATGCACAAACAATGTAATTATGAAGCATACGCAGTTTGAAGATGGGTAAAAAGTTGCAAGTTTTACTTTTCTGTTGCAAGGCTTGGGCAGAGTTTAAGGGGAAGCTTTTGGAGAGTGGAAATTCAGACCCTGCATCCTGGAAAACTCGCCTTCGCTGTGCCCTTAACAAAAGTCCAGAATTTAGCGAGGTCACTGAAAGGTCCCAGCTGGACATTTCAGAACCTTACAAGGTATATCGCCTTGTCCCACTAGAAGAACAAGGTAAAAACATGCAGCATTATTTTAAAACTATTTAAAGGGACAGAAAACAGTCGGGTTTAAAAAGAATCTAATCTGAGATTAGTGTTTAAATAAATCCACATAGCTTTCATATACTCCACCTACTGGTTTACATTAAAAAATTGTAAGGGAATTCAGCAATGATTGAGCTCATTACTTCTCATTATAGGAGTGGGGAAAGTAAAACAAGAGAACCGACAGAAAGCAGCGAGGAGCAGCAAGAGGAAACATTATGAATCTGAGGAGGAACAGCAGACTGGAGGCAAAAAGATCAAAGAAGAGGATTCAGTGCCACAGCCAATCAGCATGGTAAAGGTTCAGGACATAATAGCTGCTCATTGAATTAATTTGCTGCGATGCGCCCACAAAACCCTTTCATATAATCTCCAATTCAAGACACCATGTGTAATATTCAAAACAAATAGAGACAATTGTTTCATTAACCAGCGGGTGAGGCCAGTTGCTTCTTACTTCCCTGATAATTACGGCCTCGATCGCTCTATAGAGAATGACCGTAGTGTAGATCAAAAAATCCGCCTATGGAACACCACATGGAGCTATCTTCTTTTTCTTTTTCATGTTAAATGAAATGCCCTCACAGCACAACCTGCCACACATTTGCTGACTGAAAACATTGAGAAACTATTCAAAGTGGGATTAAACTGCTGTTAGAAAAAAATTGCTGTTAGAAATAGTTGCATTATAAGAGGGGTCATAATGGTCTGATCAATACTGCAATATATTTAACATTAACTTGGCCTATACTGATGTAGCATTCAATAAAACAGGCCGTTGAAACAATTTTCAAAGATGAAATTTTGGCAACCAATAAACACATCATGGTTGTTTACCTTTACTTCCAGGTTTCTTCCCACCAGAGCCGTGCTTTTCGAAATAGGAACACAACTATGTCCATGAATCATACACTCTTGTCTAAATGAGATTTTGTGTGTCCCCAAGCAAAGTAATCATTTTTAAAAGTATCCCAGTCATCCCCAAATAATAACTGTTTACAATTCGATTCTGTGCAGATCAATGGATGGTCAAATAGCTCATATTAACAATAATCCTCACTGAGGTAAACATGGATTCAAATTTGATCGTTATCACATTTTTATTGTTATTTTATTATTGTTTTTTTAGTTTCTAAATCTGTTGTCACATTATTTTGATTAGATTTCAACAAAACTGTGAACATTAACAAGAGTAAGTTTCTTCATCTGTGATTAAATATGATATAATTACCAGAGGAGATTTTTAGGGTCAGTGACATAGAAATAAATGATCATATTAAGGAAAATAAACATAACAAATCACTTGTGAATCTGACAAGATGATTGACAAGCTTGTAACAAGGCAACTGAAGGCATAATGTGTCCCAGAACTGCATATTTTTCTTCTGGACAAACAAAGTTTCTTTGTTTCTACTTTCCCTCCACAAAATGAGTTTCCACTTTAAGGGAGTGGTACAAATACTTGATCATCAGTTAATATCTCGTATAATTAATCAAACAGCACATGACCAAAACAAGGATGTGAAATCCATCTCACAGTGCAGGTGGATTTAGTTGTTGTTATGTCTTACATCCTGTACCTTTAATAAAGCTTATGGTACAGACTTCAATCTATTGTGCACTTCTTCCACAGAGTGAACAGGAAATCGTCATACAAACAGAAAGTCAGATCATTCTTCAAACAGAGATGGGGACAGACATCTTAAAGAGTGACAACAGTAACTATCACAGTGTATTCTATTCATTAATTTGTAATTTGATAAAAAAAAATTGGTATGATGTTGGCTAACTGGTTTAAATCTTTTCTGCAGTCACTGAAGATATCCAGTTAGACTTCACCGTTGAATCTGTGGCTTTGCCTCAAAACAAAGGTGTGATCACATTGGTTTGCTTTGACATATCGATATATTGTTTTGCTGAAGAGTTTCTTCCTTTACTCTTTCAGCCTCGTTCCACATAACTGTGTACTACATTGGCCAGGAGGTTCTACGGCGGGAGATAATGGGTAACGATGTCCGGATTGCTTACCTGCCTCCCTCCCCTCTACCTCCTTCTCACTCATCTCGGAACAGCCCATTGTTCCCCCGGGTCCCTCTCCCAGACCCCCCATCTGACATCAGTGCTGATCCCAGCTTTGCCCCACGCCTGAAGGATCTTAAAGAATTGCTCCCGTACATGGCGCACGGAGTACTGTTGGGCTCCTCACCAAAAGGTGTCTTTGCCCAGCGTTTCTCCAAGGGACGAGTGTTTTGGAGAAGCCCCCATTGCACCTCAACAGGACCCTGCAAAATAGAGAGAGCCGCTGCCCCTATGCTGCTGTTCAGCAGGGAGGTTTTTAATCAGGGTAAGTTATTAATCTCTGCTCTGCATTGCTTTAAAGAGATGAATAGCTCTCAAATTGTTTTTGAATTATGCTAAAGGTCGATCTGACGCTGATATTTAGGAATTTGCCATAGCTGATGCTTTCTGGATGATTGTATGAGAGAAATGAATAGTGGATGGAGAGAAGAGGGTATATGGGATCTGAATCGAACCCTGGTCTCCACTCAACCAAAAACTTACAAAGCTCCTCTTAACATGTTTGAAGCTAGGATGGTTTCTGTATTGAACAGGGTACTTGGAACTATACTGTAAAAAATAAACTGTAAATTTTACCGTAAAAAAAAACAACTGCCAGAACTTTACAGTCGAATACACGATAGCACTGTAAAATTGACAGATTTTTACATTTATAACTGTCTTTGTGACATATTTTTGTTCCTATGAAATCAATTATATATTAAATCGTAATCTTGACAGTTCATTACCATCTTTTATAATACTCAGCCCTGTCTAATTCTATGGTTTGTGCTGGAACAATTACCAGTATCAAATCTTTTTTACAGCTCAGAAATGTCTATTTTAAAGGTTTGTGTTGTAATAATATTGGTGAAAAGAAATTTGGTAGAAAGCAGTAAACCTTACAGTCAAATATACAGTATTTATTAGTTTACAGGATTTTACCGATATTTTTCTGTATTGTTATCATGTTTGTATGGGTTATAGCTGTCTAAATGCATGTGATCCCATGGGTTTCTAAGAAAAATTCTCCAAAACACTTTTTAGAACCTTTCAAATCAAGTTTTCTCTATTAGAGATAATACAGTAATTTGTTAATTTTACAACAATAAACCGTATGTTCATTAACTTTAAAATGTTAAATTTAAGGTCAAAAATGCGTGTTTAAACTAACATGTTTTCACGTTTTGTGAAATATGATCTTTTTCTGTAGCATTTATAGAGTCTTTACTGTGAAATTTACAGATATTTTTAACAGTGTAAACAGCTCTCTAGGAACAACTTTGGGCGATGCTGATTCATTGTAATTAATGTGCCTTAAAAATGCATCAGTGCACTTTATTAAAACTATTGCTACAATAATCAGCCACACAACTTAGTGTGTGTTCCACCCTCCATTGCAGTGATTAGATGCTGTGATTGCTACAACGCATAAATAGGCTTCACTGACTTAATTATTTTAACTTTTGTTACTACCACCTTGTAGTTAGGTTTTTTTAGCATGAGTATTGCATATTGCACATTTTCACCTGCAGCAGTAAAGGTCACAAAGTGCATTACGAAGTCTATTATGCTCAATACACTGATTTGTGCGGTTATATACTGTTATCAGTGGATTGTTAAAAACAGCAGACCTCAGGGTGCATATAATTTGGTATTCTAACACTTGTATTCATTTTGGATGCAAAGACGCACCACAAACAGAAGCATGAACAAAGAACATGTTTGGTTACCGGTAGTTGTTTATGAATTCATCAATACTATCTGCTTGAACAGGTGAGCAGAAAATGTCAGCATTTGCAGGAATTGTTAAAAAATAATAATAATGTAGAACAGCAGTTTCTGATAGATTTCATACAAAAATGCTGGTTTTAAGTCGTGATACTTTTGTCAGGCAAACTTAGTCTCATGTAAACATGGTTTTCTATGCACTGTGAAGATGATTTGGTTTATTTTCCTCATCTTTAGAGTTGGAATCTTTCCGCAATGGTGGAAACCAACCAGAAAGTGAGATCACACTCTGTTTTGGAGAAGATCTTTTGGAAGGAGATGACATTTTTGACAAGTACATCATTATTAAGGTAAATTGCTGAAGTACGTGTACATAAGTTACTGTGTATTGGGGCGGCACGGAAGTGCAGTGGGTAGTACTGCTGCCTTTCAGTAATTGCTTGTGTGGGTTTCCTCCGGGTACTCTGGTTTCCCCCACAGTCCCAAAAATAGGCAATAATCTAGATTCCCCTTAGGTGTGAATGTGTATGTTGCCCTGCGATGGACTGGCACCTGTCCAGGGTGTATTGGAGCAGACCCCCGTGACCCCGAAAGGGAACAAGCATGTTAGAAAATGAATAAAAAACATGTATTGTGCAGGACGGGTTGCAAAGGGGAAATTTTCAGTAAATTTCCATGGCACTTTGTCTCTGGAATTTTTGGGAATTTATATTAACATGAAGTTTCATATAGAATGGACAATAATCACTAAAAACTGTGCTGTTTGAAAAATATCAAAGTGAAACCACTATAAAAATAGTAAAACTGAATAATCAATGCAGTGTGAATTCAGAACACACACACCTGCCATCTTCTTTATACCATGGAATTGTTTTTTCAATACACAAAGACCAACCAGACTATTCAAATTTTGGCCAGTCAGAGTGCAGAGTATGTAATACACTTCCAAAGACCAAGTTACCACACCCTCAGACTGACCATACAGAGCAAGAGAGTTCAGAATGGATAGATTTAATCTAATTAAAGTGAAGACTTTTATGGTGTAAAATATTCATATGATTTTTCTCCAAACCTTTTTTTTAATAAAACATATCAACTGTGTTATTTAAGTGAGCTAGTCTGGAAACCCCAACCCTTATATGAAACATCACATAAGTTCCAGAAGTTCCCTCAGCTCTCACAGCATCACCATCATGATTTATATCCCCTTTTTAACTTTTTAACCGGAAAATCACTGTGATTGTTGTAGAAAGGCTTGTAAAAGAGACTTGTGTGGTAACATCTTCGGAATTTGATGAATCATCACTAACAAACTACTGAGTTCAGTTTTGTTTTGTTCCTCTAGATCTCTCTCCCCTGGGCTGAGGCACAGATAGAAGATGTCAAGGCCTTTAAAGAGTCTATTGCTATTCTCAAAAATCTGGCCAATCAGTCTCCTACTGGGGAAGTGACCCTGAGCTTCGTTGAAGTGTCGGTACCTTCAGTAACAAACCTCTGAAAAAACACTAAAAACACTCTAATCTTGGCATAATAAGGATCAAGAGTGCAAATACTGTAAACTTTCCCATGGGTTTGTGCAAAAGCTTCATTTATTAGTGGTCTGAACTACTATTTAAAATATAAAACTAAAAGCACTTAAACGAAACTATTTATAATTGCAAAATATTATGTGGCATTAGTTGTTTACTACAAAATATGTTTTGTGTTCTGTTATTTGTGTCACTTTTGGTTATGCATCAGCTGTATATTGCAAAACACAAGTCATTAAAAAAAGGGATACAACCATTGATTATTAAAAAGATCTTTTGGGGAAGCACAGCACAATGTATCCCTGTGATCACCACTGGTTGAAAAGTTTGTTACAATATTCTCTCGGTTCTTTCTGAGATTGAGACGGCATAGAAGATAGAGACTAAAAAACCTGCAGGACTCTGGCACATGCCTGATACAGCAGCTTTGAATGCATAATGAATATAATTATCCTCTTAGCTATCCAGCGTACCGCCTGTGGGACGTAACATAGTTTAAGGGTTAACTTTGTGACATACAGCATACAAGAAAAGCAGGTAGAATAAAAGAACCAAGTGAAAGAGCTGCAAAAGTTGGACATCAAACGACCTAATTCAGTGAAATATTTAGTCTATGAAACATTTCTATGTTGATAAACCTGCACGGAATGTAGTAGTATGGTTTCGTAGCAGACAAATAATCAAATCTTCAGCGTGTTTTGAAGTATAGCGTCTTTTCACATGGAAACATTATGGATATATTCATGTAAAAATCAGCCATTGACCATTTGTGTTGATTTCACATCGTAGACTTTATAAATTATCAGTCATCTAGCAATCTTTGTACTCCACTGAAATTACAGATGTATGGATGATTATATTTCAGGACTTGTCTGATCAATCGCTCAGTGTGTTTGTGTGCTTGTAGCAGACACTTGTATGGCATCCTGACAGAAATGCTACCAAACCGACCAATCACAGAGCTTATGGTCTGTCTACAATGAACAAGGTTACAATTTTTGGTAGGTGCACATCAGGCTTTTGCTTAGGGGTCTGCATCTACGCAGTGGCTCTTACGTAAGCTTGACGCTGAAGTTTAAACTAAACAGTTTTTTCACTGAGACTTACGCTCTTCCAAATGTCTTTTTTCGGTTGCACTTATAAATAAACATGCCTGTTTTTGTCCAATTTGGAATGGCACGGTTATTTTTTGATGATGTTGTATTTTCCCGATAATACCTCCACTCTGTAGTGATCTGCTTCCATTACTTTATAAAAATTGGTGGGCAAATTCGTTTTTCCTTTTTAAAAATGATGTGCAGTGATTCTGACTTAAGGAACAAACCACAGAGTATCTACTGCCAAAAGAGACCAAAACCACAAATAAACACCAAATGCTTCAACGGCTTTAGACAGTTTTGGACAAATTTTGTAGGAATGCTAAGAGGTTTTACAAAAGCATTTTGTGTCTATCAACACTTATCTGCCAAAGTTTACCCAAAGAAAATGTCCCAATTTATTTTTTTTTTTACAATTAAAGGATATCAGTGACCATGTCAGTAAAAAAAAAAGACATTTTTGCTCACCTGTTTGTTGTGCTGTCTCTTCCACATCTGATCAAGAGGGTTTCCTTCTCATTCCCAACAACCCCATAATTTGATTTAATGAAAAGTGAATTTCCTGCACTTGTATTATTAGTATGATCCTGCACTTGCTACAATTAATTACCCCCACATTTTTTTAACTGATATATTCGATTTTATTCAACGTCATCAAAAGTGGAAAGAAGAAACTATTCGAGGTACACATCCTTTGTTAGTGGGAAGGCTGGCAATGTCAACAATGCTTAATAGCAAAGTGCTCATCATTACAACTACGTTTCCGGTACTCATCACTGAACACACAAGCATCATGGGATCCTGTGAAATTCTGCTCATGGTAAACACTCTCTCTGATTAGTGATTATAAACTGCTTTATTAAATGTACTGCTTCAGCTCAACAACTCTGTGACCATTTTCTCTGGTACACTACAATGGCCCTAGACACTGCGATAGATCTGGGAAATGCATACATGTTGCATACATGCATACACGCATTTCTTTTTATATTTCCAAAGAGAAAACAGAATGATCAATTTATAAACACACATTTTAAACATAACCTTAGGAAGATGTCCAGTGTTTTGTGCCCTCTGAAGTTAAGACAATGTTTAATGACATTGTTGATATCAGCCTTCAGTTATTTGCTGTAGTTAAAATAATATTAATATATTATAACTGGTTAAATATAACATTGTGATCACAGTGAAAGAGTTAAGTATAAAATGTCTTCAAATTGTACATCACTAAGACAGTTAGTTGATATTAAAGAAAAAAACGGGAACTGGTTCACTCCGATCAAACATTTCCATTGGCCGGTGAGACTAGCTCCATGATTTTTGCATTAAGTTTCTGATTGGTCCAATCTTTTGTGATGTCATCCAAATGGGTATCAAAATCAACCAAAAACTCCTGATCTCCAGAGCTGAACAGCTGATTGACTATGGAACAGGTCTCTTCCCACTGCCTCAGCATTATTCTGGTTAAAATGATTGAAAATGGTGGTTAATCGCTAAGAATATTTCACATGTCAACAGATCTTTGAGATCGGAGCTTACGTATGTTTGTCTTTGAGAGCCCAGCGGGATTCTTTGCGCTCATACATTACAATTGGCGGAACACGGCAGCCTGGAAACATCTTCTCTCCATCAATCTAAGATGAATATGCATCCAGTTAGCCACTGAAAAATACCCGTTTTGATCGTGAATTATTTGAAATTACCATAAGGAGCACGGCATTGTTACACTGCTCAAAGATCTTGTCCGCGATTTTCTGTGCACACAGTGTAGGGCTGAACATAAAGAAAACGTGCAACATAAATTGAAATACAAGTAAAAGTGTCATAAACTCCAGAAAGATGGAAAATACCTGCTGTCAGACACACAAGCATTCGCCTGGTAATACCCCACAATCCTTTGCTGCGTTTGCGTACACCAGACATCTACCTAAAACCACAAATTAATATTATTTAAATACATTACAAAGTATTATTTCAGTAATTACACTTTTATAACTGTAAAACTGTACACAATTTTAAAGTTTACACATTGTAAACTCCCATTAATGTACATTGCATCCAGAGCTACTTTTTATTCACAAGCATTGATTAAAAATAACGGAATGCAAATCCAGGAGTCACTCTAGAAACGGAAGCTAATCAACTCAATTTGGAAATAAATATCAAACCACACATTTTCCACAAATATCAAACAATCCATTTTTTATTTATTTCAAACTACTCAAAAATAATCAGATAATACCACTAGACTAAATTTAAAAATAATAACATTTACAAAAAAAAAAACCTACATTACTCATCGAGACAAAAACATTCAAGGTAGCAGGATGAATGTTCCTAAATCTTTTAATCTGCTGGCAGATTTCACAAAATAATCATAAACCCGCCTTTCTCATTTACTGTGCTTTCGGAAAAAGATAAATTTCTTTGTCAATAGTTCTTTATACAGTAGACAAAGTCTGATTTTTGTTATACGTTTGAAAACAGCTGGATCCCAAAAATATTGAGTGATTGAAGTTGTACTGATGCTCAGAGTGGAAGAAGCAGATTTTCTAAACATCTACACAGGTCCAACACCTTTCTCGTTAATCTTGCTCATCTTAACATGGAATAGTCCAATAGTAGAAAGCAGTGAAATAATGTTCGTACTTTGTAACAGTCTATAATATCTAAGAAAGTTTCCTCAACTGTTGTAGGCGTAATTACCTGGGTAAGAGCGAGTTGTGTGATTGGGGCCAGAGACAGGTGTGAGTGGAGCAGAGGCACACAGTCTGTGATGCACAGAGCCCCTCCTGCAGGACCGGAGGACAACAGCAGGCCATTCACACTGCAGCGTGGAAACTGACTAGCGTGAAGATACATTTTGGCATATGCCAGACAAGACAATTCCACCTCACCCATCTGCAGCAAGAAAAGAACATAAAAACAACTGGGGGTGCAGAAATCTTGTTCTTATCCTAAAAATGCTTTTTGGGTGTGTGCACACAGATGTGGATGAGGTAGATCCATTTCCTGACAACCTGCCAAACCTGGATTTTTAACAAATACTGGGAAAAGAGTCAAGTGCAACTATATGAATAGTGATGTCTGTATGCATCCCCTGAGATTGCGAATTACCAGAGTTTCCCAGTCTTTAACATCAGCTTTCTTTTAAACTACACCTTTCATATAGAAACAGCTTATTTTACTGGACGATTCACAATTCCAGTAAAAGTTGATAAAGGTAGCAATTTTACACTTACTGTTCGACAAGAGTAGGGTTTCTGAACCAACTGAATCCGTTTTTAAGAGTGCAATGCTGTATTAGATGCAGGTCAATCTGGTGAAAGAGAGAAAATATTGACGTAACGCACTGATACACGGTCAACAAGTGAGTGGTGTGTGTTTCACACTTACCTAACAGTTATGTTATTAAAATAATGTTGTGTCCAAATAAAAAGAGTGATAGGTCTTTTTTCTCTCACAAAAACTGCAAACAGACGAATAGCACAGCAAGTACGGGGAGGTCTCTTCTTCGTGGTGTTCTGACATCTTCTTAGCACAACTGCTAACGTTCACTACTGCCGCATGCTGGCCGGTGGATACAGAAAATGAACATTAACCTCTTATTATTGTTGTTTAAGGGCGGTTGGCATCCGGATTTTAGTGCATTACCTCGCGCTTTGCTCCGGATCAGAGTTGCTTTATCTTGTCTATATTCCTGAGTAAACTAAGTTAAAAATATATTTTAACCTATTCTTTGCATTTTCTAACATTTCTGTTAAACTATTTTTTTCTACTCTTAAGTTTGTTTTTCATTTCTTCTCTGTGGGCTAAATCTATTACATGTTTCAATAATGTCCACTACTGTTTTGTCTACCTGACATTCCTCGCACACTCCTGTTGGGTGCTTGCCTGGTGTCTTAAGGTATCTGTTTAGTGAACAGTGTAATCTTATAATAATCTTTTTCTGCTCACAACGACGTCATCTCTTCTAGTTCCTGGACTTGTTCTATTGTTCTTCACTCTGTTTTGGATGTTATAAAATTGTCTGCCTTTGCTTTCATTGTCCCACTTTTCTTGTCAGTATTGGTTTGCTTTTCTCCAAAATATTGCTTTTTTATTTCTCATCGGTCTTTTCGGGTTAATTATTTCATCTGATGTAACTCACGTAAAGACTTTTGTTTTGTAAATATTTATTACGTTACATGCGCACTAAAGAATATATGTATGTTTGTATTTATCAAGTGTTTTACTGTTCCATTTAAATGAATTCTCACATACATTTAAAAGTATCTCTTTTTCATTGATCTCCCTTTTTATTAACACGAGATATTTAAATATTTGATTATTTATTTGAATAAGATTTGACGTGGTTTTATGTAATTTTCTTTACACGTCGACTCTACGTAATAACTTTGTTTATGCACGTAAGGCTCTAACCGGTTTCGGCAATTGTGGGCGTGGCTCTGAGAAACCGAAAGGAGCCGAACTGTGACAACTGAACGTCCGTGTCTCTCGCGAACTGTTCTTCTGAAAAAGCAATACATTACTTTAGCCATGTCTAAAACTAAAGCACTGAAGATAAACTCGGAGAATGCACTACGGGTAGGTTCGCTTTATTCACTTTGTACTCAGGAAAAAAAAAAAAACGTTTTATGACGGTTGAGTTGTGCATTAGTATGAGTTCACTTTATTCCTTTATTATTAAAGGGTAAAACATATAATAAGCAAGTTATTGCTATTGATATTTAACAAAACCGATATTTTTCTGTGTCATACTTCCTCATCCGCAACAATTGAAAGTGAAAGTAAACACACACCTGTGATGAACAAAGAGTGTACTAGTGTACTAGTTTTTTCATAATTGACATTTTAAGTTGTATATTGTAATGCTTTTTAGATAGAAAACTACCAGCAGTCACTCTACAAGCAGGTATGTATTTTTAAATGTACATTTTCAAAACTTTTTTTTTTTTTTTACTTTAACCCATACCAAAGCATTTGTGTGTACAATTATTCTCAACTGTTACAGGCTGAAGAACTGTTTTCAGATCACATCCCTCTAAAGATCTTACAGCTTGATAACCTGCTCAAGGTACAAGAACATTTGCTGCAAATTCCCATGTCTAAACTTTGCGTGTCCTTAAATGAACCCGTGACCCCCTTTAAGTTAAAGATCTTTACACTTCAAATACTTCAAGTTCATATAGTTCTGTAATGATTTCAGATGGATGCATTTAGCATCACTGACCTGTCATCTCTGCATGCCCCTCTGGACATACCCATTCCTGACCCCCCGGCGCCAGAAGATGAGGTTAGCGGTTTCCACACTTGATAATAATAAAAAAAAAATTTAATGTGAATGAGAAAATGTGTACTTAAAAGAAAATGTGATAAATGTCATAGCAGATGGAGACTGATAAAAATGAGGACAAAGAGAAAAAGAAGAAAGGTATGCTTTTCACACATCCAATCAAATTTTAATTTGGTGGGATTCTTTCTAGTCATAAAAGAAAACCATAATTGTATTTTGAAAATACACCATAAACAATTTACTCTTTTTAAATCAGTCAAGAATTTTAGGATCTTGTCTTTTCCATCAAACAGCAAGTGATCTCCGCATTGTGCCCAGTAATGTGCACTGAACACAATTTGGAAAACTGTGTGAACATGTTAAAACATTGTAAAGTAAGCAACGCTGTTTTGTTCATGTGAATTATCTTGCATCAGCTCCCAAATGTGGCTTCATCAAAGGAAATGAACATATTGTGAAGATGCTTGACATTGTTAAGCCTGAGATAATGGCTCTCAAGGAGACCTGCATCACTGTAAGTGATGAAAAATCACAGAATCTGGTCTCAGATCTTTCCTCTAGTACTAGTAGGTCTGTCATCTTCTAAATCCAGGTTTCTTGCTGGATTGCTCATCTCATACCAAAAATTGAAGATGGAAACGACTTCGGAGTTGCTATTCAGGTCATAAAATATTCTGTAATTAAGCTAAAATGTATTATTACTGAATCTTGACGATAACCTGGTAAACACTGCTCTTTTTTTATTTTAGGAAAAAATTATTGAGAGAATTACTGCAGTGAAGACCAAAGTTGAAGGTTTTCAGACCAACATAAACAAGTATAAATAATTACAAAAATAATTGTAACCCGTTGTTTTTTTTATTATTTACTGAAGAGGTGTTCATTCATCTGGCTTATAAAACGTTTCCCTGCAGGTACTTCTCAGAGAGAGGGGATGCAGTGGCCAAAGCATCCAAGGACACGCATGTGGTGAGCAAATAAACCTCTTGGTTTTTCTCAGAAATGTGAAGTATGAACTGGCTTATTCATGTGGTTGTTGGAACATGATTTATCTCATTTTTAAATATTAAAATGAGCCTTTTAACGAGTTTAAATGGTTGTAAATATTTGAAGGTGAAAAACAAAGCTGTAATCAGTTCCACAAAATGTACATTATTTACATTGCAATTGTTACTATTTACTATATGAAAGTCACCCAATCACGTTTATGAACATCTTTCAGTTTTAAAAGACTAAAACCCCATATAGTTTGTAATACAATTCTGTAGACATCTATAATGCTCCCCAACAACTGACAAATGGTCAGATGAGATGTAGGCCCCACCCCATGAGTTTGTGGTTAAGTCTCTTTTTCACAAATACAGCCTCTTGTGGTAAAATGTTGCAAAAAGCATACGGAGTTATTTTAAGAAACTAAATATCGGAGACGCGAAGGGCACGGTCTCGCTAAGGGATAGCAGTGTGGCCTCCAAGTTAGAAGGTTGTCATTTCGAGGCTCATCGGTGACCTTCCAGGAAGGAGTTTGCATGTTCTCTCCGTGCTTGCATGGGTTTCCTCCAGGTACTCGTTTCCTCTAGAATCTCAAAAACATACGGTTTGGTTAATTGAATAATCTAAATTCCACTTAGGTGTGAATGTGTGAGCAGATGTGAGCACCAGCAGATCCCTCTGTGACCCTGAAAGGAAAAAAAGTGAGCAGGAAAATGGATGGTTGGAAGTAACGGAACCCCGTCACAACAGTTCACTACCTCCACTCCACTCAGCAATAACATGGTTATGTCTTTTGTAATCAAGATCACGAAATTAAAACGACTCTGGTAAAAGTAGAAGTACTGATTTCACTTTCTCACTAAACTGTATTTAAAAGCAGGGTAGACGATTTCTGGAAGTCAGTGCAAGAATTTTAATTGAGAACGTTGACAAACCTGTAACTTTTGCAAATATTTAATCAATTATGTTGAAAATAAACTTTGAGGCCATTTTATTGAAAGCTACATCACCAGTGTAAAAACTAATGGTAAATATATTACATTATTGGTGAGAAATGACCACAAAACACTCCTACAGTGTCAAAGTAGGAACTTGCACAACAGTACTACGTCCTTTTTCTTGATTTTCTTCATACTATTTATGTGTTTCCTCCCCTTAGAGTCTCTCTTTCATTCCTAAAATGGTAGCCACGTGAAATAGGCAAATATACCAAAACAATTGGCATATCCCAATACTTCCACTACCTACTTAATTAGTGAAAAAAAAAACGGCTACTTAATAATGGAATAGTTATAGTACTTAAGTGATTGGTTTATTTATAGGCAAGGTATCTATTACGGTCAAGTTAATGCTGAGAACAATTTCACATTCAAACATAAAATATTCTTATAGAAACATTGTTATTATAGTTTGTCAAGGTAATTTGTCAGGGATTCTGTTCATT
This sequence comes from Danionella cerebrum, assembly GCA_007224835.1. Taxonomy (NCBI): domain Eukaryota; kingdom Metazoa; phylum Chordata; class Actinopteri; order Cypriniformes; family Danionidae; genus Danionella; species Danionella cerebrum. Next base: position 275,250 of record SRMA01026971.1, read on the forward strand.
CCAAAGAGATGCAGACAGTCCCCAATCAACAATCATCTACCTCTCCTGATGACACTCTCTCCATGAAACAATCAACCAATCACAGCCATCTCCCAAGCACGCAACTACCCTTGAAAGACTCCTCCCTGCACCTCCCAGATTGTCAAATCTACAGTTCAAACCAGTCGACTCTCCAAAGTGACTACATAATACGTATCTGGCTACACTCGTGTCCTTTGAAACCTCTGTGTACTCCATCTATTCTCCATTGTTTTCAGCTCCAGTGACATGCTTTATCTCCAGATCGATGCTTGACTGATAAGCATTGTTTCTTTCTATAGAACACATTTCTTCTAAAGCAGGTCTATATATATTGAAAGCCAACCCTGAAACCCTGTACTGCTGCCCCCTCCATTCCCATTAGAGCTGTGGCAATTTAGCCAAGTTGGTCCTTAAAATAAAATTTAAAACTGACAAACTTCCAGAAAAAGTCATATACTGAAGCAAACCATTAGAAATCTTGAGTAATTGAAGTTTGTTATATAATCTTGGGTGACCGCACTTACAAAACCAGAATGCAACATTTTCCATTATTTAGAGACCCATAAACAACTAAATAAACAAACATTATTTTTTTTAATTGGGCTGGCCCATTGCTCATTGGGGAAGATGGAGGTTAATCATCCATCCTTCAACTGGCTGCCATGAAGCAATCGAGGCACCTCTCACCAGAACAACCCGTTATATAACATAATGCACTGTTCTTTTGACAGATGGACTATCGCTCTCTGGTGCATGAGAAGGATGAAGCAGCATATTCTGAGATCAGAGTGATAGTGCTTGATATACGTGGCTTCTATGTAAGTCTTAATCTGGTTGCATATTAAATATGAGAGCAGACTCTGTGTGGTTCATTCAAACCCTTTTATCACTTTCAGGCTGAGCTGTATGACGTCATCAGCAAAAACCTGGAGAAAGTAACGAATCCAAAAGGAGAAGAGAAGCCCTCCATGTACTGAGACAGAAATTAACACAACGTAGACTGACTCTACTTCTAAACCAGTTTTCAGACTTTATACAAAAACATGTCTAAACTTGTACAATTTCTTCCAAGCATTCAAGGTTTTGTGGTACAAATGAGTCGATGCAAAGCTCCAAATACAAAAATAAAACCAAACTGATCAACCAATTCACAAACGTTACATTTTTAATGGCAGCAACCACAAACAAATGTACAAGATTCCTGTTTTTCTTTTTTCTAATTCACACTTCAGGACTTATGTTATTTAACAAAGTAATTCCAACACTATCCAATCAATGTTGTTCTTTGTTGTATGTTACAACGTTTACAAAAATGTGTTCAATCTTTTAAAGAAGAAAACCAATATAAAAACACAAGAGGAAAAAAACTGTAATTTAAATGGTAGATGTATATTCAGTACATGTTCTCACACTTCTGGTCCTTCTCCTCCTGGAATCAACTGGAAATAGAAACATCACATTAAAAAATAGATCAAATTTGCTTTTTAACCTATAGCATAACAGTTTAACAGAATAAATAGCTAAAGTTTGATTATAAATATAATGATAGTGATGTAGGAAATTAAACAGGAGCTTTTTCTACTGGTGCATAAACAGTACTTAGGACCAAAGTTTTGATATGATATTTTTTGACGGGCTTCAGTAGGAAAATATGGCATCAATAGGGAAACTCGTCCATCATTTTATAGTGATTCAAGGATCGTTGCTAAGATAATGCTAAAAGTGCTATTACCAGTCCTGGAGAATGGCTTGAAAATGGTGAAGCAGTAGTTATTATCTTGGGGTAGGGCTGGGTGTTATGGCCTTTAAAAAATAAACTGTATTTATGATTTAAATATATTTTTACCCCCCTACTTTAAAATCAATCTGAAGAGAACAAAGAAAATGTTCAAAAACGTAATATCCTTGTTATTTTAGTAATAATAAGGAATGGATGGATGTCATTTAAAGGCGTCCATGATGACACAGCAGACCAGTTGAGCACATGTGCAGACAAATACCTTTGATCAACTCTTTTTAAAACATATGCCAAGAAAAGTGATCCCAAGCTAAGAATTTGGTTCAGTTATTTCTTGGAGTAGGCTTTTGAATGTTACTTGAGCTTATTGATTGATAATATACTTGTACATAAAGCCTATGGGGAGCTGAGGATAGTCACTGACAGAGGTGGGGGTAAAAACAAGGTTTTACTACACAAAATACTAAGTTTCACACTGACAAAACTAAAGCCTTCTAGGTTCAACAGTTTTAGAATTCCATCAGCACTTTTTGTTCTTCTTTTTATTGCCACTTTAAGTAAAAGATGCAAACAACAGCATTCAGCCGTCCACACTCCACGCAGTTCTATACTTCTTTTGTTGTGCTAATCTTTGTAGATTGCAGTAGAGGAACATTGATCACAATTGTTTTTGTTTTTTTTAATTAGCTGATTTCTCCTATTTCATATACAAACCAAATAGTAATGCATTTTCACCAAACTGACTGAATTTCAAAAGGACTTCAAACCAGACTCTTCTTTTGTGATCAGTTTCATGTCAATGTTAAACCTATGGCCGTGGAAAGTTTATGTCACATCTACTATAGTAAATACCAAAAAAGCATAATCAATTTCAAGTATTTCTTCACGGACTCAATCAGAAATTCAAGCACCAATAGGAACCCACCATTGAAATGTATGAATCCTTTTCCAACTTTAAATGAATAAACATGGACACATTTATCTGAACATTACTTGACATGAAACCTGGATTTCATACTGCAGCTTGAAATCAACAGCGTAAACTTGTTAAGTTACAAAGTACATACAATTTTGTAATTCGTATAAGGTAGAATATTTACAAATTACATATATTTTGAGGACATGTGAAGTGTTAATATTGAATGTGTAGGTCTTACCATAGTGATGTTATTGCCGTTGAGTAGAATCTGATCCAGTTTTGTGATTCTTCTTCCCTCTGGTGTGATTTCGCTGCAAAACAAGGAGACTTTAGTCATAGACAGCTGGGTTCAGCAAAAAGGTAAAATAGATAATATACTTACAATTCGGTCACATCCTCAAGTACCATATCTAATTGTTACCATCAAGGAAATACACATACGTTGTATAAATGTTATTTTTTAATTAAGTCTTTAAAGAAAAAATATGTTATTATACATCAGTGTCGGTTGTAACTATTCTCTTTATTTCTTATAAAGGATTTCATTATAATTATTGATTTAATTACAAATTTTATTTGAACAAAAAAACATTTAGAAGACAAATAAAATACACAAAATTACAATAATGTATAACGTGATCTAGCATAAAATGGTAGCTAGCTGCCATTGTGTGTTGTAGGGGTTCACATTCACAATACTGGTTTGAGCTCAGTTTCCCCTGAGTTGTTAAACAGATGAATCAGGGTCTTTTACTTATCTAAATTGGTCACAAACTGTAGTAACGAGTGGGTGATTTTGCTCCAGCAGTTCACTGGCAACCATTACTGTCTACTCTGCCAAATATGCACTTGGCTCCTGCTGCCACCTGTGACCCAAATTATAATGATACATCAGATATAATGTAAAGACGAATAACAGAAACAATAGATGTGTAGTATGGATCGCACGAATGACAAATGAATACAAGCTACAAAACATAATAAGTACATTTCATGTTTGTCGGGAATAAAAGGATACTGACAAAGTCATCGAAACCCAGAAGAGTTCCCACAATCTCTTTGTCATTCTTCATGACTATGTGAATTCGAGAGCCAATGCATTTATCCACCAGCTCTGAAAGAATGTAAAACAAGTTATGGGAAACACAGTAAATTGGCCTAAATCTTAAAGTTGTGTTCCTTTTAGATACGAACAGCATCTTTGTAAACTAATTAGACGTTTAACACTAGACCTGTTTTGGTGTAAAAACTAAATAAATGCTTTATTATAAAGAAATTTGTTATAAAGTAAACAGATACGAATCATTCAAAATGTATGATATTGACGATTTAACGTAAAACTTCTGCTTGACAAAGTAAAATGATCCAATAATAACAATAAATTAACGAACGATACACCTGCAGGGTTCGTCACATGTACGTGTAATTGTAACAAAAACGTTCTCTACAGGTATTCAAATATCACCATATAAAGAACTTTGTGCGCAAACACACAAAAAAGTTACAAGCAAGTATTGCATGCAATATTTAAATACATTTTACATTTACCGAGAGGTAAAAGCTGCGAGGGATTCGTTGCTGTGATTGCCGCCATTTTGATTTCAGACCTGAATAATCGAACGACATTGTCGATGCTAAAGTTCGATGGGCGGGCGCCGGGCGGGGGTTGGGGTGGAACTGAGTATAAGACCATGACCATGGTGGTCTATTTCTATATTTGTTTTATTTTACGATTCGAAATGTTTAATGTTTCAGTATGAATTATTTTTAGTATATACTTATTTTAGGATTCGTTTTGGCTGTGCTAAATTCATACTCCAAATCTTTTGGTGGCAGTGATGCGCCAAATTCTTGTGGAAAATAAACACAAGGAAGAATGTCTCATCTCCTCATAGGTTGCTTTTTGTGTTTCCTCGTTCTGATTGGCTGCAATGGCACGGCTAAAGTGAGCTGCAGCGTTTCATCTTAAACTAACGTTTCCTACTGTGCTAAACATTAAACGTTAAAATTATTTACTCGTTTGGATTATTTGTTAAGTGTTACGAAAAGCACAGTAAAGGTAAGTTAATTTCTTTAGGAATCTATTTGTTTTATGAGTAATGCTAAGCAGTCTGCTTCATATTTAAAATGTTACAATAAACGTTTAGCTACCCTATTAAAACACATTTAATATTATTTATATATTTTATTATTTATCATAACAATGTGATGGTTTTACCATTCAATTATTAATCCACCACAAGCTAATATAACGTTGTTATATTTTGTTCAGACATACTCACAATCACGTCAAACCTGTCATTCTTTCTTGGGGCGTAGAAGAAAAATGCATGCGTTATGTTTGTAATAAGTCTCCTTCTGTTTTGAATGTTTAACATCTCATTCAAGCTCATTTATAGATACGATTTTGCCAGTTTTTTTATTTAAGGTGGAAAAGCTTGTTATTTGTTGTATTCTGGACCTTTTGTTCTAGCTTTTGTTCTACTATTTCTCGAGGTCCAGCAAAAGAACATTGCAGTATTTCAGTCTTGACATTATGAATGCTTTTTTATGACTGAAAATTATTCTTGAATATTCAATCTCAGATACAGTGTCAGTTTTTCTTTAAAAGTCTTTAGTACAAAATTATATTCCAGAACAATGGTTTAGATGGAGGTACAAACTTAGTAGATCTTTAAACAATTTTGCTAGGCTTGATCCCCACCCCATGAGGCATCCTCTTTGGGTTTAGTAGTGTCTAAATTCCCCATGTAGCTACCCATGTAAATTGACCTTGCTAGTGTGGGTTTTTCCTCTGGGAGCTCACATTTTCTTACACATATAAAACATGCGCCCTAGGCTAATTACAAAATGTTCTGACTGGATTTAAATGATTGCCAAAAATATCATTTTTACCCTTAAACATAATTCAAATACTGTTTAACTATTGCCTCTGCCAAAAAACTATAGCAATTCTTTTCCACAAAACAGGGTCATACTAGAAACTAATCGATTGGGCTCATTCTTCTGTGATGCTGCTTAAAGCATCTGCTAAAAAGCATTATTATAAAAACATTTGACTTGACTTCAGTAGAACGACCCAGCTGTCTTTCAGACACCTATATCTCCCTTACAGATGTCTTTCAATCCTGGCCGTGGATGCCCAAGAGGAAGATCACCAGCTCCAAGTCCGATGTACCGGCCTGTTACCCCTCGATATCACTATGACCCACCTGGCGCTCCTGGGCCTGTCTATACCCCTCAAGGCAACATGCCACCTCATCCTGACTACATTCCCTTTCACTTCCCTCCTCCCCCAGTAGGTTCCAACACCCTTTCCCAATATCCTGTACACCCACCTTCCTTCCCAGAGCCACCCCCTTTTCCTCCACCTGTTCCTCACAGCTCTGATGGCTCAGTGCCAATTCAGAGCGCTTACCCTTACATGATGGCCAATATCCCCCCTCCACCCTTGCCACCCATGCATCCCTCAGTCCCACCTTCTATGCCCTACCCTCCATCCTATCCCATGAGCTACCCACCACCACCTCAGCTTCCACCTCCACCCAGCTTTAACCCAGCATACATACAGCCAGGCAGTTCCTTCAAACCTGAACACTCCCATCCATCTCTCCAGTACAAGTCAGACTCTGGTTCACAGTTGCCTGAGAGACTTCATCACCATGATGACCACCGGCATAGGGGCCACAGTTACAGGGGATATGGGGATCGTCATGATCGTGAATTTGGAGGAGAGAGACGGGAGAGAGGGCGTAGTTCAGAGCGCAGGCGTTCAGACAGTCCTCGGTGTAAAGCAGACTATGACAGAGGACGAATTCCATCAAGACATCGCAGCAGGTAAAATGTTGCACAGTTGTTCATGATGTTTTGCTGCCATTATCCAAGCTAGTATAGCTACCTCACCAAATGCAGTTGAATATTTTACTTTATCTGCATTAACCTTGTTAGTCTGAGTGTGCAAGCGTATCAAATGAGAGTTCTGGAAGTTTTTTGTAGTTAAACTGTGAAAACGTATGAATAAATTGAGTGCAAGGCAACATTTATTTAGAGTTTAAAAAGGGTTCATTTAAAGATTACAAAGTCACTTGAAACTAAGAGTTCAAGTGACATACCAAACAAACTACTTTCTGCTACAGTTAAATATTTCCCATTTTGACTCCCATTTTAAATATTTCACAGTTTAGAGCACCTGCTTCTATTTTTCTTCAGTTCCTATGTTTTTTTTTTTTCTCATAATTGAGGTTTGTTCCCATATCGGAGCCATGGCTTTCTGGCTGCAACAGTTTATGAAGAATACTTCTGGCCAGACTTCTCAGGAGTATGTCTTTTCAGTCGTTCTGTGGGAGTGTAGTCTCATGCTGAGCTTAAGAAGGCAACTATTGGCTGCACTGAATTTTGGCTTTAAAATCTGTATGAAAAAATATGTAATACCTTCAACACCAATTAAGTGGCACTTCCTATCATAAATTTAATGACATCCTGTCTTCAATGATCGTGGAGTGAGGCATGGCTTAGAAAACAAAACTGTGGGCATCACCAACTATAGCTATAGTGTCCATGATGTCACCTATGGCTTTTGAGGCTTCTGAGAGCCTTTAAAAGGCAAAAAAATATGTAAATTAATTAGACAAAATAAGTTTGTTTGGGAGGTTGCTGCCTGCGTGACCTCATCACAGACGTCATAAACATAGTCTATGTTCAAATTCCCAGCTCCACCAAAACCAGAGGCAGATTAATCTAATGTTATTTTAACAATAATAATAGTGCTTCTGTTTTCTAGAGAACGCTATCGACACAGAGACGAGCATAGTTCGCCATCTTCGGACAGACATAGGAAGCGTGTCCGCAATCACTCAGGCAGTCGAGATAGAAAGCGCCGGCGGATGGAAGAGGACAGAGAGAGGAGATCAGATACAGCTTCAAGCCTTCGAGAGAGGGCTACGAGTTCCAGTAGGAGCAGGGATGTTGAGGAGCCGTCCATCGAGCAACACGAGGAGGAGAGAGGAGATGAGGAGTTACAAAAAACTACCTGGATCCGTTGCACACATGCTGAGAACTACTACTCTAATGACCCCATGGATCAAGTGGTAACCATGCAGGAATTTTAAATACTCAATTTTTTATCCGTTTCCTAAAAATCCAAATGTCTTCAGCTGTTCTAAATGCAGCTTTTTCTGTATTTATTTGAAAATTTGCATAAAATGTCATCATCTGTTATGTATAAACTGCCATGCCCATTGAATTTCTGATATACAGTAGGTACGAGAAGTATAAAAGCACCACATTGTTTCCATTTTTGGAGATTTATTTAAAAAACAAAAGCTGAATAGTCACATGGTCCTAAGTATTCAGAACCTTTGCTGTGACACCTGTAGTTTTATTCGTTTGAGATCAGCCATTTTTCACTATACTGGTTGGACTTAACTAGGAAAGCCACACACAAAGCCACACATATAAGACTTTACATCTAATAGTGCATGTCAATGCAAATAACAATATGGCCTAATTCTAAGCCTTTTGTGTGGAGAAAGCCAGGTACTGCTCATCACCTGTCCAATATAGTCCCAACAGTGGTGGCAGCATCATGCTGTGGGTGTGGGTGCTTTTATTCAGCTGCAGGAACAGGGCAACTGATGGCAATGCAGCAAAAGAGGAATGAGACAAGAATATCCTTGACGAATCCTGGGGGTCACAACAACTCTGACTTTTCTTGAATGTCCCAGCCAGATCCTTGACTTGAACCCAATTTTGCAATGCTGCAGAGTGCTAAAATTGGCTGTAAGTATTCACCTTCAATTCTAAAAGAACTGTAGAGGATCTGTAAGGAGAAACAGCAGATCCAGGTGTAAAAAAACTAAATACTGAGCAAAGGATCTGAATACCTAGGATCATGTGATTATTCCAGTGTTTCTTTTTTAACAAATCTGCAAATGTGTGAATAAAACTTAAATGCAATATAGCAAATGGTGAAAAATTAAAGAAGGTCTGAATACTTTCTGTACCCACTGAATAGTATTGTCCACAAGGCAATAATAATAAGTTCATTGGAATTAAGGAGTTGCTATTCTCTAGGAATAAAAAGTTTAATTGGTTCATTTAGAAAGTTATATTATAACTCACTCATAATGTCATACATGATTCTCATGTGAACCGTTTCACACATGAACCGTACTTTTTCAATGAAGTTTGTATTTATATGTAGGGTGACTCAACAGTTGTGGGAACTAGCAAGTTAAGGTATCTGTACGAACGATTTGAAGAGGAGCTTGCTCGGCGACAAGAACGAGCCAAATCTTCGAGGCCTAAATGGGAGCCTCCTAAAACCAAACTGGACCAAGATCAAGGTACTGCATGTGGTATTGTAATATTTAAATGTTAAAAGTTTAGTCTTAGAAGATACAATGTATATGCAGAGTGAGTGGCCATCTTGAAAAATGAAAGTCTTAGCCAGCTTGCAATGTTTTAAAAACAGATAGTACATACTTTTTTTCCTGGTTGTTAATCCTTGTTTGTGTCGAGGGACTGTTGGGGCTTTTCCTAGCTCACTTTCATGGGCAAGAGGACTGTTCTAATGGATGGTCCCACTCTTGAAACAGCTTCTGGGAGAAAATAAATGAATAAATAAAAAACTTTCCAAAAAATTGCCACAGTGCAGAAGTGGCTACATAAAGACATTGACACTTCCACAGTGCAACCTGTGATCATAGCACCTTACTTTGCAGCTATTTTTATGCTGTAAATAATAATGGGTGATAATTTTGTTTATGTTTTTATTTTTTCTCTGCAAATAAGCCTTGGTTGTGCTGTTTTTAGTAATAATCCTGAGCCAAATGCATTCAGAAAGCTTTCCTTCAGATTATAAATGGTCATGCTGTTTGAGTGCTCCTACATGCGCTGAGACTTGCTTTATGTGTTAGAAGGCCCTTCAAACATAAACAGTGTTTCTGCGTAGAATAATATCTGATGAAAAAGATATGCGTACGTTGTAATAAATAATGTAATAAATAAATAAATAATGTTTTCACTTGAAAAAATTATTAGAGGTTGTGCTTTAAAGCTGGGAGAGGTAATCATGGAGGTTAACTGGTAAAAAAGGAAGGGGAAAGTGATTTATTCCATGTCTCAGACAGCAGATATTTATTTAGTTCAACATTCAACACTCTGGATTTTAATACTACTCTGTATTACTAAAATGTGTTTCCTAGATGAGAGCTCCAGTGAATCTGAATGTGAGTCTGATGGAGGGGGAAGCAGCTGCTCCAGCAGCTCGGACTCTGACGTGTTTGATGTCATAGCTGAGATCAAGAGGAAGAAAGCTCACCCTGACCGCCTTCACGAGGAGCTGTGGTACAATGACCCCGGACAGGTACCGTCGACTCCAATTCCCTCCAATCTTTTTGATCATCAATATTCCCTTTTATTATATGTAGAGGTGCAAGTGAGGCACAGATACAGATCTGAGCTACAAAACATCTGTTCTTTCCCAAAAGGGAGATACTTTATAATGACTAATAAAAACAGTCACTATTGGTGCGGTTTCCCTTTGCTGTGGAGCAAAAATACCTATTCATATAACAAACAACTAACATTTTTTCTTCATCTTGAGTTCTTTTAAATTAATCATAAATCTTGTCTTTGTCATTTCTTACTTGTATGTTCAAAATACAGATGAATGATGGACCATTGTGCAAGTGCAGTGCCAAAGCCAGACGGACAGGAATCCGACACAGTATTTACCCTGGAGAACAGGTAACAAGTTATGTGAATCACAGAAAAAAATGTGAGTCAAGTTCTCTGTTCGTTTTAAAGCAGGTTGAGTAATTGTGTCCCAATACGTTTGTCAGTAGAATTTGTATTTGTTGATTTAGTAAGGTGGCAGGAGAAGTTAGCAGGAGGTAGGCACCAGCAGACCTCCGAGACCACGAAAGAGATTAAGCGGGCTAGAACATGAAAGAATGTTGATTTATTTGTTTTAGGTTTTGATCTGGAAGATAAATCAACCGTGTAGAGCAGGCCACCACACAACTCCCAAAGCAGACGTTTATCGTTTTGTTTTCCAAACTCAAGTGTCTGTTGTTAAGCCTCAATATATCTACGGCCAGTGTTCAGTGTGCTCACCATGTATGTTTGATGTAAAACACATACCAGTAAGAGAGAACTAGAGATTTGAGACCCGTAAAATGTTCAAATACCTTGGTACCTCTCACTTTGAGGAAGGGTTACGCTATAGCTCAACTCTATGATTACCATAAGAAAGAATAAGCTTTGAAATCATTATAAAAGTGTAATGAGGGATTTTAACCATAGTGGACTTGCAGAGCCTCTGAAGAAACACCACATCTTATACACAGGATTTCAGTTTAGTTTTGGTGTATTTGGTGACAATATATGTATAATATTGATATAATTTTTATAGTAATATGCATAACTTCACAGATATTAACCCTTCTTTTCAATCATATCATTCTAGTACATGAAACTGATTGGCTTCCTGATTTCTCCCCTTTAGCCGGTGAAACCTTGTCGGCCGATGAGTAACAATGCTGGAAAACTCTATCACTACAGAATAACTGTGTCTCCACCCACCAATTTCTTGGTAGGTAACCGGCAAACTAATCTTATAGACTCTTATAGTAATTTTACTAAGGAATCAAATAATTTTTTTTTTTTACATTGTGGTTAGTTAGAGGGTGAGCAAAAGTTTGGGCACCCCTGTAAGTTTTCAGGCTTTACCTTACCTTATTAAATCATTGGTTATCTGGATAAGAATTTTCAGATAAATGTAAGATAGGAACGCAGTGATATTTTCAGAAGAGAAATAAAGTTCATTTTAATTTGGAAAATGTGCAACCATTATATCAACAGAATGTTGCATGAATTCAGGGGTTCTGAATCATTTTATTAATTTCAATAGCATTTCCCCTAATAATAAGAATCTCAAAAAATGGTTTGAAAATGGTTCACCTCTATACACAGGTGAAACCAGTCATGAGAAAGCATCATCTCTAAAGAGTGACAACATTAAAGCCTCAAAACAATGACTGTAGAGTATCATTATTTAGGGGAACGATACAGAAAGCTGTCTCAGAGATTTAAGCTCTCGGTTTCAACTGTGAGGAACATTGTGAGGAATTGAAGACCAGAGGCACTGTTTTAGTTAAGACCCGAAGTAGCAGACCAAGAAAAATATCAGATGAGCAGAGGCACAAAATGTTGAGAACCAGATTTTCTAAATCATCATGCTGCAGATGGCATCACTCAACTATTCAGAACACTTTACATAAGGAGATTCTTTATGGAAGAGTAAAGCAGGAAAACTCTTTCTCTGCATAGTGTGATTTCAAGTGAGTTGTCCATGCTCAGAAAATGATCTTTTGTAAAGAATGGACTACAAAAAACCTTCTGCCAGACTCTAATTGGAAACTATAGAAAGCATTTAGATTCTGTTATTGCTGCAAAAGGGAAATATGTAAAAGTATTGATTTATTTTTTTTCTTTTGTGGTCCCTAAATTTATGCACTTGCATGATGCAAATTTGTAAAAAAAATAGTTGTTGCACATTTTCCATAAATCATACTAATCATAAACAATCATCACTGTGTTTGTCTCCTGTATGACATTCAACTTATTTTATTATAAGAAACTTCTTAACCAGACACCAATGCTTTATAAAGGAAAATCACAAAACTTTTGCATACCACTGTAACTGTTAAAGAAAGTCTTTAATAAACCACTTGTTAACCAGCTGGTAAACGCTAAAATGTCTTCTCTTCATTTCAGACAGACAGACCTACAGTCATAGAGTATGATGACCATGAGTATCTGTTTGAGGGCTTCTCATGCTTTTCTCATACGCCACTTACCAATGTAAGCATGCTACTCTTGCATAGCCTCTCTAGAACCAGAAACCTGGAAGGATTTGTTTTTTGCTTTATGTTTGATGCTTAATAACTGGAAAGCTTAGAGTAGATAAGTACAGAACCAAAAGCAATGCAAATGAAAACTGTAAATGGTTGGCAGATGTTGGCTTTAGTAAATTTCTATGTTTCTCATTTTAATTTCTGCAATGCAGAGAGGTTTCAGAGATCTCTATTTTAAGATGTGCGGGTGTGTGTGCGTGTGTGTGTGTGTGTGTGTGCGTGTGTGTGTGTGCGTGTGTGTGTGTGTGTAGGTATATATAAGATAAGTTTGATGGTTTTGACTATCCCTGTTTTTTTATCATTTATTTTAGATCCCATTGTGCCGGGTTATTCGCTTCAACATTGATTACACAATCCACTTTATAGAGGAGATGGCCCCTGAGGTTGGTATACTAGATGTATTTGAATCACAGTTTTTATTGGTTTAACTTAAAATAAATGCATAGAGGAACCTCTTGTTGTCTACTAATGTTCCCTGTTGTGTCTACTCAGAACTACTGTATTAAAGGCCTGGAGCTATTTTCCTCATACCTCTTTAAAGACATTTTGGAGTTGTATGACTGGAACCTTACAGGTGATGCGTACAGACAGCAGCTTGCAAGATTTATGGGCAGTGAACCCTAATAACAGTTTGTTTCACAGATCCTGAAGAGCATGGTTCATCAGGTTGTCAGAGGTTTCATTTTATGCCACGATTTGTTCGTTTCCTGCCTGGTGAGTTTTGCCCACAGAAAATGATCATTTCAATACCATCAAATGGTAGTTTTATGTAGATATAGAATGAAAACAACATAATATAGAGTAAATGCATTTTACAAAGTGATCAACTTATTTGCACTTATCTTTCCAACCTGTAGAAAAATATCTGTCAATGTAAGTAAACAACATTTCAAAATCTCCAGCATGAGTTATGTACAAGTATGTCAGGAACAAATTGGCTACAAGGAGGGAAAATTCTAATGGTTGTCATTCTAATGGCTTGTCACACGCTCATAGCAACATATCTGTAGATAACAGAAGATTGGGTGATGCACAGCAGAGTTTGCTTAAAATAACTTAAAAACCCATTGGTCTGGGGTTCACCGGAAGATTCGACCTTGTGGAGTTTTGTGGATCATGATGATTAGGAAACATCCCCAGAGCTACTCAGAGGATCTTGCTAATGTTCCCAAGGCAACTGGTTACCAGGAAACATGCCAGTAAGGACTGATGTCCACTGTGTAAAAAGCGCACAACATCAACACAATCTTAAGTTTGCAAATAGCCATCTGAATTTATTCATCACCTCTTCTCACAACAAAACAGAACACCACAACTGTGAAACATGGGAGTGTAAACATGCTTTGAGAGTGTTTTTCCTCCCAAGGGTCAGGATAACTGCGCTGCATCAATGGCTGAGGACCTCAGTTAAAGCATTGATGGTGTCAAAAGCCATATTTACATCCAAAAATGCGAATTAAATTATGCACAAAACTTGAATGACACCAAATCAATCCTATGAGTCTAAGAAAACAAAATCGTTACTTCTGGATAAACTGCTACCAAATTTCAAAAGAAAAATGGAAGCTGCTGCGTTAGGAGGTCCTTTTTTCATATACAATAACTTACTTGCATCTTAGAACATGTATATTAAACGTAATTTGCAGTCATTCCATTTTAATACGTAATTTTCCTAAATAATTAAATTGGGATTGTTTAACGTTTTATTCCCAACCAAATATGCAGGTGTTTGTGTCTTGGAGTAAGCGTATTGATAATATTTCTTGTCTGCTTGTTTGTGTCAGATGGAGGAAAGGAGGTGCTGTCAATGCATCAGGTGCTGCTGTACCTGCTGAGCAGCAGCACACCTCTGGTTCCTGAAGAAGAGATTGCTAATATGCTCCAGTGGGAGGAGTTGGAGTGGCAGAAGTATGCGGAGGAGTGCAAGGGAATGATCGTCACCAATCCTGGCATGGTAAAACAGCTTGAAAACATTTAATGAGCAGAGTTCATATGCCATGCTTCTCTTCGATAATTGCGCAGTGCGACATGGGCATTTCCACGGAATGGAGTGTAGTAGAATGCATACATGAACATAGCTGTTTGAATTCTGCTTCATCACATAAGCTGCCAATGCATTCACTGTTTAGTTTCTGGTGTGAAGGCCTTTTCAATTTCTGGAGAGCCTTTTCAGTTTTATTTTTGGCAAAATTCCTTTTTAATTAAATTCAAAGAATACAGGTGAGTAATTCATAATTAGCAGCCTCACTAGCCTAACTCACTAATTCCATCAGAGTCACAGAGTTCTACTGGTGTCTTTCTCTAGGTAATATTAGGCAAAAGTCAGAGGAAACCGAGGGCCAGTCTATTGTGCCCTACAAAGGCAAAGAGCAGTAATTACAGCAACTCTTAAACTGAGAAAAATGCTTTGAATGTTCTCTCTCTTTTGTTACTGTTGTTTTAATATATTGATTTCTCTACATGGGACACAGTTGAACCATGCGCTTTTGTTACAAGACAAATGTGTTGTGTAGCTCATTGTTTGTCTACACTAATTTTTGACCAAACATATAGTTACTGAACTTTGCCTTTGTATGGCAATATTGCAGAGCCACACTCAGTCACTGAGGGGAATTTCTAGTCATCAGTTTGAAGAAGGAGCTGTGCATGGCAAAGCCCTCGATTTAGCTTTCAGTCAACGTCTTTAACTTTACCTAAGATTTTCAGTTTGGATCCATCACAGAAAGCATGAGATCCTGAATATAGGTGGTGGAAAGGAGCTTCCACAGAGTGGCTGGGTGCTGACTGAAGGATAGGATGAGGGTGGCTCAGGAGCTCCTCTCGTGTCAAGATGGATGGGTTGAAGGAAGTGTTATCGTGGTAGAAGAAATTCCGCGTGCCCCTGTTTAGCCTGACCCCCCCCCCCCCTACCCAAATTGCCAGAACATTTCTATTGCTGTACGAGATCCAGTAAAAGGACTGTCAAATCACTAAAGTAGATGGCATTTTATCAATATTTACTCTCTATATCCTCAGAAACCCAGTTCTGTGAGGATTGACCAGTTAGACCGGGAACAGTTTAACTCCAGTGTCATCACTTTCCCCATCATTGTACATTTTGGCATCCGACCTGCTCAGCTCAGCTATGCTGGAGACCCACAGTAAGTGTCACTTGATTCACCCAAGTCAAGTCACTGGTAGTAACCATTCCAATCTTCTTTTCTTTCTGGGAGTCCCTTATATTTGCACCTAGGGGAGAAACAATCTCGCATCATAATCCCCCTCCACCAAACTTCTGGTCTGGAGTACAAAAGAAACCACTGATGCTGGATTTAATACACTTCTGATTATTTGGATTGGAATATTTTTGAGGGGAAATGCATGTTAAAATGCTGTGTCCATTTCAGATATCAAAAGCTATGGAAGAGTTATGTAAAATTGCGGCATCTGCTGGCCAATAGCCCAAAGGTTAAACAACTTGAAAAGCAGAAATTGATGCAGAGAGAAGTAAGTGTCTGTATGTGTTGAGAAAAAGAACCATGTTAAATGTGAGGGACTGAAATGAGCTCTAAGGACTAAACATTTGTTTCTGGTGACTTACAGGAGGCCCTCCAGAAGATCCGACAGAAGAATACGATGAGAAGAGAGGTCACAGTAGAGCTCAGCAGTCAGAGTTTCTGGAAGTCTGGTATCCGTTCTGATGTTTGCCAGGTACATACACATTTTTATTTTAACTTTCAGGCAAATTTCATGTGCAAATATTTCTTACTTATTGTAATGTGAACTGTTTATATGAAGTGTTGTTGATTAATGTCTTGGGGAAACCAATTATTATTAATTGGTACAATTGGATGTTCTAAGGCTGCAACATAATAAAAGAACATTTTCTGAAATGACTAATTTAAGTAATTAAAATAATAAAAAAATGAAGTCTACTTCTCAGAATAATTTTGATTTGATTTAATTCAAGATATTTAATTGACATTTTAAGTTGTCTGGGGATGCAAAGCTTCCATGTAATGAAATGCAAGTGCAATAATCTATAGGAATGACTTCTATATAAACAAATGTTTATACCACCTAGGGGTGCAGGCATAATATAAAAATGAATATAGAAACAAACTACTTTATATAAAATAATGAGTCAAGGGATTTTAACAAAAGAGATGGGGGGGTAGTGTCAATAATAACTGTAACAGTGACTATATGAACATCAACCAAAGGCTATTTTATCAAATGCAATTTACAAACACTGCCCAATAGAAACTACACAGTACACCTAAAGGGTTAGGCAATATAAGTGTTTAGATATTATTAAAATTGTATTTACATTTAAATATATAAAATGTTAATATATATTCAATATAACTACAATTTAGTGTATGTATATAGTTAAATATTCAGGCAAAATGAGACCAAGGTATTGTCAGAATAAAGGGGATGGGTCGGGGGGTTCTTATAGTGGTTGAGTCTTCATGAGCAGGGCTGACAGCTGATGAGGTGATTGGAGTCAGCTGGGATCCATGCTGATGAGATCAACTGAGGACAACTCAAGCTTAACAGATGCATGCGAACACAACCCTGACAGTTTAATCAATGCCAGCAATACAATATATCAAATATATCAAATAATTATTACTTTTTTTTTTTTTTTTTACATGTGCGGAAGCAGATTTATTTGACTTTATTTGATATTTTTTATTAATTTTTAACTGACACAAAAAAGGAAATTATGTGTTTTTAAATTTTTTATAAAATAGAATGGAGAAGTACTATATTATTAATAAAGATGTAAAAATGGATGGCAACGCTTGAGTTTGAATCTGTGATGATGACAAATGAGGACCCAGCCCAGCCGTGAACCAGTGGACTAATGCTGATGGACACCTTCAACATCCTCCGAGACACAGCTGACTAATGTGGAGGCAGTTCCACCAGCCCCCACCAGAGATTAGTGGAAAACAAACTGAAAAAAGAAAAACTCTAAAAAGAAGTAAATAAAGTTAAATAACAGTAAAGAAAATTGAAGAAAAAAGTGTAGAAGTATATGCATACAGCTTTTAAGTTTAACATTTTTAGTTCGATATATCCTCCTCCATTTATGCCCAGCTCCTCTGGTGTAAGGCAGGGCACTGGATGCTAGTAAACAGTGTGGCACATACCATTAATACATATAACAAACGTTTAAGTCACATAAAATTAAGAAAAACATATTTTTTCAGTTTAGAGGACATTTTAGTTTAAAGACTATATAAATCTACATTCCTATCTTAAGATCAATTAAAAATATTTCTGTAAGGAATCTGCATGGATGTATTTGTTTTCTTTTTGTCCAAATAAATACACAATTTCAGCAGTTTTAGGCTATTTTATCTAAAGCAGTGATTTGTTGCGCTTATATAGCATGCCATGATGCTGCCTGTTCTCACCCATCACATTCGCTACCACCAATGCCTGATGCATTTGGACAAACTGATTGGCTACATGTTCAAGGAACGATGCCTACTACAGGTAAGAGAGTCTAGAAAAGTTTAATCTTGTTAGTAGTTTTTATCAATATATTGTGTTTAAGGTTAGTTTACAAGTTTACCTGGTAAGATAAATGACTTTTGAAAACAAGAGTGGCACATCCATTACAGTGGATGTGAAAAATGGAATTTGTTGAATTTAGGTAGAGATTGTACAAACATAAAAACACTAGGACCACAAGAGACGCTAACCTAAGAAACATATTTTTATGAGGATTGTAGAAGCTGAATAATGCATGTTGTGTGTAAATGATGCATACTGTTTACTGACGCCATTTTTTTATTTTATGTTTCGATCAGTTGGCAATGACTCACCCCAGTCATCATCTTAATTTTGGGATGAACCCTGACCATGCTCGCAACTCTTTGTCCAACTGTGGCATACGTCAGCCTAAATATGGCGACCGTAAAGTGCATCATATGTACATGAGGAAAAAAGGTTTGCAAAGCTTGCTTTTTTTTACACATGGAAATGACTCTTCTGACATGTTATACTCCAATTATGGTTCTGTACATCTTTTATTAGGAATTAATACACTGATCAATATAATGTCACGACTGGGACAGGAGGATCCCTCACCCTCCAGGTTTGTTTTTTATAATTTAAAGTGGAATTGTTTACTTCAATAGCCAATACAAATACAAACAAATACTTTACAACCACCAACACCATGAGGAAAAACCCAACACAAAATTGAATTAATGTGATTTTTCTTATTTTAGTGTACAGTTTTGTATAAAACTAATCTCTGACCTTACATTCCCCTTGATCCCTTCGATATGAAGCACACAGCATGAAACAGAGAAAAGTAATTATGAAATAGTGGTGGACCATATATGAACAATAAAGAGTTGTGCAGGGTGACCCGAGTTTGAGTCCTGACCTTGCTCTCTCATTCGCCTTCACTTCACTGTCCTAACCAATAAAGGCATAAAATGCCAAAATAAATCTTGAAAACCCATCAAAGTAGATCACTTCTCTTCTATTCACATTTTACCACTGTATTTTTTTTTTAGCTTAAAAAGTTCAGAACATTTTCTGTTTAATATATAAATTGTACAGCCTAGAGAAAAGTTTTGGAATTAGGCATGTAGTATCATTGTTACCGTATATTTTATACTTTACCCTGTCTCTAGTGTCTTAAAAGAGAATTTGTGCAGATGAATTGTTAGTAAGGCCCTGTCCACACAAACTTGCTACGTTCCTTCACAGTTTGTCTACATGGAATTACTGAACCATTCAGTGTTGTGTAGCATCATATTTGGTTTACCCTTTGTGTCGTTTCTTGTTTTTGATGCTTTTGAGAGCACATAACAGGCTGTTTTTGCATTTTATTGGTGAAAAACCATCGTTGTGTGCCCTTGTGTGTGTGTTTTTGCATGATTTCTTTAAAAATCTAAATATTAAAACTTGTGCATGTGTACGGTCACAGTCTGAATCTGTCAAGTGAGCTCATTCATAATTGTCATAAAATTGTTGACAAGTCATGTTTTTAAAAAAAATCTCTTGTTTTGTAACAGAATTAATCATAATGAGCGCTTGGAGTTTCTTGGTGATGCAGTTGTTGAGTTCTTGACCAGGTGAGTCTTTTAGTTTATGAGTCTTTATTTCTTTAAATGTGACTTTGCTTTGACGCCATCAGACTGAATTTGCTTTTGATGTTAACGTTTGTTTAAAACTAGTTCTTCTATCTTTTAGTGTTCATCTGTACCACCTTTTTCCAAACCTGGAGGAGGGTGGACTTGCGACTTATCGCACAGCAATCGTACAGAATCAACATCTTGCCATGCTGGCTAAGGTGACTAGATGAAAAGATAACATTGTTTTATGAAAGTTGCTCTTAAAGTCTATGTGAAGTCACAAAAAGATGCATTTTCAACCTGTGGTTTTTAGTTGCTCTGTCAATGCCCTCAGGCCATCGTTTGGAATGCCATAATTTTAGAAGGTTGGAGGTTTAGGGTTGTAGCCACAAAAGAACGACTGGGTGTGGTGTGTGGTGTTAATATGGTTTCACTTTTCCTTTAGGTTTTATTTTGAAAAGTGGCTTTTTGTCATGAGTTAAAATAGTTTTGCATCCCCAGAAACTGGAGTTGGATCGGTTCATGTTGTACGCCCATGGCCCTGATCTGTGCAGAGAGTCAGACCTGCGTCATGCCATGGCAAACTGTTTTGAAGCACTGATAGGTTGGTTCCATTTCATAATGCCTTTCCTGAGGGAAGCCAATTTGATTCATGTAGGTGCTGTTTATAATCTTTGTACTGATGGCTTCACTGATGATACAGTTTCAATGTGGATCATTTATGAACAATTTTAAGTTGCAAACTACCAATGTGCTGACAATTAATTGGTGCAAATACAGGTGCAGATCCCAGTTGTCAAGCCGTCACTGGTGTCTTGCATCCAGTTGACCTTCAAATTCAGGAAAAGGGAGGGAGAAAGCTCTCTTAAAGAAGATTTATTCTTGTTTTTATCTAGATTTCAACCCACAATGTTTATCTGCACTCAAACCCTCATAGCAATACTGTTCCAGAGCTTAGGTACATTCTCCAGAGAAGCTTGAGCATTAAGAGCAAGAGTAAATGAGCAGTTTAGGTCCGGATTAACCCTCTTCTCTGATGATATAAATGTGGCGTGACTAATTGAAGAAGAGAGGCAACATGTGGAGAGGCTCACCATAATGTTAACTGTGAGCCTGGGATTGCAGACAGCATTATAATTTTACATACTTTTTAAAAATCAAGCAGAAGCTGGTAAATGTGAAATGAAATTTGACATTCACCACTTGCACTTAAAACACAGTGTCAATTAATACAGTTTATCACATTCAATGGGTGTAATGATGGACTCTGCTCACAATACACAGTACCTTGAATGTTTTTTTTACACATCACAATATTAACCAACTATTAAAACTGTTTATATAACAAACCATCATTGGAAAAAAAAAACTAATTTAAAAAGTTTTGAGACCAGAAAGTTTAGACGGCTGGGGTCTAGTTTGATTTGTATGAAACGTTTGATACCAATCCATCCACTAGGAGGCAGTGTTAATGTTTGCAATAAGTCATGTTTTTAAGTGATGGAGAGAGCTTAGAAAGTTTAAAATGTAAGTAAAGGATAATTGAGTAAATATTGCATTAAACAAGAAGACAAGGTAAAGAAGTTTCAGAAGTGACTAGAATCACAATCACTCCAAGAAGCAATTACACCTCAGAATATCCTCCCGATATGTATTGTGACAATTTTGTATTGCTGTATATTGTGCCACAATATATTTTTACACCACTATCACGTTCTAATTTGTTACAAGAAAATATCTCTGAATTTAAATGTTTGAAATATTCTAGATTTATTTAATCTATATTATGATACAAACTTATATAAGAATATTATCTTTCAGCATAAATTTGATTATTAGAACTTAAAGGGAGGGCTAATTTTACGCTTTTGTGTAATTCGATACTATCCGTGTATTTAGGTGCTGTTTACCTGGAAGGAGGTTTAGAGGAAGCCAAGAATCTGTTTGGGAGACTGCTGTTTAATGTGGAGGTGAGTTCTGGTTGTTAATAACTTTGGGACTAGAGTTCTTTTTGAGTTTGGATGGTTTAATACATTTTTCATATGATGTAATATCAAACAATGCAGTAAAAAAGATTGAAGGTTCTTGAATTGACACCACTGGATTTAATGGTCCACTCATGGAGTTCAAACAAATCTGAAACATAATGAACAAATAATCCAAAACTAGCTATAAACAAAACAGGGGAACAGAAAGGACAATGAGCATAGTTGCCCAATAGATCCACACGGATAACACCAGCACTTTTATTTAATTTTTTTTTATTGGAAATAAACTATCCCATCTACTTACCATTCAATGTAGTCATAACATACAAGATTTCTGAAGACAATCGAGAACAGGTTTCAGATGAGCAGCTGGCTTGATGAAAGTTGAAAGATGATTATATGTGTAGAGAGCTGTCAGAAGGTAGTTAAATTAGGTAGGGCAGTTTTATTTGTATAGCACATTTGCAATTAAAAGTGCTTTACAAAGGAATAAAACAAGATAAAGAAGCAAGAGATAAAAGCATCACAATTTATAGAAAAAGAGTAAAGCAGAAGTTTAAGACAACACGTTTAAATAGATGGGTGTTAACTCCAGCCATAATAAATCAAATAAACTTTTAGTCAAATGTGACCAATACTAGGATTTCCCAATTAGTAGTTAACCAATCCTATGGTTAATAGAATTACTATGAAACCTCTTTTGCTCGCCACTATTTGCAAGGATGTTACCGTAATTGGTTGGAGCTTAAAGAACAACAAAACTGCTTTGAAATCACATTGAAGACCATGGTTAAACATGACCCTCGGAGATACGTGGCATATGTAAGGGGAAAAAAAGAGTTTTATTTCATTTCTTGTCCCTGATTCTGATGATTAT
Source organism: Danionella cerebrum (assembly GCA_007224835.1). Classification (NCBI taxonomy): domain Eukaryota; kingdom Metazoa; phylum Chordata; class Actinopteri; order Cypriniformes; family Danionidae; genus Danionella; species Danionella cerebrum. Next base: position 297,801 of record SRMA01026971.1, read on the forward strand.
TTTTAGAGTAATGATGTATAGTCACATGGACTGTTGCACAGCGTTGCTATAAATAATATTGAAGTATGCGAATGAACCTGCTTTCCTCCAAATATTTTGCAGCCTCAGCACAAATGAGCTGCGGGGGACCAGATACAAAAACAAATGCTCTGCTTTTGTAAAAGTAGCTCTTTTTTGTTGATCATGGTGTAAACAGTATTTTAAGAAAAATAGTTTGTCCTCTGATTTTCTTCTTGTATGTGTAGTATGGTGTTCATTACGTTTTTAATCATTTAAATAATATCCATTAAAAGATATGAATTTGTCCGGCCCCCATGCTATAGCGAAATGTGTGCCGGACATGTGCAGGGCTACACTGGCTTGAATCCCTAACCTGTCGTCATTTCCCATTCTTCCCCCTCTCTCTATCCAACTCTATTCCTGTCTACCTATTGTCCTATCCATTTAAAATAAAGGATAAAAAAGGGCAAAAATAAATCTTAAAAAAAATGTGAATTCAACTTGATTTAGTCTAAATTCTAGATTAAACTGCTTTCTTTATTTATAATTTTTTTAATTCTACTTTTCTCCGCAGGATCTGAGGGATGTTTGGCTCAACTACCCACCTCATCCCCTACAGGTTGGAATTGATTGTTGGCCATTTTAACACGTGACGTTATGTGCGTGCATATATATATATATATATATATATATATTAATACTGCAGCAAAAAAAAAAAAAAAAAAAAAAATATATATATATATATATATAATTTTTTTTTTTTTTTTGCTGCAGCATTAAAAATCTTGTTTGGAGAGAGATCTTAAATTGCACAGTTGAACTGTATTTAGCTCCAAAGAAACTGCTTAATTAAATGTGTAGTGCATCTTTTCTGTTTGTTTGTTTTTTTTTTTAAATGTATGTTATTTTTAATTGTTGATTTCAAAAACTTTTTTACTATTAAGCAACAATAAATAACATATTCTGTGAAACTTGGAATTTGATAAAGAAAAGCAAATGGAATAGTATATTAAATAATGGCTTTACCTTTTATTTTAAGTGTTTTATTATTTTTTTTTATTTTTTTTTTAAAGAACCAATTTAATGCTGTTTTTATAGTACAGTACCTCTTTTCATTTCAATGCAGGCAGAGCAGGACATACAGCGTTTTGACCTAATTGCAATTTTGGAATATTTTACTGTGGGTTGTTTTGAACAAAGTCTTTAATGAAGGGCATCAGTAGCTTTTCCATTTCCAGTGCTTTAGTGGAGTTTACTGTGTCTATTACACATCCTGTTGTGGTGTACCATATGTTTAGGTGCAGGAGCCTCTGACAGACAGGCAGCTGATTGAGTCGTCTCCAGTTCTGCAGAAACTCACCAGTTTTGAAGATGCCATCGGAGTTCTTTTCACTCATGTGAGACTTCTCGCGAGGGCCTTCACTCTGCGAACCGTGGGATTCAACCACCTCACTCTGTAAGAGATCCAGACGTTTTGCTGAAATAACTCTTATGTTTAACCACTGCCCTACACTGCTAGTCCCTGCTAGAATTTTTAATGCTTCAAAAAAATTACTATTGTGCAGAGCGTTTTACAAACCAGTACTTTCAAATGATTACAAAAAAATTAACTAATCACACAAGTTTTCGCAATTGAAAGATGTAAATGTAATAATATAATTTATGTAAATAATGAATGCAATAAAAACTGCAAAATCTGATCGTTAATTGAAAACTTTTGTTTGATTTTCTCATGTAAAAACATACAAGCAATAAACCATCAATAGATTGAGAACACGAAATTGTATAACTCTAAGTGTCCTCACTAAGATAGAGATTTCATATGCTTGTACTAAATATTTAAAATTCCCATTCCCTCCTAAACACAAAGAGATTCACTTTAAAATGTGAATTCATTACATTACTAATCAGAATGATGTATGGGTTGGAGACTGTAGCAATGAGAATGAGACAAGAGGCAGAGATGGAAGTAGCAGAGATGAAGATGTTGAGGTTCAGTTTAGGAGTGACGAGGATGGACAAGATTAGGAACAAGCACATCAGAGGGACAGCTCAGGTTGGTTGTTTTGGAGACAAAGTCAGAGAGGCCAGATTGAGATGGTTTGGACATGTGCAGAGGAGGGATAGTGGTTATATTGGTAGAAGGATGTTGGAGATGGAGATGCCAGGCAAGAGGTCAAGAGAAAGGCCAAAGACGAGATACATGGATGTACTGAAACTGGATAGGATACTGAGGACAGAGTTAGGTGGAAACAGATGATTCGATGTGGCGACCCCTAAACTGGGAACAGCCGAAAGGAGAAGAAGAAGACTAATCAGAATAATTTATCATTTAATAAACCCCCTAGTCTTTATTGTTTTTTATTTCTCTGTTGGATTGTATTTTGTTTTACAAGCATTGTGTAATATTTAGTTAATAATATCTAGTATAATCTTTTAAAGTTAAATGACTTTATTGTCAGACTGAATTCTACTCATAATGTTTTTAATTTTTTCTGTTCTAATGCAAGAAATAGCAGGAGTACCATTAAGTTTGAGGTTTGATCTTTATCTTAAGTTGATGGTGTGATATTTATCTTTGTTATATTGTGAAACAATGTTTTCTATATTATATTATTGATTCATTATATAAAAGAATTGGCTATACAACAAAGTGATTAGTTTTGAATAAGTGTTTATTTCACCCAAAATTGTGGATAAAGCTAACTTTTAAATCAGCTAGTATGAAAGCTATTTATGTGATGGGAGCACAACTGTGATTTATCTGTAAACAAGAGCTTGTGTTTCCATCTGCAGAGGTCATAACCAGAGGATGGAGTTCCTTGGAGATTCCATCATGCAGCTAGTAGCAACTGAATATCTGTTCATCCACTTCCCAGACCATCATGAAGGACATCTAACAGTAAGGACAACACACCTCCTTTTTCCTCTCGAACATGTTTAATAGATTCTGTCTGTTGTAGTAATCCTCAAAACGAGTTGTAGCCCTTCAAGATGCATTTGTACCTAAATTGCATTGTAAATTACCGGCACTGCTTAATTGTATGTGTGCGCCCGGGCATTGTATTTGTGATTGTAGCTTCTGCGCAGCTCGTTGGTGAATAATCGAACACAGGCCAAGGTTGCAGAGGAATTGGGCATGCAGGAATACGCCATCACTAATGACAAAACCAAACGACCTGTCGCTCTACGGACAAAGACTTTAGCTGATCTTCTAGAGTGTAAGCACTGATTTCAGTCTACTGTATTAAGTTGCAGACATAAAATTATATTTGTAGAGGATTGTTTTAAAATTCTGTTCAATAATATCAAAACTATTGCTCTTCTTTTTATCCCCAGCATTTATTGCAGCACTTTACATCGATAAAGATCTGGAGTTCGTGCACACTTTCATGAATGTCTGCTTCTTTCCTCGACTCAAGGTGATCACTAACAGAAACAAAAAAAATATTTGTTTATAAGCAATAAATACAAGTAAACATTTCACATGTGGCTAATTATGGTTAAAAATGGACTGGAACAGATCCTAGAGTTTTATTTTTAATGCCAACCAGACTCAACTTAAAATGTGTTTACCTTTTAATGTGAACTTAAAGATTTCAATGTTTTGTTGTCTTAGGAGTTTATCTTGAACCAGGACTGGAATGATCCAAAGTCCCAGCTGCAGCAGTGCTGTCTGACTCTGCGGACCGAGGGCAAAGAGCCAGATATTCCTTTGTACAAGTAAGAAATATCCTCCGTCACCTCCTGTTGTAAGAAATCTACTGAACAGTAAACAGTGATTAAGCACAATATTATCCTACAAAATAGAAATGTTTAATTTTCCACTGTTCTTAAAGTTTGATCGTCTTGAACACTACTGGTCTAAGCTAACAGTGCTAAAAGCACTCTCTGTAAAACAGGTGAACCGACAGTAGAACACCACTCTCAGAAGAAGATGGAGAATGAGTTTCTGAAGGTCCTTTAACACCTTTAATGTCAGGAATTTATCAATGGTCAATCGCAGGAAAATAGTCAAAATGTAAAAGATTGGGGAACAACTTCACAAAATATACCCATACCCCATAGTAGTATCTACTAACCCCATCATGGGCAGTCTCCTCAGCTTTGTCTTCATTTTGCAAGATATGTATAAAATAAATATAAGATAAATATAAAAGATAAATATAAAATAAATGTGTTTTTGAAGACTTTTTGCATTGCTGGCGTTGAATTCTGATTGTATTCTATTTCTTTACTACGATTTCATTAACAACCTTTGTGAAGTTGATGTGACACCTATTGATGGTAAAAGTTGCATAACGTAAACACCTTCGACCTGTTGCTTAGCACAACTTCAGGTTGCTCTTTATTTGGACTCACACACATATAAAGTCTTTCTAGCCAAAGATATCAAAACAACCACAGATATATTCAGTTTTATGCTCTTGTAAAACTCAAATATTTCCTTAAATGGCAATAAAAATTACATTTTATTCAAACAATAATATTCAAAGAATATACAAACAATCTATTATCATCATCATCATCGATCCACTTTATTGTGATTCTTATCTTGTTTTTTCAGAACACTTCAGACTGTTGGACCCTCTCATGCCAGGACCTACACTGTGGCAGTGTACTTTAAAGGAGAAAGGATAGGCTGTGGGAAAGGACCAAGGTAATTCAATATAAACAGATGTTCAATATTAACATTTTCCGATCCCATCAAGATATGGTCATTTTTCAAAAACATGCAATTACAGATTTTCAGAGCTTGTTAGCCACAGTACAGACTTGCCATTCTCACCAGTCAACTCCCAGACTATACCCCCCTGACCATATAATTCATGTCTCTCCGGGACATTATAACCTTTTCAGTTATACAATCTTACAATCCTCTGTGTTCCCCTGTTCTAATATGCTGAGTCAGGGAACATTTTGTGCCTGTAACACCTTGCCATCTTGGGAAATAAACATTGTAGATTTCGAATAGCTTGCGCTGGATCAGAAAGAACACGTTGAAATCACCTTTTAATCATAGAACAGATTTCTCCAAGATTTGCGGCGAAGACATCTGTTTGGGAAGGATATGTACACGTGTTATCGTAATAATTATTGATCAAATTTAATTTCACCCAAAACTTTAAATTCTTTATACTGTACCATTTGTAATGCATTCAGGCATTCTCACTTTCAACATAGTTTAAAATTGATCATGTTTGTCAATAATCGTCCCAAAAAAACTCTACTGTTTTAGCGTTGTATAATGCTGTAGTACTAGCACAATAAACAACAATAATAGTAATAAATCCAGCAAATTACAACTGTCCTTGTAAACTGTACTGTCCTAGGAAACCGATTGTGGACCTCACTCTTGTTTTTAATAACAAACATTTTCAAGGACTAATATGGACATTATATATGTGGTAGTTTTTTTTATTTAATTATGATTTGTTCAAAGAAAAACCACTTGGGCTTGAATTAGTATAATCTGTCATACACTTTTTGTGTGTGTGTGTGTGTGTGTGTGTGTGTGTGTGTGTGTGTGTGTGTTTTTTTTTTTTTGTTTTTTTGGTATGTTTCTAAAAAATATTTCTAGCCAGCCCCTACCTCTTTATTCTTAAGAAAAAAGGATTGAAATACTCCTAACATGAAAGTCCAAAGCAGTGGAACATATAAGGGGTAAAAATGAACCAAACCATAAATATCTGACCTGTAAAAAATGAATGAAGCACACTTATGTCGATTTATGGACTTGTGACTTTCATGTAATCACATGATGAATCTATACATCTATAACTTTTCATTTTATCCTTACAGCATTCAGCAGGCTGAGATGGGGGCAGCCATGGATGCCCTGGAGAAATGTGAGTGACTATTGTTTTTGACAACATGGGGACTGGGAGGCCTGCTTCACCATAACACGATTCTAAATAAAAATCTGTTAAACACTTGAAGCACTCAAGTAATCAGTCCGGAATATTTGAAACATTAATCCTACACATTGTTATATTTGTTTGCCATTTCATGCATTTTAATTCTTTTCTTCTGCAGATAACTTTCCTCAGATGGCTCATCAGAAGAGATTCATCGAAAGGAAATACCGTCAAGAACTGAAGGAGATGAGAAGAGAGAGAGAGCGTCAGGAAAGGGATAGTGATGAAGGATAGATGAGCAGGGCTCGAGCATCTAGTGCAAGAAATCTCTTTTATTCTTGTTTATCTGTGTAAAAATGTTTGTTTTTATGGTTGACATTTTAAAAAAAGCAAAATTATCTGAAATAAAAGCTAACCATCCAATGTTTTCATAGTTTTGTTCTTCCTATAAATGTGAATAAAAATAAATGTTATATATCTATTTATTATGGGAAACTGGGAAATGAGTGAATATTTTGATCAAAATGCTTCTGAAAAAACGTTTTGTAACTAAACTCATCAAACATCAGAAACTAGCTGATTTCTAAATTTATGCATAATTTTGACATTTCTTTGGCAGAACCTGCTTATTTCAATTCATTGTTTTATATAATTTAACTATTGAGAATCAGATGAGGAAACATCCAGACCGAAAACTTCAAAATGTCCTCAAAGGTTTAAAAAAAAACTCATGTTATGTGATACTTGCCTCATAAGATGAGGAATGACAATGTTGTTATTGATATTTAGGGTGTTTTGCAGTTGTTTTTGCAATCTTTCACTCTTCATGAGTTTCAGTCACAAGATTTATTTTTATTTTTTTATCTGTAAATTGTTGTCTCTTGGGGATTGAGAGTAACAGTAAACAATAGTAAGATTAATTGGACTATTGATACTATAAACTTTATTCCATTAAATTATTCCAAACTTTATTCTTGTGAATTAAAATCCACAAGAACATAACTTCCCAATAGCCAGGGAACTCCCAACACTTAATAAGAATATTAAACAATAGCTCACAAACATTTCAATGTGAAGTTTAAAACCTCATTAACTAAAAACGTTTTGAATCAAGACCTAAAATAATCATCAGAAAGGGTATCATAAACATGACATGAAGACAAAATGGTTTGAATGGTGCCCAGGTGGGACATGTCAACAAACAAATCAAAAAGCCTGATAAATGTTACAAATAATGCCAGAGAAGCACATGGCACTATAGAAACATGAAGCCATGTGCTCACACACAGAAGATAAATCGATCAAACTACAAAACAAACAAACATATGCTTCACCAGCTTAAGCACCGTAGAGTATTGGTCCCCATAGACCACTGGAGGTCTGTGAAGATACAGTCTGGCTCCCTGCCATTATAGCACTCTGGGAACAATAGAAACAGTGATTACTCACGTGGCTTATCATCTTTGTGTTGTTTGTCATAGTGTTCTTTGTGCTCAGCCATCAGGGAAATCTGGGCTTCTTTGTGTCCCATCTTGGAGTTTTCACTCCATTCTTCCTGTTCTTGTCTGTTCTTGTGAGGTCGTTGTGAGAATGTGTACAGGAATAACGTCCCTACAGCTATCCACGTGAAAAAAAACAAAATGCATGATTGAAATGAGTTCAAAAACAAAAGTAACTAAATTAAGTCTGTTTAAATAGTTGCTTTAAGTAGGGGTCTCAAAAGCTAAAGTACAAGAATCTTCTTCACTATTTCATAAAGAAACCAAAAGAATCACATCAACTTCTGAGAAATGGCACCAAAAGTAACAGTTACAATTTCTTATGTGTGTTTGATACCAATAAAGGAATATAAATAAAAATGGTTCGGTAAACTTTTTTTTTTTTCATAAATAACCCAAAAAAATCGCTTCACTTCTGAGAAGTGGGCATATTGTGTTTCCTTTCTCATTTCCAGTAATGGTGATACATTTTCATGTACAATTAATAACAAAATAGAAAAACAAAAGGGTGTTTAAAATGTAATACATAAAAAATATTGAAGTCCTTTTTTTTACATTTGCAATCCTTTTTTTCCACACATATGCAATTAAAAAAAAAAGGTTGTGTTAACAACACTAGTTAATTTGGTTAAATAAAATGCACAAACCCACACCCCGGTCCCTCTTTTATGAAACTGCATCACCCTATAATTTTTGCCTTAGGCCTTAAATGCGTTTTAATGTAGCCTCAAGCTAGAGCTTGTTTAAATCTTAAAGAGCTCTTAAGGCTCAGGATTCAGGAGAGCTATATCTGCACCAGGACATGGAAAAAGCTTGTATTGTATGAAGATCCTCTTTCTTCTAAGGACTCTTGAGGCGTGTGCAGTAGATTTGTGCCCTTGCTCTTCTGTTAGCGGAGGTCTGTCCTCTGTTCTTCACCATATGTAGGTTAATATTTTTAGCGGTGCCCTATTTCTAATAGCTGCTTTATTCTGGATGCTTTCTGTGATTAGATGGAAGGCTGATTAAAAATATGACCCTGACTAAAATTACCCTCACAAGTAAGACAACTTTTCTCTTAGCAGCTTTTGAGACGTGGCTTCTGATTAACAGATACATTTAATTAAAGCTGTATTTCTTTTTCCCAGCCTTATTATCTAATACATTTTGCACTGTACATAGTTTGTCAGTGACATGTACACCATCTATAATAAAATATTTGCTTGCTGTATTACCCTCACAACATATCTTTATACTGCAAACAGCAAGACCTTGGGAAAAGGAGAACTGGATCCACTAAAGCAAAAATGTCATTTGTTTTGGACATAAACGCAAATGTCAAAGCAAACATGCTCAGAAGGTGAGTTGAAAAGAATTGCCTCAGATATGTCATCCTTCAAACATGATGCTGGTTTCATCAGACCAGACACATTAGTTTAAATTTCAGGGGGTCTTTTCCACAAAGAGCTTTCACTCTACCAAAGTGTGTTGATTGGTGGAGGGTTGCAGTGACTGTTGTCATCTAGAAGGTTCTCAGTGGATCACTGGAGCTCACATCCCTGATTTAGACAGTTTTTTTATTGATCACTCCGCTAAGATGGGCTACCAGCTCCAGAAAGCGTCCAGGTGCTTGCAAATGTCTTATAGATGAGGATACAGAATTTATCTGTATCCTTCTGTCAAACTTGGTAGCCTTATCTGCTGCACAGGTGTGTTGCTTTCTAAACCATACTCTGCCTGGCCAAAAAAATAGTTGCCACCTGGATTTAGCTAAGCAAATAGGCACAAGTCTCCTATTGGATAATTCCTACTTGGGCGATCATCATTCAGCTAGCAATAAGATATCTAACTCCAACTGGTCCAATAAGCTGCTTGTCATTTCACAATGAACCATGTCAAAGGAATGTGTCACGGACACATTCTGTGGACATATAAAAGATTTTATGTTTGAGGAGGAGACTGTAGAAACTACTAAAACTGTATGAATAGTGGTAACCCATCATCTTCAGGGAGGAAATCTGGATGGAAAAAATACTCAGTGATCATGATCGACAATCAATTAAAATTTTGGTGAAATCAAATCAAAGAAAAACAAATATAGATATGGGAGTTATGCGTAAAATTAAAAGTAAGAGCATTTACACATTCACAATATGAAGGGAACTCAATAGATTGGGTCTGACCAGATCTCTGTTCTTAAGAAAGGACAGCTACACACTATACACGGTCTCATGTACAATAACTGTGAGATCTCAAAATGAGAAAAGCTTTGATGCAAATCCTACTTTTCATTGAAGAAATAAAAAGTAAATGACTGTAAACAGTAATCTACTGTGTGAATGAGACTGTTTTTAATGGAGACTCAGCAGGCTATCCTTCTCTGACCCCGAGAGGATTTAGGAGACAGACTGCATCTGTCAAAGAATTCTGTGCAAAGTCATTGCAGAGATTTCAGAATAAATCTTTCACAAATTTCTTCATGGAAACAAGAGACAGCTCCGGAAAACTGTGAACAGATGGGTGTTTTAACATTTTAGATTAGACAATGATCTGCATCTCTAAATAGTATTTACAATGTTCTTGGTTGCACCTAACATTTCTCCTCATGACTGGTCCAGCTTTGGCAACAAGCTTATACAAAAGATGATGGCAATCCAACTATAAACACAATTTCATGGGGAACTGTGAAATTATACATAATGTCTAATTCTTCAAAGTAAAAAATGTGAAAACGGAGCATGAAGTAGCATATAATAATAAAAAGTAACAGAAGGAAATTCTTTACAAACACTTTCAAACAAGTAATGGGAAATAAATAAATGCATTTATTGTCAGGGACTAAAATCCCTGTGAATCAGATCATTCGCTTGCAACCAATTAATCTTCATAGCCGTTCATGCTAATTACATGCCCCAGCTCATTCTCACCAGTTTACATTCTCACATTTTCTGGACTCCATTGCACCAATCGGCAGTTTTAACTCTACGATAAAGCCTATCTCGTGACGCTAGTGTCAGACCCCTGCCACATCTGTGACACACTGTTGCTTCCTGCGGACATTTATCCTAACCTTATATTAGATTGAAATTAAACAAAACAATACAATAAATGGGATTTATTAATGGGATTTATTTGATCAGTAATCTTAATATTGAAATACAACAGCTTCTTATTTCCCTGCATGTAACAGTGTATGTGACAAATAAAGGTTATTTCATTCATTCATTTCATTCATTCACCTGTTTTCAGCCTCCCCCCCCCCACCCATCACATCCCTGAAAATCACAAAGGACATAATTACAGAATTAACACCTCATTGGTATCAATGAGACTCTGTTGCCTCAAGTGGCCAATCAATGAATTGCAGTTGCAGTCAGTTTGATAAGGGCTTCATGAGGGAACTGCGAAAGGTCTGTTCACAAGTCTTCATAAACTTTTTATTTTCTAATATTTGATTTTAACACAGGACGGTATGGATGCACTGTGGCCATCCAGTTAGAAGGTTGTCAGTTCAAGGCTCGCCGGTAACCTTCCTGGTAGGAGTTTGCATGTTCTCCCCGTGCTTGCATGGGTTTTTTTCAGGTACTACGGTTTCCCCCACAATCCCAAAAACATGTGTTTAGGTTAATTTAATAATCTAAATTCCCCTTAGGTGTGAATGTATGAGTGAATATTGCCCTACGATGGACTGGTGTACCCTGCCTCTTGCCTAATGTGCGTTGGACACCCCAAAAAGGGAATAAGCGGGTTGGAATATGAATGAATGAATGATTTTAACACTTCGTTCTGTGGAAAATATTTCTGAGGAAACTGTGTTCTACCATTAGACTCTACTGACAAACTCATTCATTCGTTCATTTTCCTACTCGCTTATTCCCTTTCTGTGTCACGGGGGTCTCTGGCATAGGTCACAGGTCGCCAGTCCATTGCAGACTCTTTTCAAGAAATTATAAAGGTGATAAAGGATAGAATTGATTTCTAGAATTGAATAACGGCTTAATGCTCTTTCAGGAAAAAAACACTACATATACAATAGTCTCAAGGTTCAGCTTCTGAAATAAACAGGAATCTCTCAGTTCTCAATGATATTCAGATTACTTGCTTGGAGCTGAATGACATTAGACCTGTGTTGGAATGGTTTGTATATCTGTATTCTCATTGGCTGATGAGAACTGGAGGGAATGAACAGCATGTGTGTCAAGAGAGAACGAGTCAGAAAAGGAGGGGTGAAGACAACCGTGTCTGCTGCTCTGCCTGAGAGAACACCCGACCAACCAATGATGCTCTAGAGAAGCACATCTTTAGGATTGTCCTTTGTTGTGTCAAGTATTGCCAGAGAGACTCAGAAAAGACAGAATCTGCATGTGGAAATACCGGAATACTGGAAATACCGACAGGAGGCATGTGTGAAGAATTCTTCATTTGGGGAAGGATTAGAAGTTAGGATGCGCTATCTCTCTACCTCACATCTTCCCTGGCCACCCTTTCTGTGGGATTGATGCTTCATTCAGGCTTTTCTTCAAAACATCTGCTGACTTTGGTAATCTGGCAACATGCCGGTGATGAAGGGGCTTCTAGCTCCTCAGAACACTTTCCTGGACACTATTGCAACTCGCTTTGATGGCACTCGTAAGTACCAGCTCCGGTGCACACTACACACACATCCTTATTTCATTGTACCTAGTTTAGGACTCCCTTAAGTGCTGCGCTTTGATACGGTACCTGCATGACTACACAGTCACAATGATTTTTTTGGTGGCAATGAGTTACTTACTTCATGCAACCCTTAAAATAAGTGGTTTAATGTCTATGATTTAACTAAGATATTTGAGTATCCATGCCTGAAGCACCATGAGATGTGTCGCCCCAAAAACAGTGCTATGGACTTATGAGCTAAAATACAATGTAAATGTAACCGTTTTTATTGTACAAAAAGAACAAAAGTTTTCAGTTTTGTTCTTTTATACATAAAGTATACAGTATTCCTCTGAAGTATCTATATGTTGATTACAGTGTACAGATACATGTTTTGTGGCAGGAGTGCTCTCATTGGACATCTCTTTAAGATTTGTATGTGTACCACGGGAAAACTGGATGTCTAGGGACAAGCTGTTTGTCGCACTCCATTTAATCTTGACTTGGCAGAACCTTCATCCATAATGAAAAGCATTGTTTGTAATACTCTTTTACTCAATATTAAAATATTTAAAACATAGTCACACTCAAGTATATCACTCTAACATCCATTATATAAATGCATTGATATTTTAAACAAACATGTATCCATTTGTTTTTGCTTTTTGCATGAAAAACATCACCTTTCAAAAGAAAACAGGTGATGATTGAAGTTCAAAACTTTACAGATAAAAGATTATGTTCGGCCAATGAGAGGCCTAAAGAAAATCTGTACTGTCCTCCCAAAATAATGAAAAACCCTTGCATTCACACTAATCTCTTCGGTTAGATCATCTCTTCAGCCAGATTATCTGTCTCAAGATATGTTCTTGCACATTCTCAGCTTCTTAATATGCAATGTTGCTTTCAGTGTATGAATGTCGGTTTAGTATATACAATTAAAAACAAATGTATTTTTTCTATAGAATATAACTTATTAACAAAGCACTTTATTGCACAAAGTATTGACTCACTCATTAAAAAAAATAAATTCTGAAGTTACAGCCCCTCCAAAAGCCCCTGGTGTATAAAATCAATTTGTGAAAGAAGTGGCCCCTCTTGGGAGCTCAGAGAATTCCAGCATGGTACTGTCATAGGATTCCTCTGGAAAAGGTTGTCATGAACTTTCTGGTCATTTTTGTGAATACTAAATACCCCCGAGTCAACTGTCAGTGGTATTTTTACCAAATTTGGAAGTGGCTTGGAACAACAGCATCTCAACCATTTAAATTAACATTGAACTTAAAACAAAAGACTATTGAACAATGTGTTTGTTATTGTAACAGCAAAGTTCAGTGTTAAATCAACACCACTGGTGTGAATGTAACAATGTTAGGTGAATTAACACGGCATCTTAATTGAACAAAAATATCTGAAATGGTGATGCATTTAACTCTGGGGCAGAGTTTATATAGGCTCACAGCATTGACACCAATAGTGTTGACTCTGTGAAATTTGCTGTGTATATATAACTTGTAACAGGCATCAAACCTTTTAATAAAATAACATAACTGAAATGGAAGATGTTCAAAAGCTGCCTAAAGTGTTACTGACGTACACTTTGAAGGCGTGGCTTATTTTGTTTTGTTTTTTTTACTGTGGCCTTGGTCCCGTGGCGATTTAGGTGTCCGGATAAAACATCTAAACAACTAAATATCGTTAAGCTATTGTATGGACAACCGATGATGGAAATCTTGGAAAAAGACTGGGAGATTTATCTTAAGGCAATGAGGGAATATTTTTTGCTTTTATTCATTTGATTTGAATAAAAATATTTAATAGTGTTCGTTACATTCATAAAAATGTTACTTGCAAGCAATAATTTGTACAAAAATCTCAATTTTATAACGAATAAATAAATTTTTATTGTAAATACATCCTTGGTGGTGGTGCTTTTTTAAACCATAAATGACCTAAAGGCCTGATCCACTTAAATATTAACAACAAATTGACCGACGTGTGAATTCATATACGAATCATTGAAAACATTATATGCTTAATATAATTCTACAAATACCAATAATACTTGAGCAAGCTAGGAAACTGACATCAACAATGACCTACAAGAGTACTCAATTTGGCGTTTTTCAAACATAAAACTGTGGTGAAGCTGAAATTCAGATTTCCCTCCAGACTCCCCTGCATTATTTTAATGACAATTAGTGATTCAGTCCAAAAGAAAGTTTAAAAGCTTGGGGAATCGTTTTATTTTTCCTTTAATGTGATTCAAGGCAAAGTTATATTGAACTTTCTGACACGGGCATCATTACTGACTTTAATGATGCAAAGTTAATGATGTTCTTTCGGATTGTTTCTCATGAGCGTTTCAGAAGCAGGTGATGTGTCAGTAATGTTAACTTCTCCAGATACACTGCTCCTCCTCTTTCCTAACAATGCTGTATGCTTCTGGGTAACAGAGCTCCAGTGCACCCTCAGCCCAAAATAGCTGCCCTCTGGTTGCCGTAGAGACCAGCTTTCCACTACTCACTGTGATGCGAACAGTTGAGACAGAGCTAATGATACTAAACAGTGACTTAACAAATAAGTGTTTGGCTATGACTGACTAAAGAACAATCATGTTACATATGTCACAGTATAACGTCTAAAAATGGAATTTATTGTTCCAGTAACTCTGATCTTGAGAAAAAAAAAACATTTTTAAAGCTTAGATTAAAGGGGCTTTCAAAATTAGGAACCAAAATCAAATATCAATAACGTTATCCAGAGGGCTCTGTGGAATAACTTTCAGAAGCAATACAGACATACTGCAAAAAGTTGGCTCACTTAGATAGTCCCTCCAAGGCAGGTATGCCCAAAGTGTTTGAACAAGCTTTACAAATTGCAGTTTTTGATACATATAGCAGTTTTGATACAGAACAAAATTCAAACTGATCGATCGATTGACTAACAGAGTTAAAGCTCAGACCTTGAAAATTTGAAGCAGAAAGATGTCTCTAAATTTTATGTAATGATTTCTTAGGATAGATTGATCATCTACTGCCATTTTTATAAAAAAAAAAAAAACAAATAATAATAATAAATTTAATTTGGAGGCGTATTTCCTGTGACTCAAGTACACCATACCTGGAAGCACACAACAGTCAGATTGTCAGCTTTTGTGGTGTGGAAGTGACAGAACCCAAATAATAGTAAATCAAATCCCTTAATTAAATAAAGAGCAGACCCCTGTAATCCCCAAAGGGAATAAATGGGCAGGAAAATGAATGATTGAATGAGAAACAGTGACTATGATTTTATTGTTTAAAATATCAGTAAATGACCAGTCCACTATACAGAGACATGCTGAGACAAGGCCTCAGCTTGACTTTCATTCCAACCAACAAAAGTGCCTTGCCCCATCACTTCAGTATTTTCTATGCAACAGAAGTATAATCCAACTTATAGAACCAGACTAGATGTCTCCCTCAATAACTCCCCTAAAAAAAATCTATAAATAAAAATATATAAACCAGTGTCCGAATCATGTGGTACAGCAAGCCAGACATGTACAAATCATGGACATTTAAATATGAGAAATTAAGGCTTCAAATTTGGAAATTTCTGACAAAACTGCCTCTATTATACAAAATCAGACACACATGTCACAAGTCATGCAATAGCTGATAATGACTAAACAATACTGCACACTAATAAAATGATATTTATTGAGCAAACAAACACAAGATTTTGTGGTGTCCAGGGCTTTTTTTTAGTAAAAAACATGCAAAAATGTATATTACTGATTTCACAAATATTAGGCCCCACCCTCTAGTGGCTGTACATTAAGCAGCCTATAAAAAAATCAAACATTCTTACGATCCTAATCTTCATCTTCCTACACGCTTCTTTCCTTTCAGGATATCGAGGGTCTGCTGATCTCTAGCTCACCTCTGCTTTCATGAAAAATTATCATGAGCCTATCATTAATGGCAGCTTTACCCTTTTAATTGAAATTCCCATCCAAAATTTGTTTAAGTATGAACGTATGCTGGCTTGTTTCCACGGACTTCTAAGTTCATACATGTCAAGTTTTTTTACCTGGTTGCTTTGGATATTTTCATGGTGTGTTGCTCATTGTACTTTTTATACTGTTCTATTTAACATGATTTTACTTTTAGTTCAGTTTATCTTAGCTTCCCCTATGCCAAAAGTTACTTATAAGAGAGTTTGCAAGATGAAACTGACGTTTTTTGAAGATTTTGGTTATTCTTTTTATTTGCAGTCAGTTTTATTGTGTCAGAGTACATTCGACCCTGTGGACTAAACAAGGGGATACTTTGGAAGTCTGAGGGGACAGATGTTTCATTTCCTGCTGTTATAAGAAAATCCTTCTGTAGAGCCAAGATTTACAGAAACTACCAGCCACAACTTTACTCATGTGAAAAGCCAATTCTACAGAGAGATTTTTTTAGAACAATTCAACTCCATATTACTTGCCTTATGATCTGTCAGATCCTGTGCTCAATATTGCTTTTGAGTAGCACAAGAAATCAGAGATGATGAGTTTAAAACAGCTCCACAATCCAATCTGTAGACCATCTCTTGAACCACTGGAAAACATTCACACATGAATAAAGAAAGTTAATTTAGATAAAGTAAATCACAAAATTGCTTTAAGAATACTTGAAAAGGTAGAAAAGTTTAATTGAATATTATGAAGTCCTTCTAGGATACTACTTCTAGTAGGATCTACTATCTGTGTCTGAAATGACAAAATAGCAATGTTACCTTGTGGACATTGAACATTTTGCAGTTGAACCAAAAGACAACATGATTTACTGAATGTTTGCCTGCAGACAAATGATTCAGTTGAAGCTAAATTGTGAAAAGGCTCTATTTTCTCGTTTAAAAACCCAGTTTTATATGGTATTCCTTATCTCCCTTACTGTCTCACAGACAGCAACTTCCTGCTTGGGAACGCTCAAGGTCATCGAGGCTATCCTATAGTTTATTGCTCTGATGGATTCTGTGAGCTGACGGGCTTCGGACGAACTGAGGTGATGCAGAAGAATTGCAGTTGTCATTTCCTGTACGGATCAAGCACCGGTGAGCAGGTGGTTCAGGGAGTGAAGAAGGCTCTGGAGGGGAAGGAAGAGTATCAGGCTGAGGTGCAGTTCTATAAGAAGAATGGTAAGGACCGTCTGAGGGGTGAAATGAAAGCTCATCAATCATTGGTCAGATATAGCTGTGCTAAATATATTCACATATTCTCCTCTCAAACTTGCATTGCTTACTAAATAACTGCTTTTAGATACAAATTTAAATACGATTGTCTTGAAAAAACAAATCTATACGAGTTTAAATATGTCCCTGTGTATAGATGGGTCTTAGACTTGGAGATCACCTTTGTTTTGGACGTTCCATACATCTAAAAACCTGAGTCATGTTCTAGGCAAGAAAAGAGAGTGACTGATCAGAGTGCAGGGAGCTGGTGTTGCACCAAATTCTAAGGACATCCCTTAAATAGATAGGAACTGATCCGTTGAGTGCTTTATAGGTGGTTACTAGAATTTTGAACAGATTCCGGAATTTGACTGGGAGGATCATACTAATATGTTCCATACGTTTTTCTGTATCTTTAGCTTGACAGAAGCATTCTGGACCTACTGGTAATCCTTTCAAAGACTTAAAACATGAGCAACAGAAAAATGTGTTTACTTTTTTTATTTTGAATGTTGAAGCTCTAATGTTGAAGGAAATTGAGCTCTGACATGACACGAGCAGGAGTCTGCACATACTCCTGACTCTGAGCAACACATCAATTTTGAAGCCACAATAAATGATAGAGAATCAGTTCAGAGAAGTTGGGAAAACTCCTCCCGAGGTATTCTTTTCAGTCATTGTACTTGCTGCCTTTTAAGTCAACTGTTTAATCCATTATTAATGTTTTGATATTTCATGAAGGTCACAATTCTAGGATAACTGTGAGTAAACATGTCAATCTTTTTGTCTTTTTGTTTTATAACAGGAAGCTCCTTTTGGTGTCTTTTGGATATAGTGCCCATAAAGAATGAGAAGGGGGAGATGGTTTTATTCCTCTTTTCGTTCAAAGACATCACTGAAACACATGAGAAGAGTCATCACACAAGTAGAACTGATGGTATGGTCATTACATGCGGAAATGATCTAAAGGGTACCAAAATAAACATTTTAGATGCTTGTAATCGAGTTAAAAAAGAAAGTTACATGTTACACTATCAAAGGCAAAACCTCAAGGATACTATTGCCATAAGAAATAGATTGTCTTCCAAAAGACAGTAGACCAATGAAACAAAATGTGTGGAACGATAAAAACATACTGACTGTTTCTGAACTCAAAACATTTATCTTTTTTGAAGAAAGGTTTTATTATATTGGTATTTAAACACCACCCACAGATAACTCAAACCTAAAGGAACACTCCACTTTTTTGGCACATTCTTATTATCTTTCCCCAAGATATTAAGTTGTGGTTTACCATTTCCAAATCTACACAGCTGTTATCCAGGTCTGGTGACAGCGCTTTGAGCACAGCTTCCATAAATCGTTGAATCCAATACAAATCAACCAAATACAGTTACTCCATGGCTATTCAACCAGGTGTTGGCAGTTTTGGCTTTGTAGGCAGTTGCCAAATCTTGCTGGAAAATGAAATCAATATTTCCACAAGGCCACTTAGGAGACATCAAGTGCTCCAACATTTCCTAGTAGACAGCTGCCTCGACTCTGCATTTTATAAAAGACTATGGACCCACACCAGCAAATGACATGGAACCCCAAACTATCACTAGCTGTGGAAACCTCACTCTGAACTTTAAACAACTTGACTTGTGTACCTTTCCGGTCTTCCTCCAGTCTCTGGGACCATGATCTCCTAATGAAATGCAAAATTAGCTTTAATCTATATAGAAGATGTGATCACTGGGCGACACAGCAGTACTTTTTCTCTGCAGCTCAGACACTAATGGCCCCAGATTTCTGAATCACCCTTGCCTGAAAATCAGTACTTCAATACTGCACTCTATGTGCATCCAGATTCATTTACAATTGCCTATTGAGACTCGTTTTCTCCTTGTGGAGGGTGTGATGAAGGGTGTGTTAAATTTTAAGCAACAAAAAAAGACTTGAAATATTTCAGTGTTTGTGTAGTGAAATAATATTACTTACACATTTTACTTTTTGAAACAGTATTTTGAAATACGCAGACTTTCCCCTCAATATTGTAGTTTTTCTGGCACGTATTACATCCACAGTCAATGAATGACAAAATAAACATACGTTTAAATTCTCATGGATTCATCATACTAGAAACACAGTAAACACACACCTTCCAAATGTTCTTACTTGTTAATCTTTGTATTACCTCGTGTTCCCTTTAAAACAAGTTTATCATTTAATATTGAAATAATATTTGCAGACAAGCCATTCATCAAAACGAGTGGAGAGTCACACGCGAATAAAGCCAGAAGGAGAGGACATGCCATGGTTTACCAGATAACCAGCCAGTTTACCAGAGAAAGTAAAAGTGACATGAAACTGAGCCGGGTAAGTACTCACTGCAACTTTAAAAGAACCTTTTCAGGAGTTCGAATATCTGAACCTGCTTTAAGTTCATAAGCGTGTGTGGCGGGTACGAACGTGCAGGCTTGCTGTCTTGCTCGGATGCGTCCGAGTAGACCCTCATGAGAGGTGAAGGGGAGGAAGGTGGGAGTGATGAAGCTGATTCAGACTGAGTCAGGGGACAGGAGGAAGGAATAGCTTATATGGAAGAGAGTTGATTGAATAATTGAAGTAGGTGTGGCTCCAGATAGTCTCCTCCTGAAAGACGTTTAATAAACTGTATTTATATATATACTGTATACTGTAATATATATATATATTGCTGTGCTGTTGAGACTGAGTTATTCTTTTTCATCTGGTAGCCAAAACTGTGGCCTTTTCGTTGATGTTGGACGCGAGAGAGAATGAGATTTAAAAGGCATTTGCCATTTAAAAATTGAGGCTTGATATCATCAAACTTTTCTGCAATCAGCTTTTTCCCACCTTTCCTTCTGAGACTCTACTTCTGAGATGCCATTTAACCTAGTTTGTAGATAATCTAGATTCTTTGCATTACCTTTCCTTTGATGTCTCCATTTTATTTTATTTATTAAGTTATTAAAAAACCCTCTGAAGCACTGAATTATTTCTGCATCAACTTGAACGTCTTCTATGTGCACGCCTTATAATTAATCAGACCTTGTAACAAACTGCTTATGTTTACGACAGAACTGTAAGTCTCTTTGAATAAAAGTGTCTGCTGAAAATATAAATGTAAGTTTAAGTAACAACCCAAACTTTCTGAAATTTGCATTGCTTTAGCTGTAAAAGCAAAGGATCTGTGTCATATTTCATTTTACCTTGACCTTTTGACTCAGGAAATGTTCACTCAACACGAGAGTGGTGCATAAAGTATCAATTTCATGGAGAAACAGGACGCCAGATTGGCAGGTCAAGCTTCCGATCACTCCTGTGAACAGATGGTCATGTTTTTAGCTCAACTTCCCTCTCAGCGGAGCCACCTGCTTTCATTCCATCACACTCCCTCTCGCCGAGAGGAAAAGAAACAAACAAAAACAAGTTGACTCATAAATAAAGACATTTAGGTGTGCCAATGTAAGTGTGCAAATCACTGTGGAAAACACCTGGCATAAAAGTTTTATACTGTTTTCCTTAAATTCTTCTGGCTTTGTTCCGTTTTAATTTGATGTGCAGTTTTTACAATCGGTTGATTAATGAAACTGGCACATTTCTGGTAAATGATCTGAAAGCTCAAATTGGGCATAGCCAAACATGGAAGGAATTACAATTGTGCAAAAAGTGAACAGGGTCTGGGCATAGATATAGCAAATTTGCTTGGATGGCTGAGGGGCACGGGTTTAATACTTAAACTTTCACAGTTGTTATAAAAATCTAAATTTGTGAATTTAAAAACCAGGCTTTAAACCTTCACATGTATCTCATGTATTTCAGCCAGAATCTTTACCGTAGCAAATACACACATTCTGTTCTGGCCAGATGAGGTAAAGGATCATACATCAACAATCAATATCTTCACCATTTTTTGAACTATTTTCCAGACTGCGGCTGCTGCTGTCACTATCCATGTTTTTTCCCCAATCAGTATTATCCCCAGCTGTTTGCAGTGTATCATCTTCTTTATAATTAGACAAGCTACAAAAAGCGTGGTGTTTTGCAGTGTTTGCATTTCAATGCTTATTTATTATAGTGTTTAATGTCAGATCATGATTTGGTTTTAATAAAAACATCTCAATACGATAAAACGTAGTAACGTGTACAGTAATTATCAAGTTTTGTGTCAATGTGTGGTTCAAAGAAGAAGGAACCCTTCAAAAACAAGCAGGTGAAGCAACTTTTTTTAACGTCTGGATCCATAGTGCGGTACAATGTTAGATCTTTTCAACTGTTCTCCAGATCTGGTGAAAAGAGAGATCTGATGCATTAAAAGAGACAGAGCATTTCTCTGCTGAGAAAATAAGACAGAGAATTTCTCTGCTGATATTGTTAGGAACTATACTCCATTCTTGCATTGTATTCAGGGTACATTGTAACCCAGCCAAGAAAATATCAATGCGCATTGGGTAGCACTGTGGCATTCCAGTTAGAAGGTTGCCAGTTCGAGGGTCGCCGGTGACCTTCCTGGAAGGAGTTTACATGTTCTCCCCGTGTTTGTGTGGGTTTCCTCTGGGTTTCCCCCACAATCCCAAAACCATGAGGTTAGGTTAATTGAATAATCTAAATTCCCCTTAGGAGTGAATGTGTGAGTGATTGTGTGTTGCCCTGCGATGGACTGGCGCCCTGTCCAGGGTATACCCCCACCTCTCACCCAATGTGTGCTGAAGATAGGCACCGGCGGACCACCGTGATCCTAAAAGGGAATAAGCGGGAAGGGAAATTAATGAATAAATATGGATCCTTTCGATGGTTCTATAATGAATTATGCAAAAAGTGCTATCAACAGATCTGGAAAACTGCTTAAAAGATTTAAAAACAGAAAAAAAAACACTTAATATCTCAGGGGGATATAGAGAATGAATGAAAATTTTCTGTTTCAACGCATTCTGCTTTTTTGAAACTGATCAGTGTGAAAATACACCATTCAAATGGAGAACCCCAATGGCCCTCAAACTAGCAACCTTTTCATTAATTAAATATTTATCTTAAATAGTGTCACGTGGCAGCTCATTCAACATGGCAGTTCATTCAAAGATATTAAAAGCTGTGGGATTTATTTTCGTGGACCCTAGAACCACTTGTTTAGCAATTGTTTAGGTCCCACTTTGTATAGTTTGAGCACCAAATCGTTTGACATGATTTTTATCACAAGATCAGATATGTCGTTCTTCTATCAAAGGCTATTTTTTTACCTCTATATTTTCTGTGAGCAGCATGTATTCTGAGAGACTGTTGCAATGCAGGAGAGACATTAGGCTGGACTTGTTTAATCTTAATGAAGAGTGCAGCAGATGACAGCAAGCTGGATTAGAAACAGCTTTATTGCTGCCTCAAACTAATCCTGACCAAACACCATGAGCTTGACTTCTGCCCTGACCCCTGGGATGAAAAGTTAAATTAAAGAGACACCACGATCCATCGGCTGTCCCTTGATTTCTTCTCAGAGAAAAAGCTGAAGTCTTCTCTTGAGTGTACAGAAAGCATTTATTTCTATTTCTTTTCTTTTCTATAAAATCATCAAGGAAATCTGTGGAATTACTGATAACAGATGGCACATATTTAAAAACGCTTGGTGCATTAAATGTGTTTATCTAGATTTTATTAATCTGGATATTTCCACATAAAAATACTTGAATATTTTTAGGTGTCGTTTAAATCATCCATTAATCTGTTTTGCTTGCTTATGAATCCTTGATGGTGTCACATGGGCTGGCTGGTGCCTATCCCAGCTCAAATTGGGCAGAGCAGTCTAGAATCTTCATGGACCTTCATTACTGACATTTGTATGTGACCAATGCAGAGCTAACAGGGGACATTCTGACAATCAGAAAATGAACCAGTAGCTGCATCAGTTTCATAGCTGGGTTGTTGACATAACAATTCTTAACTCAAAATGACAGTAAAATCACCAGTGTAAAAAAGGCAGTGTAAAATGTAAATAACTTCCAAAGTGTTGGGTTATCAATGCACAGTGTAAAAAGTACACTTTGCCTCTGTAGATTATGGGTGTAAACCAGTGATTCTCAAAGTGGGGGGCCCAGATTCTTTTAAAGGTTTTAAGGGGGGGTTCCACCAAAAAAGTTTGAAAACCGCTGGTGTAAACAGAGCCAAAATCATGACTCCGCCCACAACAACTTCTATCTCTAGGAGAGACAATGCCACTTAGTCTCGTGATTAAGTGTTATTTTTTAGCACTTTACACAACAAAGTTTATAATGTGTAATTTAAGATCTCTACTTGGATTTTTTTTACCCAAACATAAAAAATGTCATATAGCGTGATGTTCACAGCTTTTTTAGTGGTAATTCAAGTAAAAATCAATAGAGCTGTTACGGAATTATTACATTATCATGTTAATGTTTAAGACTCAAGAGACAGGATTGTACGAACAGAAAGGAAACAGGTTTATTGATGGATTAGGATAATCAGAAAAGCATTTCAGTCCCCTCTGGCCATGAGGGGCGTTCTGTTAAGTTTAAATTGTCCAGAGTGAGATCCTAGGTCAGGGGAGACTGCTTGTATAGGGTCTTCCCACAGGAAGCACGTCATTCCATGAGTCACAGAGACGTACCAGCACATCATGTTGTTAGCGGAACTGAATGACATTATTATCAATTATATGCAATGTTTACAATTTTCTATCACACAGCACAAGGAAATTAGTATCAAGTAATTTTTTCCCATACTGATGCATGGTGATTTAGTAAGAATAAAATAAATTGTTCCTCAGAAATGTTAAATATCAATGCTTGAAAATGTTTGAGGAAGTGAGTTGGGGAAAATACGTACTCTATTTTCATTCTATATGAAAACATTAAGTGACACCACAAGACAATTTAAGATAGTGGTAAAGCAAATTGATAGAACATACACATATTTGGAAATTTAAGTCAGAACCACACAAAAGTGTTCAGGCATGATATTTGAAGTAAAAAAAAAAACCTTTTCCAGCTTATATGTCAGCCACTCAGCTAGTTTAAAAAGTCCATATTCTGAAAAATCACCTTTAGTGAACTTGTGAAGGTCATGAGAACAAATATGACAGGAAATGAGGAAAAATTATTTAATGTATGTCACAATAAAATGCATCAATAAAACATATTCTACTTTAGCTCTGTCTTGACAGTAGAATTTAATGTTAATGGAGTTAAAGAGTCCAAGTCTAAACAAAGGTGAGGTCAAAGCAAGGCAAGCCAAACAATGAAATCCAACAGATGTAAAGGCTGAGAAACACACTGTGAAGATGACATGAGCAAAATGTGCACTAGAAAGTGAGATGCTTAACTTCTGCAAATCAGATTTTGAACTCATAGTAACGCCCTGCACAGCTGAGGCTAACCTTAGGTTCCCGTGTTGCTGGTGTATTGAGTTCGGATCAGCTGTAGTATTGTTACCATAAACACCATTGTTCAATTTCTGTGTATCATGATATTACTATAGTAATTACAATTGTAATTTTAGCAATTTGTTAGCAACTCATTCAAATGAGTTCAATTGAGTAAATTGTTGCATTGAATAATATCTAGAGCAACCTTTGAGAGCACAAGGCTCCTAATGCTCTCATGAAATCTCACTGAAGGCTTGTGTAAGTAGATTTTCTGAAGAAAACTCATTAGTTTATTTTCTGCTCTTATCCTCCCCAGGACATGTTTGAGAAGCCGTCCCTGCCTGAGTACAAAGTGGCAACGGTTCAAAAGTCTCGGTTTATCCTGCTGCATTACAGCGTGTCCAAGGCATTGTGGGATTGGATGATCCTGCTGGCCACGTTCTATGTCGCGGTGACCGTGCCGTACAATGTGTGTTTCACTGCGTACAGTGATCTGGAGACTGCAGGCAGGAGCACAATAGTTAGTGACATTGCCGTGGAAATGCTTTTTATTCTGGGTAAGATTCACTGAGAAAAAATGTATGGTAATGGAACCAAAGTGCATTCTGTTTTGATACATGAAAAAAAATGCAGGGCAATTTCCTATTACATTTCAGAAATGTAATCTGCACATTTATTTCATGTGATAAAATTCTGAATCTTTATAAGTTAACAAAAAAAAAATCCAAATTGCAAATCAATTCTTAATGAGTTGGCTTTGATGGAACTTATTTTCCAAAGAATGAAGTGAAACACCTTCCATTACGGAGTTGAAGAATCATAATATTAACTGTTATCTGTGCACTATGGTTCAATCTCCACTAATTCTAAAGTCTGAATATGAAGAGCATTTCCCTTATTTAATTATATATATATATATATATATATATATATATATATATATATATATATATATATATGTATATATATATGTCACTACTATATATATATATATATATGTTAAACAGTTATTTAGGATAAGCATAGTTTATGAAAGAACTTAAATTTGCAATCAATAAAAATAAATTTTTCCACTTTCTTTCAGACATAATTCTAAACTTCCGCACCACTTACGTGAGTCAATCAGGCCAAGTTGTTTACGAACCTCGCTCCATCTGCCTCCATTACGCTACCACATGGTTTTTTGTGGATTTGGTAGCCGCGCTGCCTTTTGACCTCCTCTACGCATTTAATATTACTGTTGTAAGTACTTATATGTAATATCAATTATTTTCCTGATATGCCATATATTTGAAATATATTCAAAATGACTCATTTATAGGTTAAATGATACGTTTTAGATTCCAATGTTGTTTAAGTACAATAACTATTTTTACTCTCATGGAGATACTGCATTTGTTTGTGCCAGACGTCTCTAGTTCACCTGCTGAAAACTGTCAGATTGCTGCGTCTGTTACGACTGCTTCAGAAGTTGGACAGATACTCACAATACAGTGCTATGGTGCTAACACTGTTGATGTCCATGTTCGCTCTCCTGGCTCACTGGATGGCCTGTATCTGGTACATCATTGGCCGCAAAGAGATGGAGATCAATGTCAATGGAGGCTGGGATATTGGTAAGGGTCCTGTGGCTGTGCTTAGAATACATGCTATGCTAATACAAATGCCACTTAGGTACTCATTCTAACAAAAGTCTCTTTTTCAGGGTGGCTGCATGAGCTGGGCAGACGTCTGGACAAGCCCTATCTCAACAGTACATTTGGTGGCCCTTCAGTTCGCAGTGCATACATAGCCTCACTGTATTTCACCTTGAGTAGTCTGACCAGTGTGGGATTTGGCAATGTTTGTGCCAACACTGATGCTGAAAAGATTTTTTCTGTTTGCACTATGCTTATCGGAGGTAAGCAGAAAGTGCAACATCATACTAAACAATTTAATGACCCAACACTCTTTCTCTCTATATAAATATTTGTATACCATTATCTTAAATACAAAGATTCATAACATGAAGCCATTGCAATTCTCCTGCCTTTATTTTTATAGATCTTGGATGCTGTAATGAATGTAATGCATTGCTTTTAAGATGTAATTTACTTCGGTCCTGCACAAAAAAATGGCTTAAATAGCTTACGAGGGTGAGCAGTCAAAGAGTGTGCCTCCACTGAGAAATATGCGCTGTTTCACTGATAACCATAAATGGACTTCCTCTACCTCTTGAGAGTTTAATAGAGTTCGGAGCAGATCCTTGCAACAATTTTTTGGGGAAGGGGGAATAAAATTGTCGACTTTCGACACTAAGAATAACCAAATGCTGAGAAGCCCTACATAGCAACTTGTATTAGGCTCAACTCTGACAACTAGTTTTTGAATGGCCAAGAACCACAATGAATATGGAACATGATTGGACCTTTATTGGGAAAAGACAGACACAATTTAATAATCCCCTAAACATTGAATATGATGTCTGGCCCAAGTCTTGTGTGCCAGATTAAAATCAGTACCATCTCTGCCGGACTTGGGTCAGGGTTGTTCCACAAACAGTTTAACAGTGCCGAATCAATGCCTTGATATTTTTTACTGACATTGAACTTGAAAGTTTAAACACCAAAAGCACCCTTGAGAGGCAAAACCTTGCATTAACCCTTAGAAGTCTCTGCATGCAACAGTGCATTTGCCAATCACAGCGTCTGTTTTAACTAGGAACGAATTAACCCAGCTAGTGTTTAATTTAGATTTCAAATAAAACGTATGGGTTTCAAAAACATTATTGGTTTTGAAATTATTAGTTTTTGGTAAAATAAAATGCGAGACAATGCACTTTTAGTTTAATTTTACAGACCTCAAATCGTTGTCATTGCCACTGGCGAAAATAATGGATAACTTTTGAAAGTATAGGACCTGTGATATGGCTTTTTGTGGTTTTGCGGAAAATTAATTGGCGGAAAATTGGCGAACATAAATACTGTTCGATGACATTTGGTTTTATTTTTGCTGTAAAAAATGACAATTTACGGTGGATTTATTATGTCATGTAATGAAAATATATTTATCAGAAAATAAGCTTGGTTTGCACTAAAAAAAAGATATCAAGCATTTGCACAAAAAATGTTTCAAAGATTGTTTATTAGAACAACTTGTAAAGTAAATCTGACACCAGGAGCATACAGGACTGAACGTGATATTAGAAAAGACACTGGGCTGCCAGGGATTTACTGTACAGTATTACAAGAATAAACATGACTGGGAGGTGTGTCATGTAACATTACAGCTGTAATATTAATTAGAACTAATATCAGTTATGATGCACTATGATGAAGTTCTCCCTTCTCTCATACAGCTCTCATGCACGCAGTGGTGTTTGGCAATGTAACTGCCATCATTCAGCGCATGTACTCTCGTCGCTCACTATATCACACTCGCATGAAAGACCTGAAGGACTTCATTAGAGTTCACCGGCTGCCACAGCAGCTGAAACAACGCATGCTGGAATATTTTCAGACCACCTGGTCTGTGAATAATGGCATCGATGTTAATGAGGTGAGATGATCTTAAGTAATATGTGTGCTATTCTGTGTTTTTATTAGTGACTACCTGGGTCATCATTCAAAGCAACACCACTTGCACCCAGAATATTCTTGCAATCCTCCTACTTTTTAATCCTGTCTTATCTGCAGCTCTTGCACGATTTTCCTGATGAGCTGCGTGCAGATATAGCCATGCACTTAAACAAAGACATCCTGCAACTCCCCGTGTTTGAGGGCGCCAGTAGAGGTTGTCTGCGCTCTCTCTCACTCCACATCAAAACTTCTTTCTGTACCCCTGGGGAATACCTCATCAGACAGGGGGATGCATTACAAGCCAACTACTTTGTCTGTTCCGGGTCACTGGAGGTTCTTAAGGACAACATGGTTTTGGCAATCCTAGGTTTGTTCCAATGCCTGGAATGAGGTTTTGCTTTGTTTGCCTTTAGGATGAAACCCTTATTGGATGAATCTAAAACACCATTGATGTTCTTACAGGAAGAGGAGATCTGATTGGCTCAGACCTGCCAAGCCAGAATCATGTGATCAAGACCAATGCAGACGTGAAGGCCCTGACATACTGTGACCTGCAGTACATCAGTGTGAAAGGGTTAAGCGATGTGCTTGAACTATATCCTGAGTATGCCAGCATCTTCACCACAGACATTCATCGAAACCTCACGTATAATCTGAGGGAAGGCAGCGAGACTGAGGTGAGTCTTTCACATGTAGAACAAGTAATGTTTGGAATCAACCCGTTTACTTGCAGGTAATTGAGTGAAAACTACTGAATAGCAACATCAAAGCAATATAAACTATTTATATATATATATATATATATATATAAATAACAATATTTTCATTCAGATATTTATATGACAACTAGTGATTCTCAGATCTCTCCTGTAAAATTGTTACACTAGATGCTCTGTTTAGAAATCGTGATGTGCAGTGTAATGTAGCATTGCAGCTTTCTCTCTGAACTGGTTACCTCTAAACCTCGAAAAGCAGGAGTTTGTGTTGCCCACTTATCAGATTTCATCCATTGCCTCTCAGTCTTCGGAGCTCGCTCGAAGCATCTGCTCACTTTCGCATTTGTCATGCTAGGTCGCAGAAAATGCCAGTCGTAATAGATCTCCTTCGACATGAACCAGGAGGGAAGAATAGCGACAGAAAATGGCATTTTCAGAAGACACAGAAATACCCAGTGCACTCAAAGAGACCTCAAGTATAGAAGCATGTTAATCCTTACAAAGGTGCTGAATTGTTAATGATTGAGGGTCTTTTTCACAGAAAAACAGAGAGAAAAAAAATAAGAGTACAAGTACAGGAAGGTTGTCTTTTCCCCACGGTAAATTTTTGTGATTTTGCTTTGTTTCATTATCACGCATCATCTCCAGGTCTGAATTATTAAAAAAAAAAAAACAATTAATGCAAAGGAAAATAAACACCATGTTGAAGTTATTGCATTTAAATATACAAGTCAATATACTGTATGTAAATGATTAGAAAAGAAGTCAAACTTAACTTTCCTGCTCAACTCTCTAGAGATTGAATACCACAAAACCTACAACATTGGTGTTTAATTTAACATTTCAGAGTTTGGAAGAATTTTGGAAGCAGTTTGGAAGCTAGACAATTTAAATAGCACATTTATACATAGAAAATCATCTTTAAAATCATAGACCATATAAATAGAAATTTGATAAAGGGTTTAGAGACTCAAATAAGGCAGCAATGGAAGTCCATCAATATCAAGTAATCTTAATGAAGCAAAGTTTGCTCAGATACGAGATGTGGGGAGCTACGTAAATATAAGTTGAACTAATTAGCAATAAAAGAATCGCACCTTCACATGTTTGAATAGTACAAAAAAAAAACCTTTATTCCAGGATTTAAATATGTTCTTCTGCTGTGATCAATGTTAACACTGGAGTGTATAACATGGAAGTGGTATATAATTACTCTTTATACTGCTACTTTTGTTTGTCTTCTTCTACAGCAAAATTACCCAGACTCGAGTATATTACCTGAGAACAAGCGCCCATCGATTGTAGAAAAGCCTGATGATCCAGACAAGTTCTTCCATATCCCACCTCCTTCCAGTACTTGTAGAAATCTTCTTCTGCCCACTCTAAGCAGCCCTGTGCGACGTACATCCTTGGGAAACCTTTTAGGGGAGGAGCTGATGCAATTTAATGCCCTGCGACACTGCCGTTCACCCATCAGAGTCTGGAGTCCAAAACCTTCTCCAAAGCCATCTCCAAAACCACAGAATAAAGTACAGAAACAAACCCATCCAGCCTCCCCAATCCCTAAAGCCACACACAAGATTCAGACAGATTCTGGAAGTGCTGGACGCAAACCAACAAAATTACTCATTCCAACCCTCAACTGCTTTGGACCACCTGATCTAAGTCCACGGTAAATGCCAACTTTATTTACATTCAACTTTCTAAACATTATTCTTTATTATTATTATTATTATTATTATTATTATACCATTTCATTCATTGAAGGTTTATTTTCAGTCTTGATTTTCTCTTTCTTTGAGGTCCTTTGGCCAAGGAAGAGTTTTAGTTTTTAGGCTATAGTTGGACCAGATATTAGTTTCTACGAGAGCATCAATTATGCTTCTTGTTTCCTTAAATCACTAATTTTTGTGTTAACGAGATTACAATTTTAAAGAAATTGCTATAACTGTAAGTAAGTGACTGTACGTTTCTTTGCAGAGTTGTAGATGGAATAGAAGACAATGGTCATGTGTTTCAATTTAATGTTGAGGACACAACTGCTACAGTGACATCACTGGGTAGCAAGCCACTCGATGGTAAAGTAAATTAAAATTTTGCATCAACATGACAAACCCTGTACATGAGTGAACGCTTGAATGTTTTCCAAGCAGAGCCCTGTTCAGCAAACACTTCTCTGCTTCAGGAGACAAAAGAAGTACGAGAGACCATTGACCAGCTCAATATGAAGGTGGGTGAGTTTTTCGAAAAAAAGTGCCAACGACCAACAAACAAATTCGTAGGCAATCAGCAATAAGGAACATGTATATTCATCATGTTAAGTAGGAGTTTTAATTGAATGTGGCATAATGACTTGAATTGTATGACATTATATAAAGTGACGACTCACACTCTCTTACTCGTGTGCAGAGTGTTCCACGAAATTGGGAAGGTTTTTATGCAATGCAACCAAAAAACATTCAACATTTATTTTAGTAGTATCACACATGGCTTTCACTTATTGATGCTGCCATGATCAAATTTATGAGTTTGGGACGGATTTATAGGAGTAAGGCCCTTTGGTGTCGGGGCATTGTTTGGTAATTTCAAATGCTAACATCGGCTCCTGGCAAGCAAATTTTAAGCTTTAAAATCTTTGAAATAATAAAAAAGGTAAAATGCACTCTCACGAAAGTCTGCATATACCAATTCCTAATGTATGCAACCCTGTTGATCTGCTAAAGCAATTTTACTCAATCTCTCAACAGATGGGCACCCTGAAACAGGAAGTGACCAATTTAACAAAGGAGCTTCATTACATCATGCACTTGCTTCAGGCACAGATAGCGATTTGTCAATACTCAGCACCTTTAGCCACATGTCCTCATGGGGGGCATATGGTGTCCAGTTCTGCAGCCAGTATATCTCCAGCCAACCTAATGGGTTCTAATATCCAAACACAGCTCACAGACCATGCTACCTCTGAGGGTCTTCTGGGATCCACATCCTGGAGTCACGGCAGGCCTGGTGGTATGACATTATCTTTCAATGTTCAAATACAAAGCCATTTCAAAATTTTGATTGAATTGAATGGACAAATTCATTTTCTCCCTCATATCTTCAGACATGACTTCCTAATTGAAGTATAAATAACATTTTGTCTCTGGTGGCACCTGGCATGAAGCATTGTACATGTGGTTGTGGCCAGGTTCTGTGTGCACACAAACCACATCTATGCTGTTTTTCTCACTGAATAATAACTAGGTACTTCTGCTCACAGCATCCTATGTAAAAAGTCCTTTTTAAAACGCAAAAAGACAACAATAGAGAGATTATGGTACTTATATAGACCTTTAGTCCATTTCCTTGTGGTTAATAGAGAAACTTGAACAACTGGACTTTAGACTGGGGCCTTTACTAGTAATGTGTAATGTGTAATGTAATGAAAGTTGCTTTGAATAAAAACATTTGTCAAATGCATAAATGTCTGAAAATGCAGAAGCTCACTTAGATAATAATTTCAAGATTTGGTTTTCCGGCATTTGTCCTCAAAATTTTCACCTCTGCCTTTTAGGGACAAAATAGACCAAAACACAATAATGACTAAACAAGGTCAACCTGCATTATGATAGTGACACACATGGCTTTCACTTATTGATGAGACAAAATTCAGCTAAGTTCTTTTTTTGGAGTCAATCTCGCTCGCTTGTAATGATATCAAAAGTCTTGTTGTTAAAATCTGTCCGCTTTTTCTAGTCAAATTTAAAAGCAAGATGGGCAAATTTTCAAAACTTTTCTTTCACAACATGCCTTTAGCCAATCGGCCATAAAGAGTTTTCTGGCTTAGCAGCATTTGTTCAAAGTGAAAAAGATTAATTTTCATAGTCAATAAAATAAAAAGGCCCATTATTTATTATTTGTGCCCTTTAAAAATGAATTGATTTCAAACCATTTTTTTGGTATTTACAGGTGGGTCTGTTGTCCCTCAACACACAGAGTATCAGGGCCACTTTCAACAATACGATCCAAACCAACCGTCTATTCATCTAGCTAATGCCCCATGTTCCCACAACTGGAGTAAAACAAATACCTCAACCTCCACCAATACCACCCACCAACACTTCTCCTCCGGCTCCACACTCCCTAACATCATTTCAGGAAACCAAGAGTCAAACACTAGAGAGTTTTGCCATCCTGAAGACTTACTATTGAGTGTTTACAGCGGAGATGGAACCCAAGCAACCATCAACCAATCCCCACAAAGTTTGCAAACAATGTTTCCACAAAACTTAACCAGTTCAGATTTGTCCTGCATGGTGACACCAAGCTCGTATTCACACCTTCACATTTCCACAGAACCAGTACTTCATTCCTACACCACTCTTTCACTTGGTGAAGTTCAGAAGACTTCAGAGGTGGCCTTCAGTCAGAACCAGAATGCGGTATCTTCCACTTTCCTTCAAGAACACTCTCCTTCCTCAATAAGGGAATTGGATGTTGTTCATTGCTCACTTGGGGAGTCATCTGAGGTAGAGCACACTAGTCGAGAATGTCTTCTGGCTGATCAAAGACTAGGCCAAGACAATGAGACCTCAGAGAGCAGATCTAGGGTCTCCAGTGTAGGAATGTGTAGCCAATCAGAAAGCTCAGAGACAACGTGGTGTCTGGATCTCATAGACTGAGAAAAATTATTTTACTTCAATTTCATGATTTTATACAATATTTTCTTCTACTGGTGTGACTTCTTTGCTGATTCCCATGTCTGTTTAGGAAAAATGCTTGCTCCACCACTGAAAGAGTCTGTTTCAGATTGGAAAAGTATTATGTAATTAAATTGAAAGCATTCAGTTCTTCAGTTAATCCTACTAATCACAACCTACTAATTAGCCAGGAAATGTTTCTACTGGACAAATTGCAGTTCCCTGCCAAACAAACCCCTAAATCTCGCTTTAGGCAAGTAGGTACATCTTTAGATCAAGTAAATACTTCCCTACCTTTAATGGAGTATGAACTACACAGTCTGAATGGTGCGGTTTTTACTCTAACACACTTCCTCTGCCATTTTATTTCCGCTATATTGAATGTGGGGTTTCCTGTGCTGCTTTATGAGATTGAGAAGTTTGATTGGAATGCACACCTCCAATTCAAGCTAAAAGTAGTAAGTCATCCACATACTGCTTTTCACACTTTGAACAAACTACTCTAACCTACTGTTTTTCACCAACTGAATTGTATGTAAGTGCACTGTTTAGAATCCACCCATAGTCTTAAAAAAAAGGGGCTTCAAAACACCAGAAGCTGAGTGCATTCCCCCACTGGGGCAGTTCTTAAAGACCAATGATCTTTGGTATATTTTTTTATAGTTAATTCTGGAATTTTACAATATAAAGTAACATTTTTTGTTGATATTGGGACAAAATAGCTGGATGTGTAGTGGCTACACTGACTTCCTTGTTGTCAATGTAAACATGAGAGTGATTAAAAATGGTTTTGGCAAGTGTGAAAAAAAAATCAATACGAGCAGATCCAAATTGACTAACCCCCTTTTTTTAATTACCTCTATGAAAAAAATTAATTTGGTTCACTTACATAAAACCTTAAAATGTTGCATAATTAACATCATGGTCTTTTTTGCCATTTTTTTTACCATGCATTGGTAAAAAAAAACTATGGTAAGCCGTTGGAAACCTATGGGTAATGCAACATAAATACAGTTTCATTTGGTCTATGGCACGAACAGTGTCTCTTCTTCTGTGTATGTGTGTGTGTGTGTGTGTGTGTGTGTGTGTGTGTGGAGTTTTTTTTCCAACAAACACCTAGTGACAGTTGTACATTTCATTCAGCTCATTACAACTAAAAATAAACATAAGACAAGCACAAACAAAAGTCCTGATGTGCATGAGTAGTACATTTTATTAATACGTCATTACACTCCTACAACAAAACACAAAATCATTGCTATACCTATCAGTAGTCATTATCACTCATCACAACCAAAAATTAAAGAAAATATATGAAGTACTTGTTCACATTTGTTCTTTTTCCTTGGTTTCTGTTATTCCATACCATTGTCTGTAGATGTAATACTATGCAAAGACACACTGGAACGGTGTTAATGAAAATAGGATCTTTCTGGAATATGTTGTGACTGTCTCAGCACAATTTTGCATGTTGAAATAGTGCAGATAACACAGACTGAGTTTGTGATATTAATTCTTTTCTCTTTTCTCACATATACTCTGAAGGAAAATGCTTAAACCAGCGGCTGTGTTCCACAACACAACTTTGGCTGGTCTTGCTGAATTTTCCATGCATTAATGAAAAGCAGAAAAATTAATTATTCCGAATATCTACAATTTATTATAATGCTTCATTTCCTATTCCCATCATGGTCTGTCTTGATTTTATTATGTATGTATTTTTTGTACAGAGTCATAATGCATGTGTGACCATGAAGCAAGAGTAAACTAGATGCCCAGAATGTATCTAGAAATGGGGCATTAGACATGCACTTTAAAAAGGTTTCATAGCAGGCAAGGACAAATGCAAATATTGCATGACAATTTTTTTAAAGTTACATTTTTAAACATACTGGGGCGTTTCCGCTGGAACTGGGATTGCTGCATGTAGTCTGAATTATTGATCCTATAAAAAGCTTCAGCTACAGTTTCAATACTTTATTAACATTATTTATAGCTGTAGAAATCTTGATTTACTTCTTGGATTAATTGGACTCAGGGTACATTTTGGTAGACACGTAATTGTGAACATGGATAATCAAAATGTATTCTTGATCAATCATGTAATGTTCACAAAATAGAATTTCATAAGAATATTGTATGAACATATGTCTGCTAATGTCTTTTGTGCTTTATGTTCAAACGTTGGCAGGCTGGTTTGTGAAATGCTTTGCCAAAGCAGTGTATGCACATTTGGTCGAGGACATCAGACCTTAACCATGGCACATATCCAAAGTCTGAAAGGAGTTTATACACACAGGGTCTTTTAAAGCAACAATGTGCATGTTTTCTGCTGTTATTGGTTCACAACATTGGGATTCGTCCACATTCATTCCAATAACTTAAATTCATAACATACATAAATATAGATTAAAAAAAATATATGTATTGTGCCATTAAACAAACAATTCCACAAAGTAAAGCACTTGCAATTTTTCTTTATAATTGTATGGCTGTTCAAACATGAAAGTTCTAATAAATAAACTTTTCCTTCTGAGTTTTCATTTGTAGTTTTGAATATTCATTAGGACCAACCACATTGCCAGCTGGGTAGGGTGAAAGCTGCAGGTTTTCAGTGTACAGAAATAAAAACGTTCAACATGTGCAGAGGACAACAGAAGGGTCTAAATACCAATCACAACACAATCATTTGGAAGTAGAACAATCCAGCAAAAATAATTATGCCTTACAAGTTTTTTTTACCTTACATCTCGATCAAACTGTTGTTTGTGGCTCCTATAGAATCGAACAATGAATCTTTCAAATATTATGTCATATATATATATATATATTATGTCATAAAAAGCCTTTTTGCAAAAAACAATGTATTGATTCAACAGCAGTACAGCAAACAGACAAAAGAAGAGTGTGTCTTTAAATACTAAAGCACACATGACATTACGTATATGATAATACGAAGCAGACAGAACCCATGATTACCGGGTCATATTCATCTCCACTTCATTTCATCTTTATGAAGTCAATCAGAATGGATGAGGTGGTGATTATTTCAACATTTGAGATCATCCAAATCTTCACAAATATCAACAAAAGGATATTATTCAATGTTTTACGTTGGGTTCTTCCAGTTTGTGGCATGGACAGTGTAACGTAATGTTTAATGTTTACGTTCTCTTTTCATCTTACATTCTCTTCATTCTCTCTTAGATCTCAGCTCTCACAGGTAAAAAGCTACTTGTATAAAATGAAGATCATCAACAGGCTTTTTTTTGCAGTTTTAAGGACCACAAAATGTGTCTGTGGTTTTGATTTCACTTGTTTTTTACTTGTAGGATAAGGATGACATTTTTCTGCAGGACACTTTTCCCAAGTTTGATCAGTTTGACAGAATACATGTGTTTGAACGAGGGGGAGCGAAATAGAACAGTGAGGTTACAGGGGGCTGAGGTCAAGAAGGTGGAAGAGTATTTGGGGTCAACAGTCCAGTGTGACGGGGAGTGTGGAAAAGAGGTGAAGAGACGAGTGCAGGCAAGTTGGAGTGGATGGAGAAAAGTGTACAGAGCAGTAGTGAGACCAGCTATGATGTATGGGTTGGAGACTGTAGCAGTGAGGAAGAGACAAGAGGCAGAGATGGAAGTAGCAGAGATGAGGATGTTGAGGTTCAGTTTAGGAGTGACGAGGATGGACAAGATTAGGAATGAGCACATCAGAGGGACAGCTCAGGTTGGTTGTTTTGGAGACAAAGTCAGAGAGGCCAGGTTGAGATGGTTTGGACATGTGCAGAGGAGGGATAGTGGTTATATTGGTAGAAGAATGTTGGAGATGGAGATGCCAGGCAAGAGGTCAAGAGGACGGCCAAAGACGAGATACATGGATGTGCTGAAAGAGGACATGAAGGTAGTTGGTGCAAGAGTAGAGGATACTGAGGACAGAGTTAGGTGGAAACGGATGATTCGCTGTGGCGACCCCTAAACTGGGAAAAGCCGAAAGTAGAAGAAGATCAGTATAGTTCTGCTACACATATTTGTTTTCTTCCAAATCCTCCTTTTTCTTCCTAACCTGATCTGGATACTGAATATAAGACTTACCATCAGTTAGGAAGGAAAATCTGCCACCAAAAAGGCAGTTTTGTTTTCAGACCAAGCCTATTTCTTCTCTAAACTATGGAATAGTTGGTTGGATTGAACCCTAAACAAGCTATTGGACTATTCACATCCTTTATAACAATTATTATAGAACAAAGTTATCTCTCCATGGAGTACTTATGAAGCTCTCTGTAACAGAAAGTCTGCAAACTCTTTCCTGCGAACCACTCTGGGTATTTTGAAGGTATTTGATGAAACGGAGGAAAAGACAATCATGTGATCTTTCAGTTCCTGGAAACTACCACTGCGAACCAGCTCGACTCTCATTGGTCCGATGCTGCCTTTGATCCGGTAGGATCTGTATATCTCAGAGTCTTCCTGTAGGCATTGGTCTAACTGTAGGATTTAAGAAGGAGTGTGTGAATAGTAATATATTAGATGATCTGTAAAAGTTTTTTGTAAAGGAGAGCATCACCTTGTATCTTTGTTCCTCTGTGAGACTCCTCACCCCCTTTAGCTCAACAAACACAAGATAATGTGGCTGAGCTACCCCAGATGCATTGCCTACAGCAGATACAATCCTCAAATTAAACTTACAATATACTACACAGACTGTCTTTGAGTCAGAATAAATCTGAAATTGTGACGACGCACACAGCTTGATTTGTGCTGTAAAATATATGTTTGTTAAGTCACTTCTACAAAGCTCAGAAACTATAACCAATATTTACACAGAAATCATATAGTAATTGAACAGTATACATCAAATAAATTACTTTGAAGCGAATTCTATCACTAGAATAAGTTTACATTGTTGCTTGGTTTAATTGACAGTATTTCTTACCACACAATCCTTTTATAACAGTGGCCCAGAATAAGAAAATAAGGTTAATGAGAATATGGTTGAACTATGATTGTTTTAAATAAAAAAAAAAAAGAATATCAATGTTGTTTTATTCTGTGTGAACCAGATACGTTTAAAGCTGGCTTGAGAGCCTTGAAGGGTCAGGTAAGGTCAACAAAAGGGATGCACCAGAAGACATCGTAGATGTCGAGATCACGTACAAAATGATGTATGGGTTATTCTGAAACTTATGTATTTGCTTCATTTTAGGGACTATTTGCATGTTCCTACAGCAAAGAACTTTCTTAAAAAAGGAATTTTGAGGGAAAGGGAAAGAGCAGAGAAACAGCAGATTATAGAACTTCTTGCTCTGATAAAAGGCCTGCTTTAAGTCCAAGATTGCTTAACATTTTTGTAATAATTATTTTGGAACAAATTGATGTAAGCTTTATTTAATGCATATTTTCAAATGTCCAATTTTCACAAAATATCTATCAATATAAAAATCTAATATACACTAAACACTTTATTTTCCCAGAACATCTCCACTGGGTTTATGAATGATTATCTAGCATGATTATCATATGACCAGCATAGGATCCTGAGGGATTGTCCAAAATGGACAATGCTAATGCCCCAAATGTTGTCCATGTAATGTTTGGAATTGAACATTAAGGAACCATCAAGGAACATCTCCCTAAAGTCATTAGTTGAACCTAGAGCTATCTAGATAGCCATAGATACACCATGTTAGGAGCGCCCCTAATGTTCTGGGCATTCATTGCCTTTTTATGTTATGATTAAAAGGTCACAAGAATACTACATAAGGATGTAAATCCCATAATGCTCTGCAGTAAAATGTACTCAGTAGTGATGGGTATTTCATAAATGATGAATATTTAAAATTACTTCTGAATAATGAGTCGTTTGCTAAGGGAATAATTTGACAAGTGTAATGTTTTCTTTTGAGACATGAATTGGGTCCTTCATCAGATCACTCGTCATCAAGAGATGAATTCACCAATGAATTCTTTCTGGCTCAAATGTTGGGTTTATGGATTGAGTTTGTAATGAAATGAGCAAACCAATCAAACCTGAGACTTTGCCTCTTTCTGTTGTTATTTCATTATTATTATAGACACATAAATAAATTACAATCATTTAAGATGATCAAAAAGAACTAAATTAATGGGTTTTTATGGGTAAATTAATTCAGTTTAGATCACTAAAAATAGATTATTCTAATAAACTATCAACAACTTAATTATTAAAATATAATTAAGATTACTTAAAAATTACCAAGAATGCCGCTCTCGGCACAGCAGTAGTCGACGAGTTTGGATCCCAGCCACAGGTTCACGGCTCTCTTAAGAGCCCCCAAAAACAGTGACTCAGACACTTTTTCACCACGAACGCTCAACAGCTGACCAAGTCTGGACACAGACACAAGTTAACATCAAATACAGTCATTAAAAATTAATTAAATGCTCTTTCTTAAAATGTAAAAGTTAAAAACGGAATAATATACATACACAGTGGATTATTTCTGTGTACAGCATTGGGCACAATCTGTGTCAATGATTGCAAAAGTTCACATAAAATCCTTTTGGAATGCTGAATGACATGTTTCACTCAGAGGTATATTCAGCATTTTCTGCCTTTAAACTCAAATTCAAGAAGTTACATGGAGAATGTAAGACTTATACATCCTTTCCATAGACTGTAAAAAATATACGGACGACGTAACATCGCCTACTGTTATTCGGCTAATATGAGGCCTTTTGTGAGATGGAGAGGAGGTTGCAGTTAAAGATGTAAACATCAAGGTTTAAGAGCTCCACCTCGAGTCTGGCTCACACACGCATATACCGGTACCTTATTTTAAAGAGAAATTTAAGAACTTCTCCTCTGAATTCGATCATTGGCAGTGTAAATGATCTTTCTCATGACGTGATGCTTGCAGTAAGTCAGCTCTGTTCTGTGTAACTGTCAATCATAGCTGTCAATCACACGGTCCCACCAAGTTTAATTAGGAGAAAATGTAACCACCGTGAACCACACAAAAATAAAGTTCAGCCAAAAAACTATTGATGTTTGTTCACTGTATAGATAACTTTCAAAAATCATTAAAACCATTTGTGTGAGGTAATTGTGCAGCTTTTTCCCATAGACCTTTATTGGGTGATAATCATTCCGCAGCCAGCACCATGGGGGCACTCGCCGCGGTTTGGTTTCACTCCACCGGCCATTTGAGACACACTTGATCCTTTCTATCTACTTCAACCTTCTGATCACACTAATGATCACACACTTGTCCAATTGCAATGAAATGTCCAGGGCTGTAGTCCTCCAGGAACAACTTTGGGAGATTTTTGAATAATTAAAAAATATATATATTTTCTTCAGAAAGTATAGTATTACATTCATTAACCTGCTTCCAAGTAATGCAATGTATAGTTTGATCTGGGGGAAAATACTCGTGTTCTATTACACTTGGATGTATTTTACTTTTTACTTTATTTTATTACAGAATGAACAGCTTTTGTGTATTTGTCTCAAACCTGTACTGAAACTCCACTTTCGGACACTGGTTGTGAAACCCGACAACTTTCACCACATCTCCAACACGGTACCTGATAGATTGGAGAAAGAGAGTCATTTCTAGCACATTTGATATGTGTAATTAGGAAGGAATAGCTTACCTGTACAGCCCTGAGGCATTAGTGACCAGCAGCTCATAGTTGTGTCCTTCCTGAAGCTCTTCCATCAGAAGAGTTCTGGGATCCCCAGAAACTATATCCTCCTCCGGAATGAACTCACAGAACATAGAGTGAGGACACAGAAGATACTGTCTCCTCTCCTCCAGTGGCCACAGGTTCACACCAATTAATCCTGAAAAAGCTGAATGTTAAAAACAATGAATACACGTGTGTTTATTTCGGTCTGTGGGGTTGAACACACCTTCAGTCGATGCATAGAAAGGGGAGTAGAACAGCACATCTTTACAGTAGTGCTGCCTTAGCATCTCCCCATAAATTTGATTAGAGCCTGAGTCGACTGCTAAGACCAGATGCAAGCGAGGCCATACTCTGAGCGCGATTCCCTCAAACCCTTTCTCAAACTGAGCTGTAAGTTCTGCGGCTCTCTCTGGGTCTGGCTTCATCCGCTTCTCAAGAGCTGAGCGCACATCTGCATCAAGACTCAGAGCAGAGCTGATCATTCCCACCTCCACGTCCATTACCAGATCTTTCCAATGTTCCTAGGTGCATAAGAACATGTCATGGGGAAACCTGTTTGTTTAAGATAATATCTGTTTAGACAAAATGTACTGTACTGAATTTTTGGA
The DNA here is from genome assembly GCA_007224835.1 of Danionella cerebrum. Classification (NCBI taxonomy): domain Eukaryota; kingdom Metazoa; phylum Chordata; class Actinopteri; order Cypriniformes; family Danionidae; genus Danionella; species Danionella cerebrum. The sequence continues at coordinate 339,579 of SRMA01026971.1, forward strand.
ATAGATACAGCACAAAAAAATCCATTTGTACAGTTGAATAACAAAACCCAGGACCCCTGTTTATGCAACAGATTTTAACTTCATTTAATTCAAAATTTAAATTTTGCTGAAGATTTGTTAATATTGACAGGACAGGATTTTAAAATCAATAGAAAAAAAACTGGTGGTTGCAGTTCGTTTGAAAAGTACTGCACTGAAAGAAAACACTGACAATATTTTACTGACAATCCTTGAGCTTTTTCTACCTGTTGTCAATTTAATTGATAATACATGATCCACACTTTAGATGTAGATAAAAAGCCACAGCACATCAGAGCACAAACCAAGCACAAAGACAAAGAAATTGCCTTTATCAAACTCAGAGACAGAAAGAGAACATCTTTGGTTACTTGTGTAACCCACTTTCCTTGAAGAAGGCATTAGTCCCGCTCCTATGATGAGCTGGACACTTATGCAGACTTGTAAAGTACTGTGAATACTGGAGTTCTGATGTGTAATTGCAGAAGTTTGCACAGCGATTTACCTCCAGGGCTCTCAAAGCATAAAAGATGGTAGAGCAGAAGTTTGATTCCAGTATGCCGAGGTTCTTGTCTTTCAGCCCAAATAACAGATGAAGATATAAAGCATCCCTCTCATTCAGCACCTACAAACAAATCAGTTTTTTTTTTCTCCATTATTCTTAACAAAATTCCAACAGCTATCCAAGATAGTTAAAAAGACAATACACACATGGCCACTTTATTAGGTACACCTGTCCATCTGCTTGTTGATGCCATTCCTAATCAGCCAATCATATGGCAGCACCTCAATGCATTTAGGCATGTAGACATGGTCAAATCGATCTGCTACAGCTCAAATCGAGCAGCAGAATGGGGGAAAAAGGTGATTTAAGTTATTTTCAACATGGTATAGCTGTGGCTGCCAGACTGACTGGTCTGAGTATTTTAGAAACTAATTTACTGGGATTTTCAAAGACAACCATCTCTAGGGTTTACAAAGAATGCACTGAAAAAGAGAAAATATCAAGTGAGGGGCAGTTCTGTGGGTGCAAATGGTTCCAGATGTCAGAGGAGAATGGCCAGACTGGTATGAGTTGATAGTGTGATAGAAATACAGACATTCAGATACAGGAAACCCATAGTCTCTTCATCTGCAGCTTTTCCATTGCATTCAGGAGTGCGCAGGCGTACACAGGCCCAAGGTCAGGCTGACCTGAGTTCACGAGACTCACTCGCCCCCACCACTCCGGAGAGCTGAAGTCAGCATTTCTTGCAATAAGCACATGATGTCATACATCCCCTTTTTTGTAAAAACTTCATTCACACCCTCTGATCTGAACTGTATAAAAACCCTGAACAAACTGCCAATAAATTCGTGACTGGTTGATGCATGATCCCCGTGTCGTGTTTCTTTCCATGTCACCTCTGGGGCCCCGGAAAACTTTGTCTCGAGACAGAAAGGAACAGAGTCCTTCCATCACAATAGAAAGGCAACAATAACTCAAATAACCACTCGGTAAAATTGAGGTATGCAGGAGAGCATCTCTGAACACACAACACATTGAAGGTGGGTTACAGCAGCAGAAGTCCACACTGGCCAAACAGGAAAATTTGCACAGGCTCACCAAAAAATGGATGATAGAAAATTTGAAAACGTTGCCTGGTCTGATGAGTTTCAATTTCTGCTGCGACATTCGGATGATAGGGTCAGAATTTGGCACCAGCAACATGAAAGCATGGATCCATCCTGCCTTGTATCAACAGTTCAGGCTGGTGGGGGTTGTGCAAATGTGTGAGGGATATTTTCTTGGCACACTTTGGGCCAATTAGTACCAATTGAGCATCTCGTCAATGCCATAGCCTCCCTGAGTATTGTTGTCGACCATGTCCCTCTCTTTATGACCACAGTGTACCCATCTTCTCAATGCTGCTTCCTGAAGGATAATGCACCATGCCATAAAGAGAGAATTATCTCAGACTGGTTTCTTGAATATGACGATGAGTTCACAGTGCTCAAATGGCTCCACAGTCATCAGATCTAAAAGAGCACCGTAGAAATGTGGTGGAACGGGACCATTCGCACCATAGATGTGCAGTGGATAAATCTGCAGCAACTATATGATGCTATCATGTCAATATGGACCAAAACCTCTGGGGAATGTTTCCAGTTCTTTCTTGAATCTATGCCACGAAATATTAAGGCAGTTCTGAACTCAAAAGGGGGTCCAACCTGATACTAGCAAGACGTATCTAATAAAGTAGCCAGTTAGTGTATAACTTTCTTTAAATTCCCCGCTTATCCCCTTTCGAGGTCACGGGTTATAATATAATGTATATAATACAAAAAGAGCATAAACGTATCTTAGTTCGGTTCATCAAGTTACAGTGGTTATTTTAAAAAAATGTTTTTTAGTTTTCATCATAGGGTTTTACCTAAAAATGCAAATGTTATGATCAAATATTTTGTTCTCTTCAAATCCACACATCCTCCCTACCTGATAGACAGGTGCTGGTGTGGTGTACAGATGGAGCATATGTTTAGAGGACGCAGGAGTAGAAGAGTTGGGACCGATGGGAATACCTGCCTCACTTTGGCGGAAAAGCGGTGAGTAAAAAAACTTCAAGGTTTTCTGTAGAGATTCTGTGGCTGGAAAGGCTTGTCTCATGGCATCCACACAAACAGTCACACCCTGTCAGAAAAGGGCACTGATATCAAAGCCTTTTTGTAAAAGCTATAGACTAGACAAAGCTATTAAGGATGCAGAGGCCTGACATCTCGCCTTAATTGGCCTGACAACTAAAGTTTTTCAAATAGAAAAGTGTACATCATAGACATGCTTTGCAATATTGTAAGATGTAGTAGTACATCTAGGGAACTCCAAGCATTCTACTTTGTGTACTGAAGTATGGATTTCAAAGCATTTCAAACATGGGATGTCTGCGAAGTTCTTACCTGTAGGAAAAAGTCTTTATTAGTGTCTTTGGTACTCAGAAGCATGCGGCTGGATCCAGATGTTCCTGATGTCATGGCCAGAATAAGAGGCTTCTCTGATATTAAAACCTTCTGCTCTCCTTTAGCTACTCGCTCCACAAACTTTTCATAATGGACATAATTTGTGATTGGATGTTGCTCTCTAAATGATTTGGTATCTGAAAAAAAATACAAGAAACTTTTATCAAATGCCAAAATGAAAATATTTTTCCAATAGCCAATAGTTTACACCCAGAACATTCAGACGAAACAAAACAAAACAAACAAAAAAAAACCTGGAGTTATCTGTGCACTGATTTAATTCTGTTTGAAAAACATGTTTATATTTTCACATTTAGATATATACCTTTATAAAATATTGCTACAAAACCAGAACTTGTTGTTGCTTCAAAGAAATGTGCTTCAGTGAAACAAAAAAAGGTTTCAATTTACAGTACAAACCAGAACTTTTTGGGATAAAATATAAACTACAAATTTGAAACATTATTCCACAACGTGAATACAATATATAATCACCTTTAATTGAGCTGAACTGGTATCGTTTGCCATAGTCTGTATCTGAGTTTTTGCGCAGGCGCTGTAGCAGCGTTTCCTCCTGGACACGGTGAATGTCTTGCGTGCCTTTCTCCATTTTGTATCTCTGACGTTTCCCCAGCCAGCATACTGCTTTCATAGCCACATACTGAGTCAAAAGGCTCGATATGGATCGATTCTCAATCTTAAGAGACCACAGAAGAGCCATACAGCAGGCAAAAACGAGCAAAAACAAGCTGACGGGAGCTGTTACACAAATGAAAACAAGCATGAGCTCAACGGAAGATGGCGCCAACGACACACATTAGTATTTAAGGTAACTTACGCACAACTTATATATTATGTGTGTCGTTTACTGGAAATAAAATCTCAACTGAAAGCAATGTACAGCCTAAAATCCACTTGTTGAATAAATGTTCAGTAATGTTTACTGATGGTCCAGTACTGGTACTAATTAGTAAATGGCGTTACTATCTAGTCCATTTCAAGCTTTTCAAACATAATAAAACAAAATAAACAAATTACCGGTATGTCATTTAGATTACGTTTTGTAATCACAGTTTACATGAGCTTACACTGTTTTTCAGTTGAAATCAACGAGACATCATTTAACGTTACACTTTTCGTTACTCACCAAATATAATAGTCACGCCCAAAAACGGAATACATGAGGATAAAATTATCCAGAAACGTTCATATGTCAGCTTCATTCTGCCGAAAACAATGATTGCAAACTGAAAGCATCAACCTCTTCTTCTTCTTTTGGAGTTTTTTGGGAAGTTTACAATCCAAGAGTTTGTAGCATTACCGCCACCTAGTGATTTGGTCATTGTCTTTATATAGGGTATATTTTACTTGTACTGTTCAGTGGTTTCCCGAGATAAGAAATTAATCCGTTCCAGGGTGACGTTCGTATCTCGAACATTTCGTATCTCAAAGCAAGTTTAAAACGCATAATCCATGCAACAGCTCCAGAAACAACAGTATAAGTTGATAAAAAAATGGAAAACCAGAGAAAAATCAAGTAAGGTTTCTTCCTTCCTTACAATCCTTTAATCTGTTAATGTAATATATGAATATATGATAACGAAACAGAATAAAATACATGCAAAATACGTAATACGTACACAAATGTGAAACCTTACCTTGAGAGTGAAGCGATGTGTCGGAGAAGGTGGAACGGATGGCAGAAAACATTACGGCACAATGTATGAAGGTTCTCAAGTTATTTCTCGAATTACTTACACCAACACGGTTTCAAGCACAAGCAGAGACAGATGGAGAGACACTTCTGAGAATAGGTCACTGGGTTTCTCTAACTGAACAGAACAGCACATTCCACGTTATAAAGTTATTTCTTTTACGACACCTTGACTCTAAAATTTGTTATAGTACATTATTGGTAATCTATACATAATGGTTCCCTTGATTTAAAGTGTTTTGAAGCGCATCAGACCCTTTTTGCACTGGAAGATAGGAGCGCCAGGACTCGGAAGCGCAGCGCGACATCAGACTAAACAACCGGAAAATAGAGCAGAACTGCTTGTGATTGTCCGTATCTCGAATTTTTCTTCACATCTCAAAGCAAAAACTTTTCCGCGAGACCCTTCGTATCTCGAATGTTTTGTAACTCGAAGCATTTGTATTCCGGGGTACCACTGTACAGTACTTCTACTTATTGAACTCTATATTATATAAATTATTTATATACGTTTAATATATGCTAAAATTGTTTATGTGCTTGACTGTTACTTAGTTAAGACTTCATTATAATATGTTGTACCATTTATTTTCATTACATTTGCCACATTTACCTGTTGAATTATTACTTATTATGAATTGTGTATAATTGAATATCCTCTTTTAATAATCCTCTTTTCTGTTTCTTGTATACATTTATTGACAGTGATCTCTAGTGAGAGCATAGAGCAGGTGAGGAACACCTGGAAAGTTGGAGGTCAGCTCTAGAAAGAAGAGGATGTAAGAAGACAGTCGCAGTAAGACAGAATGGGCAGGAGGCAGAGATGGAAGTAGCAGAGATGAGGATGTTAAGGTTCAGTGTAGGAGTGACGAGGATGGACAAGATTAGGAACAAGCACATCAGAGGGACAGCTCAGGTTAGTTGTTTTGGAGACAGTCAGAGAGGCCAAATTGAGATTGATGTGCAGAGGAGGGATAGTGGTTATATTGGTTGAAGGATGTTGGAGATGCCAGGCAAGAGAACAGCCAAAGACGATATACAGTGGTACCCCAAGATACGAATGCTTCGAGTTACGAAATGTTTGAGATACGAAAGGTCTCATGGGAATTTTTTTACTTCGAGATGCGAAAAAATGCTGAGATACGAAAACAGCACCAGTTCTATTATCCTCTTTTATAAACTAAGGAGTAAAGTAAAATAAAATAAAAAAAGTGAAAGTGCAGGGAGAATACATTCTATGTTTATTTCACTAACTCAGCTAATGCAAAGGTTTAACCACGGTCCAATTTGGAAAATTGCAAAAATGTGAATTTTATTGATATTTTCACTTTGTTATGATTGACGATGAGGAATGTGGACATACTTCTGAACATCTCCAATTGACAAAAGCATTCCAATTTCCAAAGCTTTCTCCAATATACAATAATCTGGACTCAAACCAGAGTGACACGGTGGCGCAATAAGTAGCACTGTGGCCTTCCAGTTAGAAGGTTGTGAGGCTCGCCGGTGACCGTCCTGGAAAGAGTTTGCATGTTCCCCCCGTGCTTGCATGGGTTTCCTACGGTTTACCCCACAATCCCAAAAATATTCGGTTAGGTTCATTGAATAATCTAAAATTGTCCAGGATGTACCCCTGCCTCTCGCCCAATGTGCGCTGGAGATAGCTACTGGCAAACCCATTTACCCTGAAAGGGAATAAGTGAGATGGAAAAAGTATCGACTCAAACCCGTGCTTTTTATTTTTATTGGTTAAGTAGCCATTTCAGAATTAATAAATTTTTATCATTCAAAAAACATCAACCTAGAACATCCAGAACACAGATCCTCCCCATATCCCCCCCACCTTTGAATAGGTTTGGCTAACTGAACATCTTCCCTTACATAAAAACACATCATGTAATGTTAATCCCACCACAAAAACCACATTAATACCATTAATAAAACAGAAAGATTTTTAACAACAAAAAAAAAGACAATAAAAGCGACTCATCAGATGAGCTTCACATTAGAAACAAGTTACGGATGACAATCCAAGCACAATTTATCACAACAGTATATATGTATTTTTATATTGGTACAACTTTTCCCTCAACATATATATTTTTTTTACTAAAATTCTGTCTGCATAGATGAATGCTATATAGACATCTCTGTGACGTGTGCTTTCCTGAGATCTATTTGCGGGGAGGTTAATCTTAACTTGCTCAGAAAAAAAAGTTTTATGAGTTTTTTTTTAGCTGGCAGATTTATGACAGAATTTCTATGCTATATTTCATTTTGTGACGATGTATCCCTTTAACAAATGAATCTTTAAAAATCCATCCAGAACATATTGTCATTTTATAATTGTCAGTTGAATTTGATTAGTAAAAATGAAAATGAACACAAATCTACAAGCTCACACTAGACACTAGCAAAACTACCGGACAAACAGCTGTTTAAGGCACAGTGCTAGAAAATGACAATGGCTCAGCTAACATGAGATAGACTATTGATATATATATATATATATATATATATATATATATATACATATATATATACATATATATATATATATACATATATATATATATATATATATATATATATATAAATGCTGATTATCAGCTTTTATGTCAACACAAAAACAACTTACTCCCCAACAAGTTGCTTGTGACTACAATAAGTAAACAGCTCTATAAAAACCAACTGTATTTACCACACCTTAAATGAAAGTTAAAGCATGACCAAGATTCTCACTTCTCTCTCAGCTGTCTATAAACTATCCTTGCGGTCTGGTCCAAGGTTAAACAAGGGTTAAATTAGAGTTGCCATGTGCTTGGAAGTTGGTGGCAAACACCTCAGAGTCGAGATGTTGCAAGCATCAGAGCTTGACAAGTAGCATAGTGTTTCCAAAACAAACCATTTTTGCACTTCCGAAACAAACAGAGACAAAAGTTGATGTAAATAGAGGGGCGGAGCCCAGAACAAGACTGTCTTGAGACATTGACAGCCACTGCATATTCTATGTAATGACATCATGTTGATGTCACATGACCCTGATTTAAAACTGCCAATTCTCTGGTTTAACAAATCACCTCCAATATTAACCACTCAATAAAAGTGAATTGTTAACAAAATCGTATGGTTACAGTTCAACCATCTAAGGGGATTACTTTACTTTCAAAGTATAAAATATGACTCAACTCCATCTGAATGTAATAAGTAATGATGGTAAATGATGGTAATAAAAAATACAGTATTTACTCCAAACAGTTTGCAGATTATTTGAAGGGCTAGACTCCAAAACATATTAAAACAATGTGTTGTGAACTTAAGAATGTAACAGACTTTTCATGAATACCTAAAGAATCACATCAGGAAGGCATACTATGTCCACTATAAAAGCATTAGGTATTGGATAGCACAAGAAAAAAATATTGGACTGTGCCCCTGTCAAAGTTATAATTATATCAAGGTCTAGTTTGTAAGAACTTCCAACAAGTTCCAACAGCACATTTCAACAGTTGGAACAGCTGAAGAGCCAAGGGACCATGTATAAGGACAACTGGAAGAAAATGTTATGGTATTCAAAATGTGATGGTCATAAAAAGCTTAGGGAATCATTTATTTCGGAGTACCTGTCTTGTGAAATCCCAGCTCGGGTTTGGTTCTTAGCGGTTCATCTGATTTTATGACTCACTGCTATGGTTAATGTATTACTGAAATAACTACTTCTCTCCCATATTCGGTTATACTTTACAATTTAAAAAGAAAAACATAAAAAAGCATTACAAACAAATGAGAGTATATTGTAAGCATAGTCCTCCCAAGAAGAAGCCACCACTGACTTCAAATCTGTCGAACTTGATTCCATTGCGTAAGCATGAGTCCGTCTAGAGTACCACTGAGCAGCAACGCACATAGAGATGCTTAAACAGAAGCTGGAGAAACTGAGCAACAGTCAGATTGGACTTAAACTATTCATACATTTCTTTATGAATTTATAAATGGCCGAGATAATGAGACCAGTAAAGAACAATGCCACTAATTTATAGCAAAATAAGAATCTATATTATCATATTATCCATATTCCATGTACACTATACATAGCATCCTACAATCTTTTGCTGGTTTGTGATTGAAAATGACACCTGCCATAAAATGCAAAGGCATTTAAACATTGCTGAAAACATAGCATTGCTTAAGGTAAAACTGGAATGGAACCATTGAGTTCTTGTGTTGTCGGGATGAGAGGACACAGGGTTAAAGGTCATGACTGCTGCCCACTCCACTGGGTTTCCATGGGTTGTCTGAGGAACTCCTCTACTTGTCGGGCCATGTCCATGGTCTCATCTAGATCAAAATCTCCTTCTGTGTCCAGCATGGGGTCGTTGCTTCAGACATAGGCAAACAGCAAGAACAGTCATTTACTAAACTAATTCAATTGCTCATTTAAAAAGCACAAGGGAAGTTTTTCCCAAAACGCCATAACTCCATTTTAATGAATTTGAGTAAACATGTGTTAGATTAGGAAAATCAAAGTCCTCAAAGTCATACAAAATTCAGATTTTAATATTTAAAGATTTATTTTAAAATATGTTTATTTTTTCTCATTTTTTTTATTAAAAAGCTACAAATCCAAGTCATTAACATAAATTCTTTATTTTCATAAAATCTATATAAATATATATTTATATAAATTCTTTATTTTCATTATTTACGATGATATCGAAGTGGCTGCTTCCAGAACAGATTGGTAAATCAGTGTCACACACACAGATATTGGACTCACTGCTCCGAAGCCCAGAGTTATCTGTTATCTTATTGAAAATTAATAATGCGCTTTTCAAATGTGGAAAGAATACTCAAATTTTGCACTAACCCGTTTCTTTTTTAATAGTGTTTATCACATTTTGGAACCAAACTCCACAATTATTGACATCTAAGAAACTTACATGGATGGATACATGGTGAAACCATGGTGTTGGCCAACAGTGGGGGATGCTGCATGCTCCATGAAGGAATTACCGGATGATGGTTCAGGATTGGGTGATGAAAACCTGTGAAAACAGAAATACTAATTATGCAATTTTGCATTGCAATACTTGGACTTTGAATAGAGGGATTTCACAAAAAAAAAAAACATTTGATTGCCATATTTTTTATAGAGGTGGCATTTATCCCACTTACTTCATCTGTCTTTAGAACCAATTTTATGTTTACCCAGGTTGCTATATCTTTTCAGATTGTTACCACTAAAGTTAATTTTGCTGGGAAAAGTTCCATTTCCAATTTGTAGAATTGTGACACAAACTGTGAATCTCATAGAGCCTTCACACTCCTGGAGGTTACCAGTCTGTGCAAAAATATACCAACAACTGTGCGAAAGTTATAATGACTTGTAATGGCCGGAAAAGGCAACCATAATATTAAGATGAAACGTCATATAGAAGTGTTGATTTGGTGTTAGTCATAACAACAACTAAACTTTTTATGAAAACGACAGCTCCATAGCAACCAAATGTTTACGCTGGAAATCTAATTTACTGAACCCTATCTCAGCTTTAGTAAATGATAGCGACGTCAGGGTAGGTTTAAATAAGATATACTGGCAAAGGCAACATTATATTATGTCACTCACCCCTTCATTCCAACCAGACTGTTTAGGTTAGCAACCATTTTACCATATATTTATCTCAGTTTAGGAACATAATGAAGGAAATTGATTTAGTTCGCTTTTAAACTGCACTTTTACAAGCCAACACAAAAGTTTGTGTGCCAATTTTAGCCATCTTGTTTAGCCTAAATAATTTCCATTACATAAATATACATCACCAATATTGAGCTACATTAGAAACAAGACATTATAAATCAATACAAGCATTAGTTAACATGAGAAAAATACTCACTCAACCTTCACCACCTGCTTGATCTCAGGTTTAACATATCCATCACCCACTGCTTTTGCTGTAAAAACAAGTTTATGTGCATTAAATACCAAATAATCTTAAATATGTTAATGTCCACACTAAATATTCATTCTCCATATATCAAAAGCTATATTTTGTTTAACTTCATTGACAATAACAATAACGTTTAGAAACATTATCTTACACAATATCTAGACAAATGAAAGAAGAAAGACAAATACAATTGGGAGGTGTGCAGTAACGAGAGAACACTTCCTCTTTGGGCTGATTGGGATAGAGGAAAAGGAGATGGTTCAGATCACTGATCCGATCGGCCAGAGAACGGATGGTGAAATCTTTAGTAGTGAAGGGCATCAGGTTCCACACCATCCGTTCTCCTGCACAACAAAATGCATGGTTATCTGGGTTATATAGACAAGCACTTATTCATTAAAAGGTATTATGGTCTCGTCTTACCTGCTTTGTTTGGGTTTTCTGCCACCCATGCAATAGTGATGCCTCCGATTTCCGAGTCACTGAAACGAAGCAGGAACGTGCCATTTGGTTTGGACATCAACATATCCTGACCCTGTTGCTTGTTTAGGAATCCCAGAATGGCTCTGCAGATGGAACATTCAAACCTCTTTAGCATGAAGTATTACAACTGTTTACTGAGCAAAGATTACTGAATTAGAAGTACCCATCATTCCAGTGAGACTTCAGGTGTTTTTTCATTAGTTCAATGACTCCATCAAACCACTGCCAAAATGTGAAGTTCCTACCAGGCAAACTCTCCTGTCACACAAAATGCAAAAAAATTGGATATCACAGGCCATTCATTTCAAATGCTTCATTATTTCATACATAAAGGTACAGACTCAATGTAGTATCTCTTCACAAGTTTCAATCCAAAGTTTTGTGCGACAACGCACCTCAATGGAAAACCATGGGTGCCAATGAGAGCCGAACGAGTGGTGCCAGTGAAAAAGAGATGTGGATTGCCATAAGGACTGCCACAAGGAGAACGACAAATGAAAGCTGGCTCTTTTGATGATGTGCATAGGACATAAAACTGCTGCTTGGTGGCGCTCAACCCACATTTTCATAGCGATTTCGCACATTAAAGAGGTGAAACACCTCACAGTTATCTGCCAACAGCATAAACTGCTTGACATCCATGTTTTTTTACATGTGTTCTGATTTCTTCTCTGTCAACGTTTTCTTCTTTCCTGTTTCTCCGTGTGGTGCGGAGTGCATCTGTTGTACTGCAAACGCCATCTTCAGGCAGAAGAGCATCATTGCATCAATATTTCCTCATCACAGACGAAGAGCCCCCTGCTGAGAAGCCTTCAGAAGATTTGTGCATATTTCAATATGGATCGGTGTGTATATATTTCTGAAGCAAACAGGAATAGTTTTCAGGACGATGCTGGGATTGAGACTGTGTGTGTCATTAGCAAAGAACTTCAAATGTTACATAATTACATCACACAAACTATGACCATGAACTAGAACCATACCAGCCAAAATTACATTAATTTAAAATAGAAATAATGATTAACTGAGTCTCTTCAATGTAACGCATGCACTTCTTCACTGGATGTTGTCTGCCAAATCCCAATCTATTTGTAAACTTTTCAAATAAAATCACAAAAATATTTTTTTAAATATATGTGGTGTATCTTTAAATAATCAAAATTAAAGCCTTTGCAGCAAATATTTCATTTGAGAATAGCATTATTATCCAAACACATTTAAATACGCCTTTGAATCAAATCTTAAAGCTATTATATTCTTTAAAAAAAAAAACAAGATGGGATAACTTAAAAAACAAAAACTAAAAAAACTCAAAGATTGTGTTTGTCTGATTTTCAGAAGGGAGATTGACGTTTTGGAGCACCAGAATGAAACCTTGTGAGGTGTCCAGCCCTGAAATTATGTCAAGTCCCGTGATATAGTGGATGGTGTGCTGAACATACGGTTTATGTGTGGTTGCGCAGGATGGAGCAGGTTGCGCAGGACGGAGGAGTCTCAAACCCCTTGTCATTTCACAACCCTCCCCTTTTCTTTACCCACATTTCTTCCACCAACCAAAACTGCCCTATCTGTTCTGAATGACAGGGAAATTTTTCTGTGCTGGTGATCATGAGGGGTTCAGTAGACTCTTACAGAATGTACTGAGGCAGATTTGGCATATGATGCTTACCCTGTTGAACTGAGACCAGGTAATGGTCATGTTGTTGTAGTCCTCAGGGTTGTTGCTGGAGCTGCTGAAGGCTTTTTGAGCGAGGAACACCAGATTTTCTTCTGACAGGCCTCTGTCACTCTGAACCTCTGACTTATATTTCATATTTAGAGCCTCACACAGCTGTGGCCAAAGCACCTTATCAGGGACAACGAATGGAACACGACCCTAAAGGCAACATAAAGAAAACCCTACTGAGCAAGGGTGCATTATGTTGTAAAATGTCTGTAACATTCCATATTACTCTGTTTTGTTTGGTAAAAAATCTTAACGATTAAAAGGGGTAAAATAATCATGTGAAAAATTGGGAACTTATAGCTTTATTCATCTTTTAATTTTAAAATACTTGTCTATGAAAAAAGGGTGATGAAATATGTAATGAATACATTGTTTTTACCGACTCAGAGAAAGCATTATCCCAAAGCACTGTTGCAGTAGCATTGTTGTCTTGACTTCCGTGAACGATCACCACAACAGGAAGGGATAATGTCTGCAAAAGTGACAAACAAAAGAAAGCTGTATTATAAATAAAAAAAAGAATGTTTATGATGAGATGTTTATGTTAGTCAGCATTTACCTTGACATGAAACACAAGCTCATTCCCTCCCACGCTGAACTGAGACTCAAACAGAACGGTAAACTTTTCTTCTGTTACAGACTCTGCACCACGACGGTCTGAACGCTTTATACGTTTCAGGGACTGTAAACAAAGGAAAGAAAAATCAATAGCCAATAAATTATTGCTCATAACTGATTTAGCCTTTCCCTAACAGCTTCACCTAAAAAAATAATAAAAAAATTACATTCACTTGATCTTCTTTAACCCTTAGAAGTCCAGGCCTTTTTTACTACTTTACATTTTGCTCTAATAAATTATCTTTAAAAGATAGATTTTTTTTATGGGAATGCTTGATATTTTAATTACAACCCCAGCTTCTTTTTTTACAAATATTTTTCATTACATTACACAATAATTCCACAACAGACCTGAAATTGTACAAAAAATAGAAGTACCAGTATTACATTTTGTTTTTCAAAGTCAGAAATTCTGAATGAACAGTTTGTTCAAACAAGCTACGTCAAGGTCAAAACAAATGTGATGTGTTTTATCAAAAAAAACAGGTGTATCCTAAACCTTATACAAGGCTTTAAGCAGTTTTTCTTTCATTGTGCTTTTTTGTGCCAACACTTTTAAAAAAACACAAGCCATCTCACAGGTCTTGTACTTCCAAGGGTAATTCCTTCTTTTCATCACTAGATGGCACTAATTTGGGGTCTGCAAAATGAAAGACGTTCAAGCATTTTCTCACATTTTAATTTAAATTACCTTGCAAATGGTAATAGTTGGGTCATAACTCTTGTAAAATTATTTGAATCCAAAAATATCTAAAGTAATAATAACCTTTTAGAAACACGCACATTATATTTGAAATGAAAATTAAATAGCTGTTTGCGTCATTCCTACTTAATTCAAAACATTAATTATGTCTGCATACAGAGACTTTTAACGGTTTAAAAAACATTATTTTTATTATATATTTATACATGTTTTTGTGCTTCACAATGAAGTTAAACTTATGTAATCGAAGACATGCTCTTTCTTCAATACTTGATAATAATACCTATAGACTCTGCTGCACATCTATCCACCACTCAATTTTGGCATACAACACATGTGTCAAACTCAAGGCCCACAGGCCAGATGTGGCTCGCCATGTAATCTAATGTGGCTCGCGAGAGCTTAAAAGTTGTGAGTGTAAAAAAAAAAAAACAAACTACATTTCCCACAAAGCCTTATACGGTAGCCGCAGCTTCCGCACCCATACTCACGAGTGAAACTGCAGGGCTGCCGTTTCTCACATATTGAACGTAAGACTCACGCATTTGAGTGATCTCTCACGCCACACCTCCGATTTCTCACGCTAAAATAAATTTCAAGATGTTAAATGGGCACAGCTAATAGTTTATCTGTGATCTGTTTCTTGAGCCTGATGATAAAAGATGATCGATATGATCGTCTTCAGTCTGTGAGGGTTTTTCTTTTTTTTTGCTAAACAAATGACAAAAATGCTATTTTTCTTTATTCACTTGGACAGTTTGATCCTTCATTAACAGAGTTATCTGGGTTTTCATAAGCTGACAAAAATCAAAAAGATTTATATTAGAACAACAAGCATACAATTGTTTCTATGCAACTGAATTGTCACTTGAATAAGTTATAAATAATGAGTTATTTAACATTAAGGAGTAGTTACATTTATTTTACATTACATTTGATTACATTGTTTTACATTTATAAGTTACATCTGGCCCTGGCCCCTTTGAGGACAGCCATTATGTTAATGTGGCCCTCGGTGAAAATGAGTTTGACATCCCTGTCATACAACATATACATACACTATGATACTACATATACTAAATATGAAATAATCATGATATAGAAACAACACTTTATTGCAAAACCAAAAAAAAGATAATTTTGTGGTAAAAAAAAGGCCATGATGACCTGGTTTAAATAAAAATGTTTACATTCTTGAAGGTGTATTTTCTTGTCACATTGATCATTTCAGCCATTTTATATCGAGAACCTTGGGGTTTCCTGACAGTATAGCATCCATAAACACTGTATTAATTGCCATTATTGAAGTGAAACCATTCATTTAAATATCTATCAGTAGCCATATCTAACCAGAGCAGAAAAGTTATTTTATTTATACTAGGGCACTGTGCCATTGCATGATATAACAGAGAGGACAAAATAAACTGAGTTTATTAATACCTTTTATATTAATTTCCACATTTAAAATATTTAAAACATACACAAATTTGCAGTTGACCTTATGCTTTTAATTATGTGGCACATGGCAATAATAAACTCAGTTTGTAAAAATCAGTTTGTGATTAGAAACATTTGTGCTCAAGTTACCATGGTCCTGAAGTGTGCGCTCAGGGTGCCACTGGTTTGGTGGTATTCCATCACACAGTTGTTGTTCAAAATCTCTCCACTGCTGTCACTTCAATATAAAAACATGACACATTCCATTTGAAAAGTCAATATTAATCCTCTATGGAGCATATGTTTAATTTATAAACATCAACAGATGCTATTTGTCACAATTTCGTATTCATTTGTCAATCATATTTCTACCAGTTGACATTTTTCACTGTACTATAACATTTAAAGGAATTCCTTGAGGAAAATAAACATCTACTGTTAATTACGGTACATTTTACCCCAAAATGCAGAAATGCAAACTTAATATTTAACAGAAAGATTTCAGCAAGGTAGTAAAATAAAAGTAAAAACTCTATTACTTAATTTATCAAAGAGTAAAATAAATGTAGTTATTTAGCTTCTCCCCTCCCACCATCAAAAACATGAAAATTCTTTAATTGAAACTTTTTCGTGATCTTACTTGCGGGTGTTCTCATTCTTGAGTAAAGCCTTGGCCTGCTGTTCACTGATAATCGTGGCTTTAACTTGAGGAGGATTCATGTGGACATTTAGTTTCCCTCCAACAAGCAATCGAACCGTGGCTGAAAACTTTGTTTGAGTCTTCAGAACTTGTGGAGGCTGTTTCTCGATAATAAATGTGCTGAAGAAAGAGCGAAAATAACATTTTTCAGAATGATGACGGTAAACGTACAGTGACATAATACAGTACAGACCTAGTGACAAGTGCTGATATAACGTCCGTGACAGTACTGTTGAGTTCAGTAAGCAGTTCTTCTGTAGGTCCAGGTATAGGCAGCTGCTGAGTCAGGTGTTCAACTCGACGAATCTGCTGTCTGTTCTGCCATATCATATCGGCCAGCTTCTCACACCTATATAAAATAATACAAGATATTAAACAGATTCCACAAGAGGATCTTGTCAATCATGTTAAGGCAGTTGGGTGCGTTGTCACAAACTTGTTTTGGTAACAATTGGCTAACTCGAAAGTCCCTAGATTACATCATCAACTCATTTGCATAAAGCCCACAAGATATTTGTAAAATATGTCCCTGCCCCAATGCTTTTTTTTTTTAATGACAAAGAATAAAAGTGCTTTTTGGATTTAATCATTATTAAATGAACACACAGAGTTATAAACAGACATGTAGCCGTAACTTAAATTAAATTAAAGCTTAGAATTAAGGCAGCAATCAAAGTGCTCGAGCACCTCAGGCGCTTTAGCCCTGAGTGGACACTTTTTTTGGACTGTGACCAGTCCTTTTATAAATACTCAAGCTTGAACTGTTAGCATTTCAGTTAGCATGCACTGTGTGTACGTTTTTTACGGCGGTACACCCTGGATAGGTTGCCATTCCATCGTGGGCCAACACACACATCCACTCGCACCTGAGTAATGGAGGAAACCCATGCAAGCACGGGGAGAACATGCAAATTCCTTCCAGGAAGGTCACCAGTGAGCCTCAAACCGCCAACCTTCTAACTGAAAGGCAACAGTGCTACCCACTGCCGGCCATACATTGCTTAACAAAGTCAAAAAAGCTTTGCAATTTGACATCCCATAATCCTTAGACTGAAGGAGTTTGGAGATTAACAAACTAATCTCTAAGAGGAGTTTGGCAATGTGTGGCATGAGCAAAAGAGGACTTTTTTTAGAGGTTTTCACAAAATAACTGACTTCCTGAAAGTTTGAAAACGCGATCTATGTTACTTCATTTTAAGTCTTGGTACACTAATATAATTTGCATACAACAAACTGTTAGCGCACAATATGCTGAAACAAATTGGGTGATGCTACAGAGCCACTCAACCTTTCAAACCTACTTTCATAAATAACATCAAAAAGGTAACATCAATTTAAGCTCTGTTATTTTAATCTAGACACATTTTAAGATCATTTTTGCTATCGCTTTTTGCATCAAGAAATAAACATACAGACATTTTAAGTCTGGAAAAAGCTGGGTTAATTTGTACTGTATGCAGTGCTTTAAGTAGACAACAAAGTCCTCTTTCACGGTGGTTGAAAAACAAACTGGAGAGACGTTCCCAGCGCTCAGAATAGTGGTAGTACTCTAATGACACTTTTCCACTGCACGACACACTTTAGATCAGTTCAGTTCAACTGACCCCATCGCTCTGAACTGACACCATTCTCTTTACTGGTCTAGCAAGTACTGAGTCAAATGTAAGACATCTTTTTAGCCAAATTTATGAAACAGTAATAGTAACTGTTACTTTACTATTCTTGTGAAAATAATAATTCATGAAGAGATACATGCATATTCCTCCTCTATATAAAATTGAAAATGGTGGTGGAAACATTAGACTTTCTGTCAATGGGACACCCCTTCAAAGGTACAATAAACAGGCCTATGTATGGAAATGTCCTCTTCTACAACCTCACCTATAATGTTGAAAAATTACAATAAACTTAGTGAAGGGGTGCATTTTTAATTTGTACCAGGCCTGCAGTATGTCCAGTCCTCCCTCTGAGGGTCCTCCATTTCCTGCGAGCTGCTGTCGTCTCTTCCACTGGATCAGTTCGTCATCCACAATCACGGTTTGTTGCTTCC
This sequence comes from Danionella cerebrum, assembly GCA_007224835.1. Classification (NCBI taxonomy): domain Eukaryota; kingdom Metazoa; phylum Chordata; class Actinopteri; order Cypriniformes; family Danionidae; genus Danionella; species Danionella cerebrum. Next base: position 357,970 of record SRMA01026971.1, read on the forward strand.
TCAATAGACCGAGAGTCCTCTGATGTTTCTCTGCCAATTCCTGCACACAAACCCACATTATCAATTAAAAACAAATTATTATTCTAAAAAGTGTTGTGTACATGAATGAAGCATACCTGTCTGTATTTCTGAAGCGTGTTGGCTTCTCGCGTGAGCCAGTTCTCCAGCGTGGTTTTCCTACTCTGCAGACCTGCTTCTCTCTGTGTACGCTCCGCGGGAGGAACACTGGCCAAACTACTCAACTGAGCTACCCAGTTGATATAAAGAAAAACCCCAAGTTATAATTGGTAGAACGTACCTTTTTATTATTAATAGAGAATTAACAGTAAAATGATCACAGTCTATAATTCTTATAAACAAACATTTCCTAAAAATAAGAAATTATTTAATTCTTCGTTTAAAATAAATTACTATAAAATAATTTTTTTAATGTATTTATTTAAAATGCTTCTTTTTTTTACTCAGATTACCAGACCCTTTAAAGTATAATGTGCAATATTTCACCAACGAGTTTTTATTTTCAAAACAAACAGGAACCACTGTTTATGTGAGCAGCTTAGCACAAAACTCCTAATAATGTTAAGAACACACTTATTTCCATTCAAAACCATTTTCCTTTATCTTTTACAGTTGTACTGTGTAGTTGGATTACTAGACGTCAGAAACATCAGGATTTTCTTGGCTGATATAGTTGTGAAATACTTATTCCAGTTGAATAATAAATACACTTGGCAGCTGTAACATGGGAGCAGAACGTGCCACAATATTACACAGACCCTAAAATTAGTTCCAGTCGGTTAACTTCCAATTTACACAATGTAGTATTTCCCATTTGACATTCGCCAAATCCATCATTGTTTCAATTCCCAGAATTAAACAAGGGGAGGAGACTAAGCAAGATCACAGAAAAAGCAGGTCCCACTACATTTTTAGTCCACCTTTGATGCACTTTTGAGAAATATTGCAACATTGCATTGTCATCTGCCCACGTGAACCATACCAGAATGAACACCAATGTTCTAGTGCAACTGAATGTAAATAAGTGATGCAGCTATGAAAGCTGCTTTCCTTTTCCCTTCTGCCCAACCACAATGTATCGTCTTTCAAATTTCGAGTTCAAACTTTAAATAGAAAAAAAAATATTGAAACTCTTTGATCACAAAATGCTAGCTAGATGATCGATTATAATGGTAAAAGCGATGCTAAAAAGTGCCATCTACAGAACCAGGGAATGGCTAAACTGCAAAACTCTCATCAACTTATAATTTTCTAAAATATTAAAATTCATATGGGAGAAGTCATGGTTAAAATTCACACCCTGTATCCTTAAGCTCTCCTGGTACTGAATGATGAAGTATTCTTGGCTGTGTTGCAGCTTGCGGAGGTCATTCTCTGTCTCCTGGGTCATGGCACGCAGCTCCTCAAAGGTCTGGTTGATCTGCTGATATCTCTGAGGGGTCCCGTCCACTGGACCTGTACTGGGACTGCTAGCCTGATAACCCAGAACAAAGCAATAATAGCACTCTCTCATTAACAAGTGAGACTGTGTATGAGTTATATGAATACATTCAGCTTACATTGGATGCTTCCTGTACGAGTCTTTGTTCTGTGTAGAGAATGTGTTTGACGCACCGCACAAGCTCAAGTGGGCAAGGGTCATAAGAGTTCTTAAAAACACAAGACCATTTGTTTTTTTGTTTTTTTAAACAAATAGGAGCAGAGTACTATGTCAGGATTCATGTCTTTCATACAAAGTCATGAATTTACCTTCAGCTGTGTGGCATAATGACCCAGTTTGATCTTAAGTAGGAAGCCATCTTCACCCATCTGATGCTCTGCCTTCCTCTGAAGCTCCTGGATCAGTCCCTCCAGCAGCCGCTTGGCTTTAAACTCATCCTGCTGGTTCTCAAGATCGATGCCATCCCTGCACAGCACATGAGCATGCAGATGCTTTTTGACTGTGAAGGTCAGGCGCAATGATCCAAATATACAAGAGGGCATTAAACCAGTAAAGCTTTTGAATGTGAAATTGATAAAACATACTCATTTCCTCCTTAGCACACATCTGGTAAATTTTAAAGGGCTTGTGAGATTTTTATTAAACAAAAGGATTGATGAGTCTAGGTTAATCTTGTTTTGGTTTTTCGTAGACACAACTTTAAGTCTTCCCTTCAATTTCAGAGCCATGTTTAAGTAATATGCAAATGGGTGTTGCCGTTGATCAGAACAGAAGAGAAGGACATACTCACCATGGCTGAGCTTCCAACCACTGTGCTAAGTAATGGCGCACCTCGATGGGGAAGTGCTGCCCATACAGGGACTGCATCTGATGAAGGGCATCCCCCTGGAGCTGCTGCGCCTGAATCCACAGTGCCATTCCTGGCTCTGAACACATTAAACAAACAGTGGCCCATTGAGCTCCACCATAAACAACACTTTGATTAAATTTTGAGAGGATATAAAACATCCAAAGGAAATCTGGAAAATTAACTTCTTCAGAATGAATCCTTCCATAACTGTCTGAATCAGACTGTAAAAAAATAAGAATGATATGACACCACCTACTGCCATGGGGCTAAATGAAGTAATTTCCGAGCTGGAGTGAAGGCTGCTGTTAACAGGTACACATGTGCACAGGCAACTTCCTAATAAGGATGGAATCATCATGGTTTCAGAGCTCCGCCTCGTGTCTGGCTTACATGCACAGCCTGTTATATAGAACTTTTTTTTTTTTTTTTATTAAAACAAGATTTTGAGAACGACTTCCATGAATTTTATTGTTGGCAGTGGAAATGATCTTTCTCACAATGTACTGACAACGTTAAGTCAGCTCTGCTCTGTGCAGCTGTCCATCTTAGCTTTCATTTCCATGGTGAGCTGTTTTCTGTAGACTTACATTAGCCAAAAAATCAATTCTGCAGTTAGCACCATGGGAGCGATCGCCACGGTTTGGCTTCTTTTCAATGGCAAGGTGAGACACACTAGGTCTGGATAAGATAAATGCATTATAGGAAGTGACGACGCTGCAGTTCATTGACTGACCACTTGTCGCTGTTCTCAGTAGGGACAAAAGTATCTGAGTGTAGCCTGCAGTAAAATTGGCAGGCGCAAATCAATCCACCCACACTCAATCTGTGCAATCTGTCTTTCAAAACCTTTGGTCAAGTGACTCTTCCGGGTACAGAACAGCGTACCATTATTACCTTTGTAACTGGTGCTGCTCTGTATGTTTGTTTGTTTGTTTTTATTTCTGATAATGTGAGTGATATTTTCAAGGACATCACAGACCAAAACCCCACAGGTTACTCCGTCATAGATCCAGTTGAGAGAGGAGACAATTCCAACAAGACAACCTTGAAAATCTCTTCATGTCGGATTCCACTTCTAAATAAAAGACAAATAAAAGTCCACCTGGTGTTTAAAAGAAAGGCTCCTGAACAACATTCTCTGATCAGATGAGACAAAGGTTGAACTCTGAGTAAATACCAGGCATTGTGTATCATGCCTCATCATCTGCATAGTACCATCAATATAGTGGAGTACCATCAAAGATGGAGCTTTAGAGCCAATGCAAAGAGTAAAAGGTGAAACTGGCCAAAACAGGGTTGTTACACTAGTGCTGTCATTTTCATAAACACATGTGGTTGTTTGCCAAGGTATTAGGCAAAGGCTGTGAATTATCATGTAAATGTATTATTATTAGTAGTACTTACTAATATTAAATATAGTCTCCATGTGAACTTTAAGATATATTTAGACATTGGAATGTTGGTGACTTGTCATTTTTAAGCACTAAAGTGTATAAAATAGCATTAAAAGAAAAACAATCCAGAAAACAAGGTGAGGCAAGTGAAGTCAACAGATTAAAGTTACTTCTAAAAATAATGACTGAGATATTTCATAACCCATGGCCACCCCTTTAACAAACCGAGGAGTTGGGGATATGAAATCAAGGTACTGCGGAGCTACCAAACTTAAAATGACGCACTGTACTTCCACAAAAAAAATTGTATGACAAATTAATTTAAATGAAGACTCACTGGCAGTATCTAACTATAAATATGATGTAAGTTATGTGCCCACGGACTGGACTGAACCCTGCTAAATCACGGTTAATTTTAGTAAGTTATGAGTATAAAAACGGCGTTTCTGGTCTTTCCGTGTGTAATCTTATAGATTATTTATACAAACGTCACATTTAAAAACATTTTTGTGCCAACGTTATTCCTGTGTCGAAATACCATTAGCGAACACGTAACATTAGCATAGTTAAGGTAAAACATAAACCTGTTGCTGAAACCAATGTAGCAAAATGACAACAAAATCTGAAAATATAATGAAAATTCACCGTCTCCAGAGACGTTTAATGATGATTACTCATAACATATCTCCAGCTTATATCAGAAATTGTTTATATTACCGTTAGCCTCGTGAGTTGTTTAGTTAGCATTAGCAGGTATAACTAACCACGTATAAGCAGCTAACGTAACGTCCCTAATGCGAACATAAAGTTGACTCAACTGCAACATTACACAACAGAACATTCACTTGAGTCCTAAATGATTCAAACTCATATTCATATCTGGAATAGTGATTAACTGTGAGTTTAACACCTGCTAAGCTAACCAGTAAAAGTAGTTCAGAATGCACTGAAAACCCAAAGCAGACGATTCAGAAAATGTAACAGATATTACACAAAAATCATGCTCACAGCTTTTTTTTCGGAGTGCAGCAGAATGGTCTGGTGATGGTTTGTGGATAAATGTTTGACAGAGTTTATCCACCCATGAGCCCCAAGGCACAAACAAACACAACTCCAAACTGGTACACACCTAACTTACACTGACATCTGCTGTTCACTACACAGCTCTATTCAAGTAAATCATTGTATTCAAATTGATATTATATATTGATAGGAATTACGTGTATAAATAAATGGGAAAGCATAGATGGTCAGCATTGTTTCTTTTCTGTGAGCAAATCTGAATATTGAATGTATTGTACTACACATTTTGTAGGTGTTCCACATGCTTGCATTGATTCCTTTACAGGAAGGCCCCCTTGTTTCCTTAAAACACAATCCAAGGAATGAGTAATGGGCAGGAGATGGACCCATGCCTTTCCTCAACATTATCTGGACAGGCATCTGCTTATACTTTAGTGACCCAGGTATATGGTTTATAGGGTTTATTATGAGGTCGAATAAGATAAAAGTTAGAAGTTAGATAAGAATAAAAGTGATGGATAAATAAATAAAAACAGATGTGTTGACATTTAGAAATTGTACTAGAAATGTAAATAAGTACATGTATGTACTTCAACGGCAATACTTTTTGTGTGATGTGGATCTGAAAAGTGCTGTTGGTTGAGCTGCTGCCAACAGAAGAAATTGCAGAAAAATGAAAAACATTAGTGCTCGGATATGCAAAAGTTCACATGAATACCTTTTCATAAATGATCCTTGCGATGAACATTTAAGGCAATATTAGGTTGGCAATATTAGGCAAAGATACACCTCTGATTTCTATTTAAATTCAATCCAGGTGAAAGCGACCTGATGAGTAATAATATTTAATACTTCATTTATAAATACAGTGTGAAAAAAATAGAAAGCATATTTGGTGAGAATGAATGAAAGACATGTAGAGATGTCTATAATGTACATTTTTATGAATACATTGAATTTAAAAAAATGTAAATACTAAATATTGATTTAACTTGGAAATGAACTGGATATGATACTTATGGGAAATATCAATAATTAAGGAAGAGATAAAAAAACAATAAAACAGAAAATAAAAGAAATTTGGCAAAAACAGTGGAACAAAAATACATAAAAAATATTATTAAACTGTATTAACTAAATTAAGAATGTGACACACAGGTTTATAATATAGTAAAAGTTTTATATATAGTAAAAGTTAAACAATTTATAATATAGTAAAAGTGCCAATTGCCAAAATACGTGGTAGTTGTCCCAAATGATGAGGTAAGCGTTTGGTTTAATGAGAATAACAAATGTTTTGTCCCACTTCTCTGCGTTGTTACATTATAAGCTCATTCTTCACTGAAAGGATCTTCGTTTGTTCTATAATTAGTTTGAGACATACGTTTTTGCTTCTCTGATGTTATCCTAGTATTTGGGCATTTTGCGAGGAAAACAGCTGCCACGTTTTTATCCTTTACTTCACTGCATGACCCTTCTTTTACTCTATAAGAAAACACGCGTGTATTCTTCTCTGATGTTATTATCCTCGTATTTAAACGTAGATTAAAGTAATTGTGAGAGTCACTTAAGTGATCAAAGTAAATTCTGCTAAGTTGGGTGGGATGCCAGTCTGTTTTGAGTGTTTTTAAGAAAACGTGTAATAAGGCCGTTGCTCCGAATCGTTTGCACAGCCTGGAACTGAACAAAAATCCCCACTGTATTTAATTTTACAGCCCAAAAACCGTGGGGATTTCTTTTCTGTCATTCCGTTTGAAAACCGGAACCTTTCTGCGCCCAAGGCATTATGGGTATTGGGTAATGGGAATGTGGCGACGCAACGCAAACTGTTTACAACAGAGGCGGTCCTGTTCTGTCACGTGACCCGATTGGAATAATCATTGTGCGTAACCTGTCTGCAGCTCTCATTCTGCAAACATTAAGTCGTCCAGTAAAGGAGACCTCTGTGTTTTTTGTTTTATCGATTAAAACGTAAGTTTAGTAGAATATTCCGTCTTTCCTTGATAGTTTTAAGCTTTTCTTACATTTTTGTGTACGCCTGAGTTAAATCCATTTTGTAACAGAGAGTATGCAGCACGCGTGGATCTTTACCCTAGTTACGGTTTAAGGGATTCTGCTGAACTTTAAGCTTTTGATCGTCGCCTCCACGAGATGAGCGTCTGCAGCCTGCAGGGTTGCACTACTCATGCTTGCACTTTCGCGAATAACTACAAGGAATTAGTTTGAATACTTGACACAGTGCATTCAATATAGATTATATGTATTTCTATTTTCATGTAAGGCATTTGTTCAAGTTTTTATTCTTTTGCCATTTTGTCGTATTCAAACAATGTAATGGTAGTTTATGGATTTTTTTTTATTGCAATAAATCATGAAAGAGGAGTAATGCCTTTGTTTTATTAGCAGGTGTCCAAGAATGGCGGAAACTGAAGGGAAGTTTGATTTTGCCATTGATCGTGGAGGAACTTTTACAGATGTGTTTGCTCGTTTGCCTGATGGAAGAGAGAAGGTCCTCAAACTGCTGTCTCACGACCCTCAGAACTACAGAGATGCCCCCACCGAGGGCATTCGCCGAGTCCTGGAGGAGGTGAGGAAAAGTATCTGGTGTAAAGAGTTTCTGAGAAATGGGTTTATCTTTTTCATTAAGGATCATAATTTAAAAAGCACTTGTTGACTATTTATTTCATTATTCATCACAAAACTGGTGTTTCAAAAGGTAATACTGTGAGATCATTCTATGTGTTTCTTATATGTCTTACATGTCACCCTGTTGGAGTAATTGTTGCCAACTGTGACAGCCACAGGACCCTTTCTTTTTCAGTGGGTGTAAATAAAGGCATGTTTGAAGCACTTTTTATTTAAGGACTGGGGCTTTTAAACATGTGAGTTTTAATGTAGAAATGTAGGACCGCCACACAACTCCCAAAGCAGACATTTAGCTCAGTTTTGTACTCATTTAGGAAATAAAATAAAATTAAAGCTTCAAGCAGCAATCAAAGGGCTCTCGCACATCTGTCACCAGAACCCCTCAGTGACCCTTTTGCTGTAATATGTATTCAGGTGAAAATTGCTAAAATGTCTGAAAAATACAGGAAAATTAAATAATAAAAAACACATCATAAAGTGGCATGATCCCCAGGTGATGCTATTAATTTGTTATAATATTTTTCTTATCACATATATCTAATTGGTAAAAAGAAGTATCTTATCAATGATAAATTCAGAATTCCCTGTGGCAAATTGGTAGCGCTATAACTCGGAGTTTACATTCAGACATGTTTTCAGACATGGACGGTTAACATGGGTAAATATGGGACTAATCAGACTTAGCATGGCTATTAAACAGTTATTAACTTCCTGTTTATCGCGAGATTTTAAGCTAATGGAATGAACAGATACACTCTCTAGGATGGGTTTGTCAAAGTATGACATGAGTTAAAAAAGTGTAAATTTTTGCCAGGTTTTTACAAAATAACCTGATAAATTTGGAAATGTAATCCATGTTACTTATTTTTAAGTCTTTGTACACTAAACATGTATGCCAAATTTCATTTGCCAATGGTGAGCTGAAATATCTTAGGTGCATTGTAGAGTGCATGTGCATGTGTAGACCCTCACAAATGCAAAAAAAAAACAATAATTTGTAAAAATAAGCCGTAAAATAATAATTCTCTGAGCAATTACAACAGAGTTCTATGCATCTTCAGTGCTCAAGCCCATTTTTTTAATTCTATGTAACAAATTCCAATGTGGGCGGCATGGTGGCGCAGTGGGTAGCACTGTGGCCTTCCAGTTAGAAGGTTATTGGTTCGAGGCTCACCGGTGACCTTCCTGGAAGGAGTTTGCATGTTCTCCCTGTGCTTGCGTGGGTTTCCTCAGGGTACTCAGGTTTTACATACGATTAGGTTAATTGACTAATCTAAATTCCCCTTAGGGTATGAATGGGTGAGTGAATGTTGCCCTGCGATGGACTGGCGACCTGTCCAGGGTGTACCTGCCTCTCGCCCAATGTGTGCTGAAGATACCCCGAAAGGGAAGAAGCGGGTATGAAAATTAATGAATGAATGAAATTCCAATGTAAACCGAACATATCTTAGAATTGCAAATCAAGACATCATTTCAAAAGAGCTGTGTTGACTTCCATGGCACAACGCCAACTCCAAAAGTAATTGATTTCAGAGTAATTGATTTTTCTCGACATTTATATTCTTGGTAACATGTTTAGAAATATTAATACAAGGCAGCCATGCAATACAATACACCATGATTTGATAAAAATTAATAGCTGATTTTTTAATCCTGTCATCCTATCTGTTTGCAGAGAGTTAACAATGTTATACTGACCTTAATTTTTTGCAAAAAGTTGTATATCAGTGGATTCAGGTCAAAATGTAGCTAAATGAAAACCTCAGTAATTCAAACAGAAATCTAATGAATTCTTTTCTGTTTGACTGATGAACTGAACAGGAGACGGGTCAGAGCTTTCCAAGAGATCGACCTTTAGACACTTCTAATATTGGGTGGATTCGAATGGGCACCACAGTTGCAACCAATGCCTTATTGGAGAGACAGGGAGAAAGAACAGCACTCCTGGTGACGCGTGGATTTCGGGACTTGCTGCACATTGGGACACAAGCACGGCCCAACCTGTTTGATCTGGTGAGTTGTGGTGTTTATGTAGATTCATTGTAGTGTCTCAAAAGATTAGTTTCTGTTCAGTGAGCTTCACTAAACCACAATACTGCATTAACCCAGGGACTTTACCATTCTCGGTTGCCTGCCTCTGATCTTGAGATTCTGGGTACAAACTGGTTCTGTCGCTTTAGCACTATTCATGGAATAAACCTCTGGATAAATCCCCAAAAAAGTGAAAGAACGTATTTTTTGGCTACAAAATGTGAATTCTATTTTGAATTAAATAATCTTTTCCGGTGTTTGAACAAAAGTGTGTCTTGTTCATTTCCAAAAATAAAATGCTCCCCTTTAGAAACAAGATGTTTTCAGATTGTTTTTTTGGTGACATCACAAACCTTAAGATACCGCACCACGACTCTAGACAGTCTTCTAAATAGCACGACCCTTTCCCTTGTCCTCATCTAGATTGATCTATCAAAGCAAAGCTGTTGCGTCTCATTTACTCCCAACAACTTGTTAAAAATATTGTGGACAACTTCTGTATGTTGGAAATGAGCATTAGCAGTAACTCATGTAGAGTAAAAGTATACTACAGATATGTTAACTTTTAATGTGTTCCAGACCTTTCCAAACATATTAAAGAACCAAATCAACCTGTAAGATTTTTGAGTCAGCATGATTTCTGCTACCAGTTAACATGTGAACACGGTTAATGCACACTCACCCAAATGCATAGAACAACTATTTGAAGTTACATTTTAACTGAAGGGTTAAACTATACTCAGATTGGAACATTTCCTAAGCGTTTTTAAGGAATAAAAGTAATGTCTTCTGCAACCTGTCCATTGGTACATTTTAAATCGGTTTACCCTCATTGGTTGGGTGACTTCTAAGCATTTTTGATAAGTATAATCTAAAAGTAAATATGAAATATCAAATTTTCACAATTAAAGAAAGTAATTTCTTTAATTGTGTGTGAAAACTTGTTGGCTGCCAGTGGTTTTTTATGTGTGATTAGTTTAAAGAGATTTTAACATTGTATTGAGTTACTGCAGTGCCCTGAAGTTCATATTTAGATGCATCTTTATTTCTCATAAACTGGTAATTAATTGGCTTTCATTTTTGTAGTAATGTAATCCCCATCCAGCTAGACGTTTATCATTATTTTACTCAGGCTGTACTGTTTTCTTTGAAAACTACAGTGGCATGTTGCTTTGATACTAATATAATCTTGAGTTGTTGCTGTAGAATCTGGGTGCAGCAGTTTCAAAGCTAATGTTTGTTGCTTCAGGAGGTGCGTATGCCGGATGTGCTGTATGAGGAGGTTATTGAAGTGGAGGAAAGGGTTATTCTAAGACAAGACTCCTGTCAGCTTCCCAGAACTGAGCCCAAACGAATGGTAACAGGTAAAAAACTTGTACAGAATGCAAATTTTATGCACTTCACACAGTGGTTTTTATTTGGGCATTCTGGTATCCCTTTCAGTGTCTTTCAAAATCTGTATTCGTTTGATGATTAAAATTAAAAGCCCCCTAGACCCTAGCTAGGCTTCATAAGCTGGCATATCAGGGTAGCTTTTTTGGTTTGTTAAATGGCCTCAAAATATTTGTTGGACAACAACAGAAAATAACTTGTAACTTGATAAATGCCATCCTGAAATCTCATAGGAAGTACAGGAGAGTGTCTGGAGGTCTTGCGAGAGTTGGATCTTCAACAAGTGGAGCTGGATTTGACACGTGTGCGCTCCAAAGGCATCCGAAGTCTAGCGGTGCTGCTGCTGCATTCTTACACGTATGTGTAGCTCATCTGTAGATACACACTTTGTTGTTTTTAAGCAGTTGTAGCATTCACTAATATGAAATTTATTACAAATAATTTTATATATTTTAAAGGCGTGCACAAACGTAGACATTTGTATTAAGTTAAAATGATTTATTTTAATAACTGAATTGAAGAATAGAAAGTTAAAGTGGTCCAGGTATTGAGCCTTGTAGCACACCAGTATTTGGTGTTATAAGTATAGAGCTTTTTTTCTAACTATTACCGTATTTTTCGCTGTGTAAGACGCACCCAATTTTAAATGAGGAAGATCTAAAAAAAAAGATTCTGAACCAAATACTGTAGTAAAATATTTGATATCAACTGTGTAAAAGTTAACAGCAGTTTAAGAACAATTATATGCCAAACATGTAACATGAACAGTCAGTAAAGTCAGAAAACAGTAAAAGTAACAAAAAAAGGAGTTCACGGAGTCCTACGCGCTATGGTAGAATCGACGAGATGGGCGATGACGTCAGCGTGCACCGCCGGGTGTACAAATATGGCCAACGGCTCCGGAGCTAGGCTGAAGCCGCGGCCTCTCTTACGCCTCTCCTATAGCCATGACCGCCCTCCGCTCCGTGCCGCTCTGCATTCGCCGTATAAGACGCACCAACTTTTCCCCCTCACTTTCGGGGAAGAAAAAGTGCGTCTTATACGGGGAAAAATACGGTATATCAAAAGATAAATAACATTTTTGAAAAGGATTTTTTTTGAAGGTTTGCTTTCAACAAGGGGAATACGTGACTTATTTTTTTTATTCTGCATCCATACTTGAGGAAATGATTGAGGAATCTTTGCCATTGTTTAAAAAGCTGTATCGGACAAGTTTGGTCTGAGCACATGACTTTGCTCCCAATTGGCCGCGTGCTTTCATGTCTGATTGCTTTGCCCTTGTCTAGGGTTTACTTGCTTGTCTGTACATTCTCCCTAATGACTTAGACTTCATATGCTTCATAGTTTATTTTGTGCTTCTTAGTTTCTTTTCTTTGCTGGTTGCCACCAGGCAATAACAAAACTCTTTTCTTTAATGACATTCTCAATTCTTTCATTTTAAAAAGGATTGCTTTCCCTTTTTTTGTACATTTGAGAATGTTAAATATGAATTGCAAAGATATTTATTTTGTCAGAAAAACTACAATTAGATATTTTCTCAGTATTCCACAGCCTTATTTTAGACCTAAATTACTTGAATTGTTCACATCTGATACATATTTTGATGTTTCAGCTGGGCAGCTCATGAGAAGGCTGTGGGGTCTTTGGCGAAACGTCTTGGCTTCACTCAGGTGTCTCTTTCCAGTGAGGTGATGCCCATGGTGCGAGCAGTCCCTCGTGGTTACACTGTTTGTGCTGATGCCTACCTCACACCAAAAATACATCTTTATCTAACCGAATTTACTGCAGGTTTTAAAGGAGGCTTGAAGGTATGTCTGCAAGGGTTTGTGTGACAGGCTTTCATACCAACCCTTATGGTAACACCCCATTATCTGTCCCTCAGGGTGTAGATGTGTTATTCATGCAGTCGGATGGGGGACTGACCCCAATGGATCAGTTCTGTGGCTCTCGGGCAGTGCTCTCGGGTCCTGCTGGAGGAGTTGTGGGCTATGCTGTGACATGCTCTGGGTCTACAGAAAAGAAGCCAGCTATTGGTTTTGATATGGGAGGTAAGTTAATAGCATCTTTTATTTTCTTTTGTATAAAGGTTTTTTTATGCTAACAGAGGATTGGTTCAATATAGTTTCTAAGGAGGGACATAAATCTTTTGGGTTTAATAAATATATAAAAACTCATTATTGGTTTTTACAACAATGGATAGTTGTAACCCCTATAAGAACATAAGTAACTTTTTTACTCTTTCGGAAACTAATCTGTCATTCTCCAGGTCTGTTAAAGGTACTTATAGCTAGGGCAATAACAATATATCATGGCGCCACAATATATTGTAATACAAAATTGTTGTGGAGCTACTTTGGAGATATCTTGTGGAGATATCGTCTAGGAGATGAAATGTATGTACTTCTTGGAGTGATTATGATTCTAGTCACTTCTAGCCTTTATTTGGAACAACAGGACAGTGAAGAGTGACAGGAAGTGAGGGGGAGGAGGATGGGAAAGACTGTTCTGCGCACTAACCACAACTCCACAGTGCAGGACAGTATTTCATTTTCTTGACCCTTTTCAGGATCACAGGGATCCGCTGGTGCCCATCTCCAGTGCACTTCGAGTAAAAGGCAGGGTACCCCCTGTAGAGGGTACCAGTCCAGCACATTCACCATTCACTCAGACATTAACTAAAGGGATTTCAGTTTAAGTCTTGTGGGAGAGAAACAAGAGTATCTGGGTGAAAATTACATAAGGAATGTGAGAACATGCAAACTTTCTCCATCGATAGAATAATTTTCTTATTTGAAACTCTACTATTTTAGAGTTGTTAAGACCAGTGAAAATATAAGGCTATACTGCATTCTGGCTTAATAAACAAGGAACATTGCACAGAGACAAAGATGCTCATTTTATATATTCAAAATAAAGAATGCTGTGAGTTGGTGGTCTTCTCAGATTTCATGCTTAGGTTTAACTGTGGTTAGAAAAATGTTTTGAGGTGGACTTCATTCATACAGGGACATCTACAGATGTGAGCCGATACGCTGGGCAGTATGAACATGTGTTTGAAGCAAGCATTGCTGGTGTGACTCTGCAGGCACCGCAGCTTGATATCAACACCGTAGCAGCAGGTGGAGGCTCTCGACTGTTCTTCCGGTAAGAAATCTTCCACATCTTCATTATGAATTGACTTTTTAAATCTCACATTTTTGTGAGGAAAGGATTTTGCAATTTAATGACTACTTATTTAATGTGAATGATGAATGATTTATATTTATGTATATTACAGAATAACTGGAATATACACAGAAAATACCAAAAACTCACATGTACACTAGCAGTGAATGGATTGGAATCACCATGGGATAACGCAAACGTAAAAACTATATAGCTGAATGTCATAGCTAAACATTAGTCTTTTTTTAATAAGCTAAAAAAATAGATCTTTCTTTATTTTAACTTTAAAAATAAAGATGTGAACTGTTTCCAATCAATGCATAAATTATCTTTAATATATGAGTTTCCTTCAAATTTCCCTTTTTTAAATAAACCTATATATTACAAAATAGTTTGTTCTTAAGAACAAAGTTTAATGCATTGATTCTTTACAGTATACACATTAAAGTACACACATACTTGGTTCACTTCTTACTTGGTCAACCTAAAAAGAAAAGGTAGATCTGTCATTTTTCACTGTAGTTATGAATCAATTGTGTTAGACCGAATAAAAAAAAATGTTTTGCAGTTTTTGCATGAAAAAAGCATTTCATCACTTAACAACCAGCAAGAAATCTGGACTTTCTGAAGGTTGTGTGATCCAGAGGGGGCATGGAAATGGGTCACATGGTCAGATGAGGCCAAAAATAGATTTTATCAGTATAAACTTCACCCATCATATTTGGAAGAAGAAGACAAATGAGTCCAACCCCAAGAACACCATCTCAACTGTGAAACATATCTCTCTCCTATCATCCCTGTAGCTCTTGCAATAACAGACATCAAGTGTTCCATTGGCAGGGAGTGTATTACTGACTAAAAATGGGTTTCTTCAATGTGAGCCTTTGGATAAAAACATCTGCCAAATGTATAAATGTAATGTAGTTTGAAGGTATGCTTGAAGGTGGAAATGTCTTGCTTTGAGGGTGCTTTTCTCAAAGAGGACAAGAGGATTGCATAATATTGATGGGAGGACAGATGGGGCCATGTATCACTAGATTTTTGCCAACATCTTACTTTTCTATAGGAGCAGTGAAGATGGGTCTCCCAACTTGACAATGACCCTAAACACACCACCAGGGAAACAAAGAATTGTCTTCCTAATTATTTGAAAGTCCTCGAGTGGCCTAGCCAGTCTCCAGATCCACATGAAAGTTTCTCACAATCGAGAAAAAATAGAGCTAGGATTTCAAGAAATGTCACAATTGTTTTACTATGTTCAAGGTCAGGGATGTTTGTTGTGGGCCCAGAGTCTGCTGGTGCTCATCCTGGACCGGCATGCTATAGGAAAGGTAAGAGTTTACATGATGTATGGATAGGAGTTTAAAAGGAGGTTGTTGTTTCTATAAGCTCTTTACATTATATTATGAAGCTGACACAGGGGCCAGCCCTAACCAATTTGGCGCCCCTTAGCATGATTTTCGATGGTGCCCCCTTGTATCGCAGCAAATTTGGCATCTGTGTAATATATACTTAAAAAAACTGAATAGCTTTGCCTTAAACATTTTTTTTTATTTAAATAAAGCAACTGCTCATTCAAAAGAATTAGAAACAAACGAATACAAAAAAACTTAAATAAAGTGACATTACCTTATAAATACAATATTAATAAAGTACTGTGCAAAATAAGCTATTAAAGAAACGAGTAGACACAAAAAAATACAAGGATTTAAATGTAAAAATAAATAAATAAAAGAATGAAGGGGGAGTTACATGACTATTTCTATGACAACTAGGTCCCCACATAACATTAAGTGATGTTAAAACTAACAGCGCTAGCTATTTATTGATTATGTTATGCTAATTGTTGATGTTATAAATCATCTGCAACAGCAAAATAACATTACTGACATAATTTACCGGAGCATTACCTCTTTCTTTGTGGCATTTTTCTTCCTCTTCTTTCCTTTTTTCCTCCCGTGGAAGAATGTTTTGTGCGCTTCAAAACACTGTACCAGGTAAAGTCCATTATTCAAAAGTGGAGGAGAGGGGCAGGTGTCTTGGGAGTGTTTGCTATTATTATAAATAATAATAATAATAATATTACTATCACTACTAAACAGGCTTTGCAATGCACTCTACCTAATGTGGGCTTACTGTATTCTGAAGACATAATAACAATAAGATTATTTCACAAATTTTAAGATTAGTGGAAGTTGCACTTTTTTTCTTCCTCTATTTATGGCGGCCTCTGGATGTACGGCGACCTTAGCATTTGCCTATACTGCTTATGCCTTGGGCCAGCCCTGAGCTGACAGAACTAAACAGTCTTTTATTATATGTCAAAAATGCCAAAATTAGAATATTTTTTACAAACTGGCGGGTTTCTTGATTGCATGGTATTTTCATTTCAAATCAGCTTTCTGGTGGCAATGCTTTCTTGTTCAGACATCTTTCATTTCCACACTTAATGCATTGCTTTTCTTCTCTTCTGCTTAAGGTGGTCCTCTGACTGTCACTGATGCTAACTTAGCCCTGGGTCGCCTTCTGCCTTCCTTTTTCCCAAAAATATTTGGGCCTGGAGAAAACGAGCCTCTCTCGACTGAGGAAACCATGAAGCATTTCCGTAAACTCATGCAGGAAATTAACCACTTTCTTTCCACTAACGAGTCTGCAGGCGAGGCTCTAGGGGTGAAGCAGTCTAAAATGAATGTAGAGGAGATTGCCATGGGCTTCATTAATGTGGCTAATGAGGCCATGTGCCGGCCAATCAGAGCTCTTACACAGGTACACCACGTTTTTGTATGTGTATTAGTTTGTTAAAATACTTGAGATGTGTTAAATATTGATATTTTTCATGCTTTTAAAACATTTATCATGCTTTTTATGTTTTAAGAAATGTATACTATATTACTATAATTTTAAATTGTTTTGAAAATCAATCCTTTTGTTTATTACAGAGAGGAATTGACAATTACACAAAAAAATACATAAAAAAACTCAAGGACAGTTCTTGAAACAAGAAAATTCAGCTAGATTCAAGCTCAAGCACCTCAGATCATTTGTGCCAATGTAAATAGCATTTCTTTGTAGATTATACAATAAAAAAAACTTTTAAAAAGCAATTGAATGGATCACAGTACTGTATATTAATTAGATTTGCGTGAGAAAGCAGTTTAGAGAAAAAAGGTGAAAAATGTGTCTCAATTAGAACAAATAAATTATTGGTTTAAGCATTTTTTATACAAAAAAATCTTAGTTACACAAAAATAATACAATTCCTGCCAATTGGTTCATAAAATGCATTAGTTTAGACTTTGAAAATACTTTAAAGTAAGGTGTGAGGGGGAAATGGAGAATGTAACTGAGATTATTTATTAATAAATCTGTTCTTCAAATGAGAAACGTCTTCATAGCTCTTATTTTGATGTCTGTAGAACGCCCAAGCTTGCTTAAAATGTCTTATGTGTTTTTAATATAAAAACATCAAAATGGGTTGACATGAAGTATCCTGTGAGAAAAAAATGTTGAATCAATATTATGTTGAGATATTATTACAAGGAAATATTATCAGGATCAGAAAATTTTTATACATATTATGCATATTATATAACTTATATTTTATAACTTTCATTCATGTAATTTATAAAACTATACAAAGTAAATTTTATAATTTTCTATTGGATATTCTTAAATTAAAGAACTAGGTTTTAAAACGGATCTCAACTGATCACTAACAAATGCTTGTTTTTTTCTGTGGTTTAATTTTTTGGTATTATTAATTGTCGATGTCACCCATCAAAAGCCCACCTTCTATCCAATACTGATTTCAAAGCTGGGGGTCTGCTTTTTAATATTGACCTGTCTCTCATCAGGCTAAAGGCCATGACACATCAGAACATGTCCTGGCTTGTTTCGGAGGAGCTGGTGGTCAACATGCGTGTGCCATAGCTAGAGCATTGGGCATGAAGACTGTCTTCATTCACAAGTAATAACTTTGCACTGGATTTAAACACTGGCAGTATCTGAGTGTTTTCGATTTATTCATGTTTAAATCTGAGATGTTAATGTGCTTAAATGTAGCCACCCTTTTATTTTATTGATTTCAAAACCTTAAGCACTAATTATTTAAACTCAAATTGGTTTGAAAACCCCTATGACCCTTGACCTCTATACACAGGTGAATCCAATCATGGGAAAGCTGTTAAAAAGAGGCCAATTGTAACTGTTCTCCTCTTTGCATAATCTCCAAAGAGTGGCAACATTGGAGCCTCAAAACAATGACTGTTGAGCCTCATGATTTAGGGGAAGGATACAGAAAGCTGTCTCAGAGATTTAAGCTCTCGGTTTCAACTGTGAGGAATTGGAAGACCAGAAGCACAGTTCTAGTTAAGACCCGAAGTAGCAGACCAAGGAAAGTCTCAGATGAGCAGAGGCACAAAATGTTGAGACTAGTCACAGGCAACCCACAGACCAGATCTATATCATCATCTTGTTGCAGACGAACAACTACTCAGTACCTAAACCTGAATATTATTGAAAATTTTTGAAGTGTTTTGAAGCTTGCTGTCCATACTCAGACTCCTCAAACCTGACTGAACTGGAGATGTTTTGTAAATAAAAATGGCCCTAAATACCTTTTGGCAGCCTCTCACTGGAAGCTATAGAAAGCCTTTGAAGTTTGTTAATTCTCAAAAAGGAGGAGGCACAAAATATTTAGCATACAGTTCGGGAGTAAACATAAGCAGTTTGTTACAAGCTTTTTTTTAAACTATTTAGTTAAGTTAGTAAGTGATAGGTGAAAGCCTTTACTTTAGGCTTTTGATAAAAGACTAATCTTGTCAGATTAAACATTTCAGGAGTGACATCATCACTTCCGCCATATTTGTAGGGTGACGCTACCGTTGCCATGGTATCTTATTAAACAGCAATTCCTACCCATATATATCTCATGCATATCTATGACTCCTACATATGATATCTTTTCCCATGTAATTGTTTGGATGGCATAATAAACGCTATTACCGAGTACGATTATGTACAGTTGTACAAATAAATAATTGTTGGTTAAAAAGGAATAGTTATAATGATTTATTTAGCGGACAACATATATACAAAGCTAAGTCCGACTGCTTGCAGATACAAACAAGATGGCCGCTGAGTCTGATGTGATGACACCTCCTCCCGCAAATCTATAAACAAATCTGTAAAATGCATGATTACCATTACAATTCGCATGTAATTGCTGTATGATTTATATACACCCGATATAGTAAAGTTGAGTTCAATACTTTTTCTCTTTCCCCTGATAGATACAGTGGGGTGCTATCTGCATACGGTTTGGCTCTGGCTGATGTGGTCGAAGAGCTTCAGGAGCCTTGTGCTTTACAATATGAAGCATCCTCCTTCTATGAGCTGGACCGACGAATAGAGCATCTCTCTCAGCGTTGCGATCAAATACTGCATAAACGAGGCTTCAGCAGGTCATTCTCACAGGAATTAAAATTCAAATCAGGAGGAGTTGTGGGGCATATTAAAAATATTGTGTCTACAGTTTTCAGATCAGCATAGAAGTGTTCCTACACCTGCGCTATGAGGGAACAGACTGTGCTCTTATGATCACGGCTGCAGGTTATCCCAGTAATCCCAGTTCCTGCCGCTCTGGAGACTTCCGCACTGCATTCACGAAAAGGTACTGGTCTGGCTAACAGGGGTCGTCAAAAGGCTAGTGCTTGTTTCCTCAAGTGTTCCTCTCCTTCTTTTTTTGTGAGGTATTTGAAAGAATTCGGCTTCACCATTACTGACAGACCCATCATGGTTGATGATATCCGTGTTCGGGGTTCTGGGAAGTCTGGAATTAGGTCGAAATTGCAACAAAGAGTGGGACAGAAACCTCCAAATCCTGTAAAGGTGTGTTAAGCAGTGATGTGGTTGCTATCAAAAGTAAGAATGGCCAAAATTGTAAACTCAGACTCTGATGTGAGGTAGGATGTCCAAAATCACTGTTAATTTTCAGATGTTATTTTGTAGCAGGAATAGTAACAGTGTTAAAGTGGCGATATTGTGCCTTTTTGAATGCATTCAAATAAAAGTTGGACCCTTCTAGACTAATACTGCACCTTTCATATCTTTCAAAACACAATGTTTATCATGAAAAATGTCTTTCTGTCTGCTTATATCTGCTCGTAATATTAGTCTTCCCCCAAACACATAATTTACCCCTTTTCTGCCCACCGCTACATCAGAATGAACCCAGTGTGGCAGTGAGAACTCGGAAGAAAAAAAGTTTTATTAACACAATCGATTGGATATAATTAACTTGTTTTGTCTCCGAACAACCAAACACACACACGCACACGCCCACACACACTTGGGGTAGCTGTCACTATCACATTTGCAGGCCATTTTGTTTTAAAACTCCCGGACAGCATGTTTGCTCTACATGGAAATGGAAGGCATTTGCAGCTAATCAGTGACATAGTGAACATTTTTGCTTACTTGGAGTTAAATTTTGTAATTTTAAAAACTTTTACTTAAAAGCTCTGATCTTAGAATCGCCACTGGTCTTTGGAACCAGACACAATTACTGATCAGCTGAGATTTTATGCACACAGCCATGGTGTAAATATCCTGTGTTCAGCTGTTTTTTTGGACAGAAATGCCTTATTTTTTGGTTAGAGAGGCATCAATGATGTAAATATGTAGATACGTATATATCCTGACCCAGCCATGTGGTTTCTACTAATGAAAATAGTATAGTCAAAATTGTAAAACCATCTCTGAACATAAATTTGTTCCATTTCGAAGGTAGTTCTTAAAGCAAAATTGGGTTCCAATCAGGTATTAGCAGCAAAAAAATCCAATTGGTAGGATTCAATTGTGTATATGTGATAAAGGTTACACACGATTATACAGGAATTTTCAAGATTAACTGTTCCAGGTGACCCAGTGCTACTTTGAGGATGGTTATCTGGACACCGGAGTGTATTTGTGGGAGGATCTTTCCTGTGATCACAGCATCCAGGGACCAGCCATTATTATTGATAAAAACAGGTGAGTTTATCCTCCTGATGTGATGCAGTATGTAAAGTTGTTGTAAGGTTGTGCTTGAGTGCCATGATTGGTGAAAATAGTTGGCTTGTGTCATCTTACATCTTATTGTTTACATGGGGACTAGGGCTATGCCAGAACACAGCTCGACCCTTGAGCCAGAGGTATTTTACATGTACTTTTTTTAACCTGTGTATCATTTTGTTATATTTCAGTACAATTCTAGTGGAGCCCACATGTGTGGCTCATTTGACCAAGGATGGTGATGTGTGTATTGATGTCGGGATGGGAACACAGTGTGTGTTTGGAACCCAACTCAACACAATCCAGCTGTCCATCTTCTCTCATCGTTTCATGAGCATCGCAGGTTTGTCTGGGGAAGCTGGGTGCATTAACTAAATTATTGTATACACTATACGCAATGACATTCTGACTCATCGAATACAGAGCAGATGGGTCGTGTACTACAGAGAACCTCCATTTCTACCAATATTAAAGAGCGCCTAGATTTCTCCTGCGCTGTGTTTGGTCCTGATGGTGGTTTGGTGTCTAATGCTCCTCACATCCCTGTTCACCTGGGGGCTATGCAAGAGACTGTACAGTTTCAGGTACACAAATAAACATGTACATAACTTTCTTGCTAAAAAAAGCCTGGTCATGTTTACTAATTGATCAGTCCCTAAAACTACCAGAGTTGGAGAGATAACATTGATAGATACTGATAGATAGAATATCTGTTTACATAGAAGTAAATGAGCGACTGCTGATTTCTCAGCTGCTTTTTGTGGGGTTTTTCTTTCACAAAAAATGTTTTACAATCTACAGCCAGTTCTACAACTTACTTCTATGTAAACAGATGTTCTATCCATCAGATCAAAAATCACAAATGTTATAGGTTTAAACTGTGGTAGGTTTATTCGCTGTTCAAAAAGTAAACACGACCAGGCTTATTTTAGCAAGAAAGTTATGTACGTGTTTGCTTTCCTCCTCTCTCTCCCTGCCTCCCTTCCTGCCACAACTTGCCCTGTCTGTTCAGATTAATGGGAATAAGGGACCAAAAAATGATCTTAACAAAATGTTAAAAATGTGAGAATAGATTATTTGTAGTTTATAGTATTTTTTTTATTTGCTGTATTTGTAGAACATAGTATTTACCTATACTAGATATTCCAATTCTAGATATAGGCTTGGACAAGGATTTTTTTTTTCATTCTTTTTTCAAAAATGTAGCAAAATGGATCTAAATGTCTTTTTTTTGTAGTTTAAGGTTTGGATACTCAATAAATGTCACAAGATCAGAAAAGATGTATACTGTTGTTCTAAGCTGTTTGTATTTCTTTATCTCTTAGCTGAGCTAAAAGCAAGCTAATGTTAGCATGTAGCAAAATGTTCCATGGGGCTCGTTCTTTTGTTCAGCTTCCAGTTTCTACGGAATAAGTTACTAATTGAGATTCGCGTAGCGGTTTTTAAATCTAAACTGAAAATGTATTAGGGAAAAATGTTCCAAAGAAACAGAAGTGATTTAAACTATCAATGGAAAATAAAACTGAGTTTTGGAAGTCTTAAAACCATTAGGCTAAGAAGGTTATGCTTTATTTTATTCTCTAATATCATCCATCTCCAAGGGGTGGCATTTTTGCAATAAAGCATTTACATTTATGCATTTGGTAGCCACTTTTATCCAAAGCGACTTACATTTGAAGCAATTAACACATTCCATTAATTCTTGCCTTCCCATGACCTTTGCGTTGCTAGCGCAGTGCTAACTGACTGAGCCACAGAAATCAGAAATGTGGCTAATATCTCATGGCACACTGGTTGAAAACACTGATATATTTTTCTGTAGCTCCACGATATGGATTGTGACATTTTTGATATACCATATATTTTTACACCTCTTGAATTTTGCCATGGAGTAGTGCCATTTACTTTAGTCACTCAGGCCTATAAGTTGCTTGGTTAAAAGTCAACATTTACAATTTACACATTTATGAGTAGAATATGTGAACAATGGTAGGTGAAGATCTTCACTAGGACATCTGAGCCTTTACTAAATCCGCTCAGTATAAGCATTTACTAAATCTGCTCAGTTGTTAGCCTGCTAGCTATTTAGCTAACTATATTATCAGATATCATCATATATTCTAAAACTTAAAAGTATTATCAGTGCTGCTTAAAGTAATAAAGTTATAGTTTTAGTTAACTTTGTGGCAAATTGCATTTACATAGTTAAATGGAAGGTAAGTTATAATAAAATCACATTTAAGTAACCTCTTTCTTATAACAGATAAAGGCAGCTGGGGGCAGCATGAAGGAGGGGGATGTGATCCTCAGCAATCATCCATGTGCTGGAGGAAGTCATCTACCAGACCTCACTGTCATCACTCCGGTACGTTAATCTCAATGTTCAGTGTGGGAAAGCACTCATACCACTTTTCATCCAGCTGCTAATATAAAAATGGAATTATTATAATTTATAAACACAAACCATTGTGAGTCTGAATTCCGCTGGTCCTTCAGGTATTTCAGGATGGCTTGAGTGTTCCAGTTTTCTTTGTGGCCAGTAGGGGGCATCATGCTGATATTGGGGGGATTACCCCAGGCTCTATGCCCCCCCACTCCACTTCTCTGCAGCAGGAAGGTGCTGTCTTCACTTCTTTCAAACTGGTCACGGGTGGAGTCTTTCAGGAGAAAGGTTTCGTACAACGGCTGAATAATAACAATTTATTTTAAGATATTTCCATGTTCCCAATAAAAGATATTTTTAATGTCGTTCAGCTGTAACAGAAGCCCTCATGGCACCAGCCCAATACACAGGATGCTCCGGGACACGAAATCTCCGCGACAATCTATCAGACCTTCGGGCACAAGTGGCAGCCAATCGCAGAGGCTGTCAGCTTGTGGGGGAGTTAATTGGCACCTATGGCTTGGATGTCGTTCAGGCGTACATGGGACACATTCAGGTGTGTACTTTTGTGTGAAGTCTTATTTTGCATAAATTGTCAGATTTAAATTTTCATCATTGTGTGATTGTAAAAGATTGTGTATCTCTAGAGTAATGCAGAGCTTGCAGTACGAGACATGCTAAAAGATTTTGCTCGACGACGATGGGAGGAAACTGGCTCTCTGGAAGTTGAAGCGGAAGACCAGATGGATGATGGTACACCCATTAAGCTTAAGGTCCAAATCAACAAAGACCAAGTGAGCTTTAAAAACACTTCACTTTTTTTTACTTGTGATCATTCCAATCCCCACCGAGATATTATCCATACCCCAGATATGATAAAAGCATAGCTTCACATAGATCATTGGATCTCATTAGACCCGTTGCGTGCCAGTACAAATGATCAAAGAGCTTACATACTGAAGCAATGTTCATTCACTCATTCATTTTCCAACCCGTTTATTCCCATTTTGGGGTCACGGGGGTCTGCTGGTGCCTATCTCCAGCCCATGTTGAGCAAGAGGAGGGGGTACACCCTGGACAGGTCACCAGTCTATCGCAGGGCAACACACTCCTAAAGGGGAATTTAGGTTATTCAATTAACCCGATGCATGTTTTTGGGATAGTGGGGGAAACCGGAGTACCCCAAGGAAACCCATGCAAGCAAGGGGAGAACATGCAAACTCCTTCCAGGAAGGTCACCGGTGAGCCTTGAACCGACAACCTTCTAACTGGAATGCCACAGGGCTACCTACTGCACCACCGTGCCTCCCTGAAGCTATGTTTTTCCTTCTAAAATTGTTTTTAATAATAAAAGCCTAATTATCTCAGGTTAGATATGAACAATGAGTCATTGTAACAAGAAATTAAATCTTGTTTAATCAGTTTAATGGCTTTAGAAATGCGGTTCTCAACCTTTGTCACTCTGAGGCCCAAGTCAATGTTCTGAGATCCACCATATATATTACCCATATTCACTATTAACCACAGTGTAACCACCAGATAGCTAGCTAGCTTCCAGTGTCACTTTTGATCGATTGGATAGAGATGTTCTGGCTTTTTGTTGAGTGAGAATCAAGTTTTTTTTCATTTGGCTTTCCGAAGCATCTTGGGTGCTTTGAGGCGAGATGTCTCTGCAGCGTTGATCGCTTTAGTGCCTCGTTTGATTAAATTTGGATATATGAAGGCGTGTTCTGAGGCCACACTGAAAGCACAATGTGATGAATATGGAGAAATTGAATGTATTCAGCATCATATTTTCTCACCACACACATAGAAGCATTTGCATTACGGGCCGGTCATTAGCCTTTCTTTTCAGAAAGTGATCACTTTTGCAGAAGACAGTCGACGCATCTGACTGAACTCATTTAAATCTGATTTTGCGTCGCATTTTTTAATCTAAATAATAATATAAATAATTATAAAGTAGTTATTTTAAAATGATTAGTTAAGAAAAAGCCCTGTGATGGACTGGCGACCTGTCCAGGATGTACCCCTGCCTCTCACCCAACGTGACCTGGAGATAAACACCGGCAGACCCCTGTGACCCCAAAAAGGGAAAAAGCGGGTTGTATAATGAATGAATGAATGAATAGTCAGGAAAAAATGTTTTTAAAAATGGTGTAGTTGCCTTCGCGGCCCACTTGTTGAGAATTGCTGCTCTGTAAGTTAATGATTATTTCTGGCAGGGATTGAAAAATAAGAGAGGCCTCAGAAGTGGTGTTTTGGAAATGTACGTACAGTTATTTCAAAGTCGAAACATAGAACGTAAATCATGGAATGGTTTGGAATTATGGAATGTACTCAACCTCGTTACAGCTAATTGTAGAGCCATCACAGTGACCATCAATGTCTGTCTGCAGGGCAGTGCAGTGTTTGACTTTTCTGGAACAGGGACTGAAGTGTGGGGCAACTGTAATGCCCCCCGTGCTATCACCCTCTCTGCCCTCATATACTGCCTGAGATGCATGGTGGGCCAGGATATCCCACTAAACCAGGTGAAACACCTTATTTTATTGTGTTTGAAGGTACTCTCACCATAATCAAAGCTCATGGTGTAAAAGTGAAACAAAGAGACAGTGAACTTCAGAAAATCCTCATTCAATCACTGAACAAAAGTATACATTTTAATAGTTAAGAGCTTGTACAGGTTTAAGTGTATTTCCTGCTGTTTTTAAAATTCTTTAATACACATTCTTTAAATTATTTAATACAGGAACGATCACATTAAAGATGAACTTTCAATTTTGGCAGAGCTATTCACAAACAACATGCACAAAATAATGTTATGTATTATTTGTTTCAGGGCTGTTTGGCTCCTGTGAAAGTCATTATCCCTCCTGGCTCGATCCTGCAGCCTTCCCAGAATGCAGCGGTAGTGGGTGGTAATGTGCTGACCTCACAGAGAGTGGTGGATGTCATCTTCAAAGCTTTTCAAGTGTGTGCTGCATCACAGGTACATTACTCTCTCATTCTTTCAGGACTATTATCTTTGCTATTATGAAGTGCCCTCAGCACTGTTAAATATTAAATGTTTGCTGTAACCAGCACCTTTGAATTTTCCTCATTGATTTCTTTGGTAACGATCTAGAAGAGGGTTTGCACAGGACCCCAAGAGCTGAATACATTGGGAAAATCAGTACCATTTATATATAAACCGTTTTCAGTACGATTGCACCATAGGATGTGTGAGATGAGCATCATTCACCCATGGGGGTTATTCGAATTAGCAGAAACATATGGATGTGCGGATCTGTGAATCATTCTTTCAAAATAATGTAAAAAACTGGTTGGTTTTTCAATTTTCTAATCAGTTTTTTTTTTCACTAAGATAGCTGCCAGAACACAAGTTACACACTGAGGAGTGAGAAATGCTTCACAGAGAGTATAAACCCATCTTAAAAATACTGACATAATAAGCCCCTTTATTTATCCTTATTAGCTTGTTTCACGTGGCTGCCATTACTTTCTATACTGGTGATGTAGCCTTCAACAAAATAGCCTATGAGATTTAAGATTTATTTTCAGCCCAATTTTCAACATTCATTCATTGTCTTTCCCTCTTATTCGCTTTTATGGTCACTGTGGTCTACTGGTGCCTCCAGCTCATTTTGGGCCAGAGGTCGCCGGTCCATCATAGGCTAATTAGTTATTCAATTAACCAAGGCACATGTTTGTTGGGATTGTGGGGGTACCCGGAGAAAACCCACTAAAGCAAGGGGAAAACATGCAAACTCCTTCCAGTAAGGTCACCAGAGGGGCTCGAACCAGCAACCTTCTAATTGAAAGGCCACCATGCTACCCACTCCCTCCCCAATTTTCAACATAAATGATTAAATATCTTAGCAATAGTTCCAGATTTGTTCAAAATGCCATTTATGTTTACCTCTACTTTCGGGTTTCTTCCCACCAGTGCGTCATCTCAAAACGGCGGCCATGTGAAATATGCGAATAGTCCCACA
Source organism: Danionella cerebrum (assembly GCA_007224835.1). NCBI lineage: Eukaryota > Metazoa > Chordata > Actinopteri > Cypriniformes > Danionidae > Danionella > Danionella cerebrum. The sequence goes on from SRMA01026971.1 coordinate 385,364, forward strand.
AAGATGTTTGTTTTCTTGTCCCAAGACCTGTTTTAAATTGGTATGAGATGATACATGATCTATGTTAATTAATATGTGCAAAACCCTTAATAACGTGTTAATGATGACCCACTCTTCCTTTGTTTAAAAGTGTCACCATTCTTTCTAGAGGATAATTGTAATATGGCTGATGTGTAAGATGAAACTCAATAATTAAGATATGATCTAATATTAAAAGACATGTTTTAAAAGACACAAGTCTTTAGAAACCTTCAGGATAAGGAGTGTAAATAATTCTGCAAAGTGAGTTTTTCTTTTCAAATATCTCATTTGCTCTAATTTAAAGGGTTGCATGAACAATGTGTCGTTCGGCTCTGAGAAAAGTGGATACTACGAGACAGTAGCTGGGGGTGCAGGGGCTGGGCCATCTTGGAATGGGCGTGGTGGTGTTCACAGTCACATGACCAACACTCGCATCACTGACCCAGAGATCCTGGAGAGCAGGTGTGTGTAAGACCAATCTTCATTGACTGTATTTATTTAATTTACCTGTGAGATATTTGACTATTCTCCCAGGTATCCAGTGATACTTGAGCATTTCTCTTTGCGTACGAAGTCTGGAGGGGCGGGTCTGTATCGTGGTGGTGATGGTGTGGTCCGGAAACTTAGATTTCGGAGTCCAGTGGTTTTGTCAGTATTGACAGAGAGGCGCTCAACAAAGCCCTACGGCCTACACGGTACTTCATTTGCATTAATATGTGGGTGTGTTTACCCACAAGTGTAAAAATATTTGACTCATCAAATGTGTGTATGACTCGTATAGGAGGGGAAGATGGTGCACCTGGGCTTAATTTGTTACACAGAACAGATGGCAGAATCTTAAATTTAGGGGCCAAGAATACCATCAGTCTGGATCCTGGGGTAAGAAAACAGTATTTTGTTTTGTATTTCTGTTTCACATTCAAAAATTGATGTTGCATTTTTCAAGTCGATTTAAGAGATTTCACCAAATTACATTTAAAAAAATAATAATTTTCTAGCTATGTCAAATTCCATTTTTTCATAATATACTATTAATGGGGGCGGGGGTGTATTTCAGTGTGACAGATGGATATTCCTCTGGCAAATACATTTTATTCTTTGAAGCAAATATAAAAAAAAAAATATCTCTCCTGGCAGGATATGTTCAGTCTCTACACTCCTGGAGGAGGTGGATATGGACCTGTGGAGGAACAGGACGGAGAGCATCATCTTCCTCCAAAGCGCCGCTGCCTGCGTTAGCTGTGACACACTTACAGAAAACTTTCTCATTAATTAGAAGCAAAACATGATTTTAGAACATAATTGCGACTCAAATAAAAGTCTAACTTAAAGAGGTTTGGTTTTCTTATATTTATATATAGACAACTTATTTTAACAAAGAAACCAATAACTTGATTACAAACAGTCTTGAGCAATAAGTTTAGAAAAGCTAGTTTCTTACAGAGAACTAAATAGAGAAGAGTTTTAACAGTATTTCCCGGACTTAAAAACATATTTGCTTGAATTCTCGGTTACTTGTATATTTCCAGGAATTAATTAACATGTAAGTGAACATGTGTTCTTTTGAAGAGTATTTAACCCTTAGAAGTTCCTGCTCTCACTGGTGCGTTTGCCAATCACACCATCTGTTGAAATAAATATTAATAAAGGAACCCAGCCATTGTTTCATTTTACCCCACACACACACACACACACACACACAAACCTCAGAAATGTGTAAGTATCATAAAAATTAGTTTTGATTAAACATTTCAAGATTTATGATTTGCAAGGTAACTCAAATTGTTGCAGTTTCATTTTATAGACCACTAATCTATGCCAACTGTGCTACCTAGTGGTGAAAAGAAAAAATAACCCTTAAAAGTACAATAAAACAAAAAATAGACAGAATATTTATGTAAATCTTTTTATACAGGAATATCCTGGACATATCATTTGATTCCCTCTAAGACACAGATGCTGAAAGGAAATGTAACAACACATTCGGGCTCATTGCAAATATATTTTACAAAAATATCCAGTTAAACAAGTTAATCACCTTCAAGTAACATCCCCAAATACTTCAGCACTGTCCATTACAAAGAATAACCTTCTATGGGGGTGCAAGTGGTGGGGGAGTGGATGAGTGATTTTAAGGGAGGACAGGACAGAAATAAACAGCAGGAGGTGACGAGATGACGCTCACCAGATGAAGAGATGACTACAGGCCACCAATTTAAACAACACATTCAATTAGTGGTGCCACTTGCTCAATATGAGCTTTTCAAACAGATGCATTAATTAAAAAAAAGGCAGTGGATGACCAGATTCTGTACATCAGAGTAACGGTCATCCACAAGAACACGAGGGGCATTGATAAGACTTCAACACAGTACACTGATAAAAATGGCTCTAATTACATCTCCTCAAAGAGAACGCATGCCAGAAAAAACACGCAAGACTGGATCTCATCAGATCTGTCAAGCCCCCACCACTCTTATCACAGCCTGAGATTGGACTTCACCAAAAGAGGTGGGGGTGAAATGAAAGTGTTTTAAAAACAATGAGTGTGAGGAAATCCAGTCGGAAGAGCCTTTAAAAATACCCTGGTAAAACTAACATTAAAAGTGACATTCATGGCACATCCAGCCATCTTGGAAATAAAAAAAAAAAGTTGAGAAAACTGGACACAAGCGATAATGTTTCAAAATGTTGAACTTTGCAGCTACACATTGAACAAACTCAAGTTAGAAATTTTTGGCACTTTTTAAAATCAACCTGACCACCACAAACTCAAATCATTTGTAGTTCGTTGTCTTGAAACTGAGTTCTCTCAACTTTTTGTAAACGCTTCAGATTTTTCACAGTTTTAAACACAAACCCATCACAAAGCTATAGTTTGAGGGTAAAAATCAAATCCATAAACATAACATTCATTTGGTCGGTTCAAGTAAATCATTGCATTCCGCCCATGAGGTAGCCGTTGTGTCAAAGGCAGTCACATGAATACAACACTATCAACTGATTTTTTGGTCAATATAGTCCAATCCTAAAGAAGCTGGTAGTGTCCTTTACAGAGTGGTTTCAAATCTTTCTCTTATGTGCAACTATTCACAGTACCACTAAAGGAAGCTTTTTGTACCTTACCTACCACTTAACGCCATATAGCACCATTAAGGTAGTAGCAAGTACCCTTGAGGCACTACTGTGAGCGTTTCGCTACGTAAAGTGACATCAATTGTAAGGGTGCTCCCAATAAAAATATGCAGTTTTCCAGTAAGAATAAGCATGTACTGAGAAAACATTAAGTATCTCTGAATAGTATGATGTCAAATCTGAGGTTTAAATATATTTGCATAGTGAAGGGCCATTCTGAAGGGCATACTGATTTTGAGATTGATGAACAGTCTGATTATGGGATCCAAGCGCATCAAATACGCTCTTATTGGGAGGAACGGATTGCAACATTGTGTCCAAGTCCATTAGTAGTGGGGGTGCTTGTATGGATACTGGCCCACTTGGTAAAATGGGCCAGTACGGGTGGCCAATCAAGTGTGATGAAGTGACGTGTGCACCACCATATCCATAGAATGGAATACCACTCAGTGGCATAAAAGGGTTTCCGTTAAAGCGCATACTGGGTGGGGCTACTGCATTAGGGGGCGTATATTTAGCATAAGATGTTGGTAACTCCCAGGGCGGAGCATTGCTGCGTTTGGACCTCTTGTTCAGTGGAGGGTATGGGTCACTGTATCCATCTGGTGGCAAAGATCGGTCAATTGGCCTTTTCCCAACAAGTGTCACTCCCCTCCATTCCTCATCAGATGCGTCAGAAGTGGGACTGATGGAGCTGGCAGAGGAACTGCTGTTGTAGGAGCCGTTGTAAGGACGTGGAGGGGTGGCGGGTTGAGAGTGTGGAGGAGGTCCAATGGCCCAACTTTCCCGCACCCCTTCCCCAACTGAACTGGCAGGTCTGAGGCTATGCAGGAGAGAATCTATGGCAAATGTAGAGTCTAGTTTAGGACGATAGGGGTCTTCTGTTGGAGGTGGGCTCTGACGGAGGGGAGCCTGGGGTAAGGAGACATCTGCAGGAGGTTTAGACTTGTTTGTCTGAGAGCATCCAGACTTGTTAGACTGGGGGCAGCCTTGGAAGATGTATGGAGACAGGTCTTGAGCAAAGATGGTTTCATCTTGACGGGACACTGCTGTGTTTTGTCTTTTCAGCAGCTCTAGGGGAATTCGACTCACTTCTACACTCCAGAAGTTCCCTTTACCTTGAGGTTTACCAGGATCCTTCAGCACCTAAAGAGAGCAAGAGAGGGATGCAAGATGGGGTGATGCAAATGTCTAAACAGTCATTTAACAATAGTTGAAGTGCCACAAACCTTCACAAAGCAGTCATATGAGGACAGGTTATGTCGTACTGAATCCTTCCAGCCTTTGTAATTTCCCTTGAAGAATGGAAAAAGAGTGCTGATCTCCTTCAAAATCTGTTAATGGAATACAGTTGGAAGACTGTTAATTTAATTAATATTTAACGGAAAATGTGACTAATTTTTTTTTTTATGTGAGCCTGATTTCATATAATGCATTGACTTATATTTAATTAAAAACATTGGAAGAAAAACTGATTGCTTAAAAGTACTTTTACATGAGATTTGAATCTATGCCAAAAAAATTAATTTACAGCATGAATGGTCTATTCAAATATTGCTTTTTTACACAAATGACATTTCACAATAGACTTTTAAATGATTAGGGTATTTATGAATCGTCTCCAACAAACCAGTCAACTATGACCAAACAACTCACTTTTGGAATCTCTAGTCTTAGCATTGCATGTTTGGCAGCAAAATGATTTAGGAGGACATTAAAGATGTGTGATTAACAAAAAAAAAAAAAAGTTCATTACAGGGTGGTTTAATTTTCTTTGGACGTGGCCAATAGAGGTCGCATTTCCAAAATTACCAGCATGCCCGTTTACTACGAAATAAATGGGGTCCGTTTGATAAAAAAAAAAATCTACATCACTCCATTTATACATATTTAATTTGTTCCTTTATGCTTTGTATAGCTTTTAATTTGACGTTTGATTAACTGGCCATTCCAGTTACTTTCTTTACTAACATAACGTTGTGTCGTAGCCGTCCTGACAGCAGCTGCCGTTTAATGTCCCTAAAACAAATCCCTGTATTAAAAAAACGGTATATATATATATATATATAAAAAAGTCAAGAACTAGCCTCGATTTAAAAACGACGAAACCTTGAGTGCAATAACTCTTGCAGCCCTTCATCCACAATTTGTCAGCAAACTGTTAATCCTGAACGAGGACACTTACAAGTTGCGACATTACAGAACAATCGCGCAGTAATTGCGGCACAGTGTGAGTCCTGCCACGGCTATCAGCATGATAGAGTATCGGCCTGCTCTCGCTGTTCACAACACAAGCCCATCGAGACCCAGATTATGCGCTCCAGCCACATTTGGATGCACCGATGTGTTCACTTTCTCCTTCAACATTTATTCTTCGTGTCGCGAGCGCAAATCTACAAAAAAAATTTCTAATAAACTTGTAGTTTCTCATGTTCTTGTGTGCATGGCGTGGGTTTAGAAGTTGATCGTTCCATTTAAAAAATAAAGTACAGGACAGACGTTGAATAATTGCAAAGGCTTTTAATTCTGAAGCCTTTAATTTCTTTCTCGCACACATTCACTTTAAACGTAACGATTGGGAATCTGGTGTTTATGACAAAGTGTAGAGGAAGTGGGTTCAACATGATCGAAATGTGCTGGATTAATATAATAGGAAATCTCGTCACAAACATGATAAAGCCATGTTACACATGCGGAACGCATGGACTTCTTTTTACCAGGGTGAACAAGTTTAATTCCTGATCAGCACTTTATCTAAAGCCTTGTTACTTTCATCTTTGGGCTGAAAATGTTATCTTCTTACAATGTAGCGATTATTTCCTTCTGGACTTTGGCCATAAAGTTTAGCTTGAATGTCTTACCTCTGACAGAGTGAGCTTCTTCTCCGGGGAGTTCTGGATGACCATGGCGATCATGGCTAGGTAAGAATACGGAGGTTTTGGGTAACGCTGATAGTTCTTCTTTTTCCCTCCCGCTTTTCCATCTTGCGCTTCCCATGCGCTCGGATCCGTCGGTTTGGCTCTGTAACAGGGGTCCTGCGCCATTCCCGTGGACCTCTCTGGCCGGCTACCGTACCCCAGCAGCGGGTTTGAGAAGCAATGACAGCTATGCTTCGTAGAGGAATAGCTGGTTCTCCAGTCAAGGTGATGGTCGCGTTGTGCGCCTACTCCGACGGTGATCACGGGTGGTGCCAACATGCCCGGACCCCCCCAGTGCTTTGTCATGCTGATGTAGAGGGGGGAGGAAGCTGGGATGGTCGCTCCTCAACCCCTCAGACTGCTGGCTCCAGGTCAACTCTATTTGAGCAGCAAACAATTCACAGTTTCATGTCAATCCCGCTGCGTAATGGGAGTGAGAATGAGGCGCGATGCGCGATCACTGCGGGGGAGGAAGGGGGAGGAGACGATAACATCAGCGATCAGGTTTACTGAGACACCTTAAGTGCCCTTTCCAAGATACAGCCTGCTCTAAATATACGCCGAACTTTCTACACACAATACATTACAAGCTTTAAAAACACTTGCAAAATGTTTTGGGAAAATAAAGAGAAACATCCAGAGCAGCATGAGACACGCACCTGTGAACATTTTGGCCCTACACTAAAATATCGTTTTAGCTTAAGCACAACTTAACATTTCAAGCCAGTAAAAAAAAAAGTTTCCTACAGTTTGACGCACATTAAGGTCGAAAAATACTTATAATATGCATTTATTCCAACCAATTTTTATAAGGACATCCAAACGATTTACTTAGAGACCTATTTGTACAAAAGTCTTTATACGGCAATTTGCTGTGATTTCTATTTAGAGACATGTCTGTTGCGATTGGATACACTGTCTCGTGTAGTGAGGAAATACTGATTTATAATTTAGATTTAACACACAGCACTAACACCCATATAACTTTAAATACAACAAAAATATATTTTTACCATTTTGGATCATCATGAATCCAAGTAGTAGCAACTTAGATCATTGCTAACATTTTCATCATAGTTGTGTCCGACGGATCACTGGTGTGAGGGGTTTTAACTCCACTCAAGAACATTGAAATCAATAAAGAGCACATCAGCAAGGGAGGTGGCTCCTACCTGTTGGTGCCATAATTCTGTGGTAAGGATGGAGAAAAAAAAAGTTCAACCCCAAAAAAAAAGAAGCGTAAATAAACAAATGATATTACAATGGAAATGTTTGTAGTAACAGCAGTGGCTTGATCAATGTAATCAAAGCAAAAAGGCTCTTGCAATGTAGGAGGCTCAATGAATAATTTTCTAATAAAATGCCAATATTTAATGATTGGTTGATTACTTAAGGTAATCAAAACAAGTAATTTCAGTATTGACTGCAATGACGTGCGGTTAATGGACACCCTGGAAAAATGTAAGCACAGATTCAAGTAGAATCATATTGTGGAAAGGCTGTAAGAGGAAGAAAAGTTATCTTGGCCAGGAGTCACTGGGGTCATATTAACTCTTCAATTTCGATAAAATGTTGTACAGGAATGGGGGTGGGTATTCCATCTCTGACACATAGCATATTATTTGCCTACTTTGCATGGCAACCATTTTAAGAATGAAAGAGGCGCTGGTGGGACAAAACTACAATGGTATTGATAACCCTGCCAAAATATTTAATAATTTATGTTGAAATTAAAATACTCTGACTAAAACACATTCCAACAGCATCTAAGTATCTTTCAGACACACACTTACAAAGTATAGTACATCATTTTTCTTGAGTTTCTTCATAGAATTTCTGGGTTTCTTTCCACCGTAGCCTCTCTTTCATCCTTAAAATGGTGGCCAAGTGAAATAATCCAACACTATAACGGCAAATGGAATAGTCACTGGAGTCATTCGTAAAAAAATAAATAAATAAATAAATAAATAAATATATATATATATATATATATATTTTTTTTTTTTAACGAATGACTCCAGTGACTATTCCATTTGCTGCCATTATAGTGAGCCCCTTTAAGCATTAAAGCCACTAAAGAAGTGCTTTGAATCTCTTAGTAAGACACTTTAACTAATTGCTTTTACTCAGCTTTCAAGAAATCTTTTTTTTCTAAAGTATCCTTCAATTTTCTTTGATCTAAGAAGAAGTGCTTTATAATTCTATTACGTCTTTCTAAATGTCATGCAATAGATTGATAAATTTGGTAAGACCAGATCAAAAATGCTTTTAAAAGTTCCTTTATTTAAATGTATCATAAAAAAAAATCAGAATTTCAGTTAAACGGATCTGCATAATGTTATATCGGAATCTGAATGTTTGTAAGAATTTTAAATTTGACCTATTTTGAGTTAATTCTATGATCAGTAAAGCCATATCAGTGAGTTTGAAAGTAACCTGTATACAAAAGGTCATTTAATCTGATATTTTGTGTAAACGTATGCATGTTCTCGTTAGTTACAAAAAATGCATTTTATTGCATTATCGTTTACCCTCATTTAGATAAATATATACATTAAAAAAAGAAACGAATTCAACCTGCAAAAGAACAAACTGCTACGTACATAGATCACAATTCTGGGTAACATTAATCAATATTTTGCTATTTATTAGTTCAAACATTTAGCCTCGACTCCAGCAGTCAATACAATAAATTCGGTTACTAACATAAGCCAATTAGTGTTCCTGACGCCCAACACGTTTCCATGCTGTGTCAGATATTAAGAGGTGTGAATAGTGCGGGAATGGCACAGATTAACACCCAATAAACAAAGAGGAAGCAAATTTGACGATTTTTAGACACCTGATGGGTATTGCGTTAAGATACAACATGCTAATTTACAAATGTAGAAACGCAGAAGTTCCTTTCTCCTCACGCCGGAGGTTGGTTTTTTTTAGAGGAGAACCCTCAAATCTCAGCAAGACAGAGAAAACAAGTTGGATTAGAGAGAGTCTCTTCCGTCCCGGGGGGTTCAAAACACAATAGAAGGATGAAAACTAAACTTATCACACCGAGAATCAGATAATCGCATTGAGAACAGATTGACAACATAGCCACTATACCGAAGCATATTGTGACATTCCTTTCAGGTGGAAACAGTTGCTTACAATTCTTTAAAAGACATTTAAAAACAAAACGTGCTTATCCAAGGTTAATTTTAATTTCACCCTTGAGTTCAGAGCGTAAACTATTAGACAATATTAATCCTTCCTACATTTAACGTTAATGTTTTCGCTTAGACGGGACGTTTTGTAAAATAACTTTCATAAACAAGTCAATAACAATTAGAAAATAGTCAAATGTTAATCCAGAGACACTTTACCTGCGATGTTTGATCTGATTTACATGCTAACCACCGTGAACCGTTTGTGTTTGTGAATCTGTAGTTTATTAGCATAACGAAACGTGACGCTGTGTAATCAAACCAACACCGGGCGCTGATTGGACGACACGCCCTCTTAGTGATTTGTTTAAAACGGCTACACTCTCTCATACTTAATGGGAGTATTATTGCGTAAGGTAGAAAAATAGATAACTCTCAGATCTACAAATAAATGTGAAGAGATACACAAAAATAAATCCGATTCATAAATATCTTTTCATAAGTTACAAATACAAATTCGTTTCGATTAATTTGTGGATCTGTTACTCTACGTTTGTGAATCTCGACCTGTTAGTTGTGAGTCCAGTCAGTGAAGAGGAAAATGGAAGGTGCTTGCAGAGGTGAGTAATGTAAAAACAAAACATACCTTTCCTGACATCACAAAATTACCCTTAACGTATACATCACAGCGTTTACAAGGGGTTCAGGATTTATTGATCTGGTTGAGTAATTTGTAGTCTTGGATTATCGTACTTTACTGAAACACACACCTCTAAGTGAATGAAAATCACTGGATAAAATATATGGCTTCAATTAATACATTTAAAACTTTCCTACATTACAAATGTGTTTTTATTAGCTAATATAGCACTTGTGTTTTTTAGTTATTACACATTCAAGCAAGTTGACACGTGATTTTCAAAAAATTGTCAATATTACTTATGTTTTTCTTTCTAATTGTTAAATTATAAAGGAAAATTGCTTTACATTATAATCCCAAATATGTTTTCCTTTACTGTACTTTGTCATTCTGTTTATTGTCACCACACTGCAGTCAAGGAACCAGAATTATTGTACACGCACAGACTTACATCCATGTTGAAAAGTATGATAGGTAGAAATTGTCTTTGAGTAGCTGGATGGTTATTATTTGTGTGTTTTAGATTACATCATAATAAAGTGCTATTTAACCTGCAGATACACTGTGTATTGTCACTGCTGTTATTGCACTACTTCAACTGAAACACAAAGATTTTGATGATCACACATCTTGGTCGCTGAAAAAAAAACACATTCAGACAGCCTCCACCCACAGCACCAGCATCACTTCTAACGTACATGGCATCAATTCAATTGCCAACTGCTACAACTCAACATGGATGTCAATCTGCTGCACCTACATTTGCTCCACCTTCATCTCCATGCCCAGTGACACACCATGAATTTCTGTCCCCAGGAGCACCAGCTCTATCCCCAGCAGCAGTAACATCATCCCCAGTAGCACCAGCTCCATCCCAAGCAGCACCACCAGCAGCACGAGCTCCATCCCCAGCAGCAACATCCTCCTAAGCCACAACAGCTCCATCCCTAGCAGCACCAGCAGCAGCACAAGCTCCATCCCCAGCAGCAACATCCTCCTGAGCCACAAAAGCTCCATCCCCAGCAGCACCAGCAACATCCTCAGCTGCACAAGTTCTTATTTCCTTAGCAGGAAAACCCTAGCAGCAACAATCCTAATTTCTGTAGCATTTTGTTATTTATAAAAAAAACTGTTCTTTGGTAAACTGACTATTGCTGTTCATTTTTGTATGTTTCATGTATAAAGAATTTAAAGATAAGGTTTGTTATTAAAATAGGGTTAGTGTGAGGAATATTCAATTTGTAAATGGCAAATTAAACAACAGTGCCAGGCTCCAAAGACTTCCTGCAGTGTTATCCATAAACCTCTTATTTGGTATTACTTTGTGAGCATCTAGGTTGACTACTTTTTACCAGTAAATTTATAATAACTTAAAGATGCAGTCGGTTCAGAAGTTGCATAGTATTATTTATAGAATTTTACTACTTCAATTTGAGCAGCTGCTAGACTTTCATTTACAGGTTCGTCTTTGTTTTAGAAGTTTACTGCATATATGTTTGCCTTTTTCATGGCAATGTTACCGGTAACTATTTTTTTAAAAGGTTTTTAAAGTAAGCCAGTTATAAACAAAAAAGTGAAATACAATTTATGACATATAATGAGTTAGACTGCGTTTAATTAACACTTAACCTAAACAATTTAACTGTCAATATATGAAATCATAAATATTAACAAGTGAGAAGAGAATAAGAGCGTGCATTAAAAGCATTTTTGAAATGGTAAAAAAAAAACACTTGTTTCCAATAACAATCTTCAGAAAAATTTGAATCTTGCAAGACTAATGAAGTATGAGTTGCAACTTCCAAGTTAAACCTTGAGCCCCTCCTCTGCAACGAGGACCACTAGGACAAATAAAAAATAATTATGATTAGCCACCCACTTGAGGCCATTTCAAAATATTAGGCAAAACCACAATTGACAATTAAAAATAAATGGAAACTAAAATTAGAATTTTTTTTTTAATCTTGGAAAAGAACAAGAGTTGACTCTGACTGAAACACTTGCATGGTTATTTTGTCATTATTTCTAACCTGAAGCTATTCTCACATCTATTTAGAGTTCTTATGACCCAATGATTCACCAGTGCACTCATTATTGCTGACTAAGTGTTTTATGGACCCTGTAAATTAACAGAGAATTAAGCCACATGCCTGCTGTGAGGTTGGGCCATGTGTTAAAAGCTTAAATTGTTGGGGTAGGTACAGTTAAACATGTCTGTGACATTTATGGCCTGTATCTGTTGGCTTGAAATGGTGGTGTGGTATTGCAATGATTTAATCTAGTTTCTAGTCATTTCTGCACTTAAAATACACAATATTATGAAAACAATTACTGTAAACACTACCATAGCAGTTAAAATAATTAACACATATAGCAATGAGGATAATATAAGTTGTTAATGTTTCTTGAAATTTACACTATATTCATTTTTTTAAATGACTGCAAATTGATCCAATGTTCTGCGATGGACTGGCGACCTGTCCAGGGTGTACCCCCGCCTCTCGCTCAACGTGCGCTAGAAAGACCCCCGTGACCCCACAAAGGGAAAAAGAGGGTTAGAAACGAATGAATGATCCAATGTTTAAGTAACATGATGAGGCAATGCACGGATATATTAAGGGTAATTGAACTCATTTAATTGGTTCAAGCTCAACGGCGTTGAATAAAGTAACACCTTTCACGTTACAGGTTTTACAACGCAATTCGCTACTGCGCATGTCTTAAACTTTAGCCTCACTACAAATAAAACTGAAAAAGTTGTCTGAACTAAAATCTAAAATAGAATAAAAATTGGGTAAAATTTCAGTGAAAATCATTTTTATAAACATTTTTTTCCTGCGTGGCTTCTCAAGCTTTTAATATGGTCCTCCCCCGTGTTGCGTTTCCCTGTGAGTGAATAGCGCCCACTGTCGATATCTGTTGGGCAACTAGGCGGACCGAAAGGTGCAACGGCTGTTATGGAGATTATAACATTTTCCCCACAAAAGGCGAAAAGAGTTAAGCGCTTTTGAAGCTTCTTTAATTAATCGACGAAGTTCTGCCGAACCAACAGGTGAGACAAAAGTGTTTAATGTGACTTATCGAACAGGTGTTGAAATGACAGGTGTGTGTTCAGGTGAGCTGACGGGCCACTGAAACGAACACACGCACCAATGATTAGGCGAACATGGCATTATCACGGAATGTCCGAGGTGGTATAATGTTCTGTTTGGGCTAAAGAAGTTTCTTATTGATTCTGCTTTTGTTTAAGAAATGTAATAAAGTTGATGTGAACTATGGACTTCAGACTGGTTAGCATTAGGCTAGTCAACAGGAAAACGGTTGGTTTCAAAACAAGGTTTCCGTTGACTTGTATCATTATTATCAACAATCTTCTTCTCTAACTGTGTAATTTTTATAGGTCTATATTGAAAAGCAGACTAAAAAATGAGCATAAACATATTTCTCTCTTCTCTCGCACACACACACGCACGCGCACACACACCTTAGTGTGGTGTATGTATGCAAGCATTCATACGTGGTGTTCTCGTCACTTTTCCTCCAGCTAATCCTGTATGGGTGTTTTTTTTTACTTTTAGGCTGTCCTGTCCATTTTCAGGCATTTTCTTCCACAATAAACTGTTTGTGGTGTTAGTATATGTGAGCATATTGGGCCTTACAGTTGGATTGGAAGTGTTTTAAGTCCTAAAGTCACTATACAGAGAACAAACTGCACAGGGAAGCAAAGCAAATGTAATTTTTGGCGAACTTGATAAGTGCCCCTTTACCTATTTTCAACAAAATAACCAGAAACTTCTTATCACTGTATGTTAGATAGAGCATACACCGTAAGGTGGTGCTGAGATAGCCCTTGAGATAAGAGTAGCACTCTCTTCTAGTGCTACACCCGTTTAGCTGAATGATGAGGGAGTTTTGATAACCATTTACAGATTCTAGTTGACTGTGATGTGCTGTCATTTAAAAACCTGAAAGAATGACATGTTTATGAATTGTCCAGAACAGTGTTCTATGCTTTCAGTCGTTTAAATGTTGTGAGGAGCTTATAAATGTGATATCCTTGTTTTTTTCCCCTCCAAACTCGAGTCAATGAGTCATTATTCTACAGCTGGTCTGATCCTGTCCATAGCATTTGGATTAGGTGAACCTCTCAGTCTTGCTGTTCTGCCTCTAAATCTGCTTAGAGATCCTGTGAAATGTGGATAATCAATCTCTCCCCTTTGTGTTTGCTTGTGTATTTAAAAGAATCTACAAGAAGCTGGCTTGAACTGAACTCACTATTTTTAATTACTTTTTATTTATGAATGTAGTTGTGGGGAATTTACAGCTGTAATTTTTCTAGGTATATTAGCACATCATTTTTGAAAGAACTCTTATCTACCTGTCTCTTGATGTAATCTCAGACACTTTCGATTATGTTGAGATCAGGGCTCCATGTGGGCCGCCATCACTTCTAGAACTTGTTGTTCTATATACTGAAGATGGTTCTTAATGACTTTGGCTGTAAATTAAGCTGCCCAAATCTCCAACTCCATTCATAGATATGCAGCCCCAAAATTATACAAGGAACCTCCACCATTTTTCATTGTTGCCTGCAGACACTCGTTGTTATACCTCTCTCTACACCTTCAATGAACAAACTGCCTACTGCTTCACACAAATATTCAAATTTCACTTCCAGAGCACCTGTTGCCATTTTTCTGAAATCCAGTTCCTATGTTTTCGTACAAACTTCACTTGGCCCTCTTTACACCTCAGAGGTGGAGCTTTTTGGCTACAATTCTTTCATGAAGGCCACTTCTGGTCACACCTCACTGGATAATAGATGGATTTACCTGGATCCCACTGGTTTCTGAGCTTCCAGTTCGGAGCTGATTACAATGCTTGTCATCTTCCGTTTTCAAATGGTAATTAATATCTTGAAGTGTGTTGCTGCACGTTTTTTGACTGCATCAATGATCCTCAGTGTTGTATGTTTATTTGTGCTTCTTCAGAAGGGAGTGAACCGTACATCTTCAATCCCCAGTCTGCTTTGAAATCTTTGTCTGCGAGAGACATTGTTGATGTAGAACTACCTTGTTTCTTGTTGCCATACAAACCTCACCTTGGTAGGAGAGTTTAACCACTCCTTACCCAGTTATAACACAAAACCCTCCCAAACGGCTGTTTATGTTCTAGTTCATACTGTGTTTCAACCAAGTGTTGAAATATGTTAAAATTGGTTGATCAGAGCTTGGACTATAATCATACAATATCCCTGACTTTGTGCAAATGTATTTAGACAGGTTTGAAGGCAAATGCTTCTTAAAACAAATGTTGATTTATTGTTTTGTTTGCTAAATTAACTTTTTGTAAATTTTCAAAAATATCCAATTACTAATTATTTTTTATGTACACATTGGTCCATAATGTTTGTACAATACTGTACAGTATAGATTAGGGGTGTAACGGTTCACAGGGATCTATTGAACCGTTTCGGTGCGGCCTGTTCGGTTCGGTACAGTTGCGTACCGTTTCGGTATATTTTTTTTATTAAATAATATAAATGTATTATTAGCGCGATATTAAGCGCAGCGGAACATTGTAGGTGAGTTTCCGCATGGACGCTATTGAGTGAGAGCTGCACGAGTAGCTGACTAGCTGTGAGAAATGGCAACAGCGAAAGAGAAGCCAGAGCTTGCAGACCTTCCCACCTCACTACGGTCTCCTGTGTGGGAACACTTTGACTTCTTTGTTAAAATACATAACGGGGATAGACGAGTGGATAAATTTAAAGTTGTATGCCGACATTGTTCCACGGAGATCGGGCAGGCAACACATCTAACATTTTCTACTGCTGGAGATATTGTCACTGCAACCAGATCTGTGCTCTCTTCAGAAAATGTGGATGGGTTAATCTTTTTAGCCAAAAACATAAAACTTAAATAGTTAGTTCTGTTGAGTTACAAGCTGAAGCTTGTTGCTTGTGTTAAAAGTTTTCAGGTCCTAACTAGTTGCAGTATTTAATTTTTTATTTTAAAAATGTGTATTTCTTTATAGAGTGCAATTTATTTAAAATAGCACCAAAATGTGTCACATATATATATTTTATGCAAGAATTCAATTGTGTATTGGCAGCTTTTAAAAATAAAGATTTTGTAAGCTCCTATTGTTTTGTACCAAAATTAACCGAACCGCGCTCTCCAAGACACTGTACCGAACCGAATACGATTTTAGCGTACCGTTACACCCCTAGTATAGATACAAAACATCTCATTTTTTGCAGCAATGACTGCCTGCCTCAAGGTTTAGGAGTGTGTTTGTGGGATTTCTTGACCATTCTTCCAGTGACTACAGACATCAACTTCATGTGGCCTTCAGATGAATTCCAGGCACTTAAATTCATGAATTAGTCTGTAGTGACTTCAGTATGAAGTCTGTAGTGACTGACTCAAGAAGTTGGTGACTTCTATACACTGTGCTTGGCTTACCCCTTTGTGGTTGTGTCGCTGTCATTACCAACTGCTTCCAGTTTGTAATGACACAACTGACAGCAGACTGTGGAATATTTAGTAGTTAGGAAATATCTTGATGGGCACCAAAAAAATCTCAATGCTATTTACTTACAGATTTATTTTTGCTTTCATTTTTTTATGTAGATCAAAAAACATCTTTGTTCAAGGTACTAACTTTTTTAGTAGCCAAATTAAAAAAATCGTTGCAAACTCAAGTTTGGTAGTTGCATTGTAGTTTTTGTGTGCGTGAGCAACATAAATGTAAATGTTAAACCAGTTATTGATGCACTATGAATTGTTTTGTATTTGTAAATGGAGTTACTTACTTTTGCACAGTGTGCTGACACTCACAGCATATTATTGACTTAAAAGTAGTCCTGGAAAATTGTGAGCGATTATAATGTATTGTTAATATTACTTGTATTAGATAAATAAAAAAGTGTGGACATTTTCAACAAGTGGCTTCCTATCTCAGTACCATAATGGAATTCACTGAACTTCCATGAGTGGCTTGTTTTGTTTTTTTTTGTTTTTTTGTTTTTTTAAATAATGAGCTTGTCACTATGGAAGTGCTTGAAACATCCAAATTCCTTATTTTGACAGATCGAGTGAATTCTTAAAATTAAAAGGGAAAAGGGGATTTGAACCCTGTTGACACCATGTGAGTGGCACAATGGCGTTGCAAATGCATACAATACTATTGATAACATTTCCAGAATTTCATATTGTGACTGAAGCAATCACTGTCGATGTATATTTGTCATCTACATGTGAAAGATATGAATGTGTTTACCTTTTATGGGATAGGTTTTGAGCACAAATTCATAGAGCTCCTCCATAGCTGAATATCGCATTAGTCAAAACACATTTTAAATTCACCTCCAGATGTTCAAAAACAAATTTTCAGAGATTTGATGCAAAACCACTCAAATTTTCTCACAATAATTTTTCTGATTGCCAATGTGCAGAAACCTTTACTTAAACCCTCTGATCTCTCCTTGCAGAACTTCCTGTCTCTCTGTTTTAAAACGTGTTAAGAATATGGTTCATTGGCTGTCTTCATCTTATCATCCCATTGGATCTCACGTTTTCCTGCAACTTTCACCTGGCACCTAGACATCAGAACCTCTGTCGTGAAGTATTCGAATGCCTAAGATAGCAAAAGACAGACTGCCCGAGCCGAAGCCACAGTTACTGTGGTGTCCGAAGGGAGTGTGACGTGTCTAAATCTGGACTGGAAAGATATGGCAGAGCATGCAGAGCTGCTTGCAGAGATGGGAACAATCGGCCGCCTTTCTGCCACAGAACGCCTGAAACACGCGCAGAAGAGAAGAGCGCAGCAGCTCAAAGGCTGGGCTCAGATGGAGAAGGACACTGCTCGTGCTCATAAGAGCAACCACAAGGGAGATGCACTGAGAAAAAGCAGAAGGGTCACATTTAACTCCAATGTAATGTTGATGGAAGCTGCAGCAAGGAATGATCTACAGGAAGGTAGGAGAAGAGTTACAGAAGATTTCAATGATATATTCTTTTAAACCACTAGCTGTCACAAAGATTTGATAGAGTGACAAATGGGAGCATTTAATGATGAAGGACCTGTTTCTTTTTCTTAAAAAAAAAAAAAAAAACAGTTCTCACTATAATCAACTGCACAGCAATGTTTATTTTATATAATTATATAATGAAACCTAGCACAGTTTGTTTGCAGCCCAATTTGCAACTGCTAGCCGTTAGTTTACACGTAATATGTGTAAAATTCTCTTTGCAGTACGAGAGTTGCTGAATAACGGTGTTAGTCCAGATCTTTACAACGAGGATGGACTCACTGCACTGCATCAGGTACTACTTTTGTGAATGATGCTGTTGAGTTTGTTTTGATCAGCAGCAGATCGTCGTGACCACATCTACATGTCTAAATGCATTAAAATGCTGCGATGTGATCGATTGATGAGAAATTTGTGTTAAAGAGGTATATATTTTTTACTATAATTTTACACTTTTATTAAAAAAAACTTGAAGTCAATCTATACGGCAGTTATTCTATTTAGTTTGATAGGCTCTGATTTTCAGTTCTCCTAGGTTGGGTGAAAAATGACTTTACAAATTGAAATATTAATAGCACTGCAACAATATTAAATTATACATTTTGGTCTAATTCTTATATTGTCTTAAAGTAAAATGAAACTAAACAGTCTAAACCTGTTTTACTGCGAAACCTGTGTTTTTCAGTCTGTGCAAATGCAAATCTTATTTGTTTGTATAATATTTAGTTAATATTATTCTTAGTTGTTGCCATAATATTTAAAACTACCTTAATAAACTTTATTTTGTCCTGTTTTTTTTTATTTAAGGAACATTTTCCAATTACAGAAACTGCTTATGATCACGGAATCTGGTCATAATTACAGTGTAGATTTTTTTTTATTTAATCAAAGCTGTGCCTAAGTGATGTAAAAATAAAAAGGCTGTAGATTGACCAATAAAAGTCAAATGTGCTGTATTAATTATCTCCGCTAATTCTCATTTACTCTGCAGAGCTGCATCGATGATTTTGTGGAGGTAGCACGTTGTCTTTTGGATGCAGGGGCTAATGTGAACGCATGTGACAGTGAGCTCTGGACGCCTCTACATGCAGCAGCCACCTGTGGACACACAGATCTTGTTCAGATGCTCATAGAAGCGTATGGATAAAACATTCATTCAATATGTTGATTTACATTTGTCCTAGGGACGCACACACTCTCCTGTAATGGCTGTGCCAAACTGCTACATCCATGTGCCATTACATGGTTATAAGATAGTAAACAGCTTCTAAACATTTCAGTCATAAAGTGTAGAATTTACACTTTGACTTTACTACGGCTTGTCTTTCTTTAGAATTCTTTGACATTACAAAATGATAAAAAAAAAAATCCACTCGTTTTGTGTTTTCTTGAAACCTGTAAGTGCACCTTTCTGTGAGATCCAGACTGATTTGGATGTATGTGTTCAGAGGCGCGGATCTCTTGGCGGTGAATGCAGATGGCAACATGCCGTACGATCTGTGTGAAGATGAGGCTACACTAGAGCTAATAGAGATGATCATGGCTGAGCAAGGTGAGCGTTGCCATTTACATACTTTAATAAAAAGTCAGGCTTGAGAAGTGGCTAGACTGGCATTTGACCCATGGCATGGTTAATATTTTAAAATTAATAAAACAGGTTCTTATGCAAGAAATCTGTGCGGCATTCTTTCTATGGTTGAACACAGGAATTACTCAGGAGAAAATAGATGAGTGCCGTGGAGCCAAGGAGAGGGTGATGCTCTCAGACCTTAGAGAGATGGTAGCAAGTGAAGCAGATCTGAATGTGAAGGATGGGCAGGGGGCTTCCCTGGTAGGAAACTTGCAGACATACCTCATTTATATGGAATCTGTTAAATATATTTGTTTTGTATCGGTAGCTGCATGTAGCTGCTGCCAATGGATACATGTCTGTCGGTGAGCTGCTGCTGGAGCACAGATTATCTCCTGATGCAAGGGATGCTGACGGGTGGACACCGCTCCATGCTGCCGCCTGCTGGGGACAGGTTAATACTGACACAGACTCATGAATTACTTGAAATTAAAACTTTTAATCAAGTTTTATGACACAACGTGCATCATTTTGCCCCCGTCATGTGTTTAACAGTTTTAACATACTGCTTTATGTTAGCATTTTGTGTCTGTAAACAAAAACAGTTAAATGCTATATTTGAGGAGAAGAGAATTTCAGATTTTAATAGGTCTTAAGAATTGCTTTCAGAAACTACAACACTATTTTCAAACAAGCTGCTGCTTTTGTAATTTAAATGTTATTTGTTTTTCAAAAAAATATTCAAAGCAGGTCAGCAGTTGGAAACAACAAACATACAGACAATACAATTGTGTTAACAGAGAGATAAAAGTTATGCTCTATGAAAATGCTAAGTAATTAAAGCGCACAGAAGGCAGAATGAGAGAGTTTACATATGTTATAGATTCCTTCTGTAGAACCACCCACCATTCTCAAATACGAGTCCAAGAGCACTTCCATCAATTTATTAAGAGATCTAAATCTGATTCTAGATAAGATATGACCATGTTTTCTCAATGAAGGCCGACCTCCTTTTTTAACCTGTGGAAATCCGGGGCCAGTTTTAACCATTAAAAGAGAATTTTACAAGTAGAACAAGGATGAAGGTCTGCTCTTGAAATCTTTTCCAAAACGCACCTGGATATTACACCAGAAATCTGGCATGTTTAAATAGCTTTTGTTTAATGTTTAATAAATAACAATAATTTTGGTTTCTTTGCTTTTACATAAAATATCAGCATAAAACCTACATACATATATAGGCTCTTCTTAGTGGTTTTGGGTCAACCTTTCTAAAATCATTTGAAATTTTTTTTCAATTTTTTACCATTGAAAGAGAAAGAAGAAAAATGCTGTTTATCTGTTTGAAATCTGGACTGGAACCTCCAAATTATAAACTACAGTATCGCAAAAACTCAAGGCTGTTTAAAGATGGTTGAATGGTTTTGAATAGTCTGTTGCACTCACTGGGATTTGCCCATAGGGTTCCTTTCATAGGACATTTCCGCATGGTATTAAAAACGCTCTTCAAATCCGCAGAGACCCTTTGAAGTCCAACTGTTGATTTGCAGCTTACAGGTTTATACTGTTTGTTTTGTCAGGGCTTTCACCCAACATGAGCTGGAGATAGAACCCAGTGACTCTAACCTAATTAAATTGTACATATAATAAAGTGTCTTTCTGCCTATTATAGATGCAGATGGTGGAGCTGCTGGTGGCTAATGGCGCAAGTCTAAACGCCAAGTCTGAGCTAGATGAGACACCTCTGGGTACAACCACATCACCTCTTTCTGATCCCAGATGTCCTGTCAGAGGGATTACAATGCTTTTCTGTTACAGATGTGTGCACTGATGAGGAACTCAGGACCAAAATGATGGAGCTGAAACATAAACACGATGCCATCATGAAGGGTCAAGACAAACACAAGAACACATTACAGAAAAGAGTGTCGAGCACAGGGAGCAGAGGGTAGGTACAAGGAAGCCTTTTGATTCATCATGGAAATATCACTAGTGTGCAAAGTTGAAAATGATTTCTCTACACATGAAAACTTCTAATACTGTCTGAGGTCTTGGTGTTTACAGTAAAGTAGTGAGGCGTACAAGTGTAAACGAGCGCAGCAGCCTGTACCGTAGAGAGCATCAGAAGGAAGCCATTGTCTGGCAGGAGAGAGGAAGACAAACTGAAGTTCTGGATGATGATGAAGACAGACAGACTGATGCAGAAATGAACCTCCATGCAGCACTGGTAAGAAATCCTGTCTCTTAAGCACCAAAATCTTCCAAAAAGTTAACATGGATAATCATGTTTTTCTGATTTAGACCTACTTTACCTATATTAGAAATTAGATTTGTAAAACCAAGCTAAACACCATGTTTTATTTTCATAAAACACATATTTAAAACTTTTTCTACATGTTTTTAGGTTCATTATAAATGTAAACTGAAGTATGACAAGTCTTACCACTATTTGGACTTATACACATAATTTTCTTACTTATCTAATCCATTTGATACCAATATACAAGATTAGATGAATGTGTTCTATAGTATAGTTGACCTATATCCAAGTCCTTGCACTAACTGTTACTGTTGAGTGTCTGTTTCTTGATCTTGGACATCAGCTTTAATATTTAGACTAAAAATTTAGCAAAAATGCTATAAATGGCCACACATTGAACTTAAAATGACCATTGTATGGAAATTGACTTTCATGTGGTGTGTAACATCCAGTTTTAGTTTTAAAAGTGCTTAGTGTGAGTCAGGATCATTGTTCAGACAAAACGTGTTTCATGATATGTAAGAAAAGGTGCCACTTCTCACTTGTTGCTGCTCAGACACAGGAAATGTCAACCTTTTCCACAAACACTGAAGTACATTGCGATTGGATCATGTTGTGAAGCAACCTACTCCAAGAAAGAAACCTTTCAAATCCACAACATGGGCTATTTAATGTCTAGAAGAAGTCAGATTCTTCTTGTAGTATATTTAACATCTAATTGATCTCCTATTTGTAGTAACGTTAGCATTAATTGGGGCGAACATGCCAAGCTAAAAGCTATTTATGAAGTAAATTGTTTTAATTAGCAAGAAGACTACACAGTGTTGATGCAGGATAGGATTGTGATGTCTTTTTTATTTTTTACAATCAGCTTTAAATTGTAACTCATCTCTTCTCCACATAATTTGAAGCCAATGTATCCTATGTTATGATGTACTTTGTTTTGTCTTTGGAGGCTTTTACACACATTTTCTCAATCACACTTTCAATATTGTGACAATTAATATGTGATTAATATGGATTTTTTTTTTTTATATTTAAATCTTTTCTCATGCTATTGATGTGTATGTTTATGCAGCACTTTGGGCAATTGTGTTGAGACGTATACTTTGGAAATTAATCTTACTTGCACATTTGTAATTAGTATCTAGCATTGCTAGGGTGTCTGTTGGCAACCGTTGCAATATTGTCTGGCTGCAGACGAACTCTCTCAGCAGCACTTGCAAAGTTTCACTTATTTGAAGTTAACATTTACTACAGTAAATCCTTGGTTGGTTTTTGAAAGTATATCGAGTTGCTTTTTTTTATTTGGTTTAATTTTAGCTACTGTACACCGCTCCTGTAACTAACATATTTTGAACCCAGATATGGAAAAGTTTTATTTATAATTTTTTATATTGAAAGATGCTGAATTGTATTCATTAAATGTAAAGTGTATACTTCCTGTGACCCAACTAGTCTTCATGTTACAAAGCAGCCATCTCAACCTATTAACAGGAATGCAACGGTACACAAAAGTCATGGTTTGGTACGTACTCCAGTTATTAACCACAGTTTTTGGTTCAGTTCTGATGGCTTAGCAAATTGTTTTTTTTTTGTTTGTTTTTTTTTATATAATTTTAATTTAAATATACTTTGTACAGATCACATGAACCGATAAATCATGAGCGTTCATAGAATTTTATTTTGATAAATCAAGAAACCAGGAACAGCTGTCTGAAGACGGCACAGAAGAGCGCTCGTGTTTCATACGTTGCCTTTTCCATTATAACATCTGATAAAACATTGCTGGCACACAGAGACATTTTTGTCGTGTTTGTAGTGAAGCCAACAAAAAAAGTTGATGGTGTTTCCTCATAACACTGACAGTTCCTCCCTGGATTTTGGATATTTACACAAAGGAGTAGTTCATTGTTTGGATATTTGCTCAGGGACATGCTTTTCATTCCTTGATATCTGCCTTTTCACATGTGAAACTATTAATAATACATACAGGAGTTATTCAAATGAGAAACTGAAAAACCTCGCGATGAGGGTATGCCGAACGTTTCAGTATAAAACTGAGTGTTGTGCCATCCCTAATTACGGTAATTATAATCATTTTGTACAATATAAAACATTATTATTATTATTATTATTCACTATTATTAATACATCAAATATCTTCGCGTAATGTTAACAGAATGTATTTTGTACTTTGAGCACAGGCACGTGTTTGTGTCTGATTTAGATATGACTTTAGTTTTTTCTTATTTTAGGCATCCAGCTCAAACGCCTCTCCTGGTTCTCCATTAGAGGTTGGCGACGTGGAAAATGGAGCACATGTCTTGGGAAATGGTAGTGCAGGGTCATTTGCTTCATCGCTTCCAGGAGAGCTCCAGGTCGGAGGACGCATGGACCGCAGTGCTTCCTATGAACTCTCTCCTTCACCTTCAGCTGGCGGGGACAGCATGAGCAGGGAGAGATCTCACCACACACTTGCAGATCTCAAACGCCAGAGAGCTGCAGCTAAACTCCAGAAACATCCAGCTCCTGCTTTGCCTCTGTCTGAAATCCCTCAGGAGGAAGTGGTACCTGATGGACCTCAGGGCCTACTGGAGACCTCTCAACAGGAGGTAGCCTCCAGTGCAGTGTACTTTACACAAGCAAGTGGAGATCCACCTCTGCTGAAGCTGATCGCTCCAGAAGAGGAGACAGCCAGTAAGAAAGAGCCATGCTGCGGACTCATGTAGAGATGGGGAAAAACAACACCTTTGTTTTCAAATAAATGTGTATTTCTTACGTAGTTCAGAGAATGGAGAAAGTGATTGAGGCAGGTATGTAATGCGCTTTTATCACACACTTTCTTAAATTGCACTGAGCAAGAATTTGATGCTAAAGCTTTTTTAACATATGGTTGTGGTCGTTTTAGTTTCAAAATATTGGCTATGTTCTCTACACAGCGTGAAACAGTCACTGGGCATTTCTGTTTGATATAAGTGTCGCTGAACAAACGAAAACTGAATTTCCCTAATATTTTAGCTTTTAGGTTTGAAGCTTTGGGTTTGTTTACATTTGATTCAATTAATCACTTGAACCAAACTGAGTATGAATGTGTACCAATCTATTATAACATACTGGTAGGATTTGAAAAATGGACTCACCAGTCGTGAAATTTAACGTGGCTTAAAAACAATGTTTCCAACATGGCATCCTACAAAGTGAGCTGAAGAAGGAAATGGTTCCAGGGACGTGAAATTGTGTCTTTAGGGGTTACTTAGTCCTTACCACTTGAGAGAGAGTCAAGCACTGCATTTTGTTTTCCATTCATTACACAATTGTGGACTCACCGAAGTCCACAGAGGACCTACTTTACATAATTGTGAGATTTGTGACATTGATTCCTTCCATACTCCAAAAAACTTCCTTGAGGGTAATAGCTGTGCACAGTCTGGATTGAACACACTCGGTGAAGCTAAACATGTCTTGCAGGGAGAGCAGGAGGCAGGTTGAAGATATTCATTTAACAGAGCACTCTTCTATGTGACGTTGAGATGTGATCTTTGTATATAACTGGAAAAAGTAACTTTGTGACCAGCCTCAGGGTTAGTGATGAAAAGTGGCATGACCATAGGATAAAACCTGAAACTGACTGAAAAATAAGCTCACGCCAGCCATGAACTGCAGCGCTAAAGAAAGATATAAAGGTGCTTGTTGTCTCAGAAGGCACTTTACCCACAAAGAGAGTAGGGAAGAAAAGAGTTCGAGACAAGGCTTGAATTTTTCTTCAATCTTGAGAGAATTTGTCATGCTGCACTTCAGAGTTGTTTAGCCATTCATTAGAAAATTGTGGACTCATGTAATGCTCATTCTACCTGAGAAATTACTGGTGGTAGCAAATCTAAATGACACTTGTGACATAAAATTCCTTGAGGGCAGCGGCCAATGGAAGCTAATCAGGTCCTTGTTCTACCGCCAGGGATATTTATGTGCTTGAACCAAGAGACTTAGTTAAATTTGCACTTTTCAACACTTGTGTTAAACATTTCATAATTTATCTATTCAAGTATGTTCCTTTTAAGTTTTATCACAATGTAAATCATTTTCATTAAACCAAAATGTTGGGTTAAAAAATGGTAAAAAGTGTATTTACTTTGTTTTGAAGGCAAAACTTCACAAATTTGCAATTGTGTCTTTAATCCTAAGGTGATATTGGCACTAAATAGCAGCTTCTTTGTGCACTTTGAGAAGCATCATGAGGCCAGTTAAAAAAAATGTGTAGGAATCTCGTGTATGGGGTAAAATGTCAAGTGGTCATGTTCAGTCATGAGAAAAGCGTTTTTTTTCACTGAACATTTTGTAAGTTCTAGACAGGTTTTGCACTATAAGACTCTGGTGTACTCTCTCGTCAAATGCTGCGAAATGAAACATCATCGCTATATATTCTGTATATGACAAGAGGAGTTTCAAAGATTGTGTTTTGTTTTGCTAAGATGATAACACAGGTTTTTATTGAATGGTGGAATTTCTTTTAAACAATTCTGAAGACCACATTTAAAGTGACTGCAAACAGCGTGAAAATTGAATTGATTTCAGTTAGTTCTGAAATTGTCCTGCACCCCTCATTAACGGGCTTCAGTTCGGTTTACCTGTTCGGTTCCCCCTTAAGTGCTTGAGATCTTTGCAGCTGAACCATTGACCTGCTCTGAAAATGTATTTCTACTCTATTTATTAATAATGCAATAATAATAATAATGTCTGAAATAATTCTGTTTTAAATGTGTGTTTTTGCTGGATCATACAGTCTGAAACATTTTAATTTTTTCATAGATTCAAAACCATTTGTGTCATAAGTGTTATGAAATGTCAGTCAGAGATTACATTTTCTTTTATAAATGTAAAATTTCATATTTATCAAATGAGAAATAAATTATTAGCAAATTAAGTTCATAAAGCTTTATTATACGGAGTCGCACTAGGGTCTGACTGCAGAAGTCTGTATTTTGTATAAAACTTTTTTTTTTCAGGGATCCTTCTGTATCTGCACTCTTAACATATCCATGAACCTTGAAACGCAAGCAAACATTTCACCGTGACATGCAGTGTTAAGTAGAATAGAAAGCACTTTCAGGTGATAAAATGCCTTAAATGTTTATTTTGAACATATGTTTTGCATATTTGTTCAATTTCATCTGCAGTGCTTTTTCAGTTTAGCACTGGATTCTGTAAATGTATTAAAAATCAGGAAAAGTTTGAATAAATTATACTTGCAACCTGAAAAATATGATTCTGTAGATGTGACTCATCTTTTAACATGAAATATTCTCTTTTCCATAGTGCACACCACCAAGGAGCATGTAATGAATGTTCAGGCTGTCTTTAAACAACATCAAATTTCATGGTTCTTGCAGATAATCTACCTGTAGGTAAATCCGCAATTTGTATTGAAAAAAAAAGAACAGAAGGCAATTGCTTTGGTGAACACCTTCTACACTGATTTTACTTAACTTGCAACATGAAGATGAAGGGGCTAGTTTTCTACGATGGCCTTCAGAATTCATCCACAGACTGAACTCTCTCTGGGCAGAGTTACTTGTGTCTCCCTATATGAACTTGTGTCTTCCTCTGGTGGTTATGGTTTACCAAAATTCATGCCTCAGCATTAGTGGCTACTCTAAATTGCTTGCAATTTTGCCCTATAAAATATATTAACAAGATTAATATCAATGTTTCCCCTACCATTAAACAGAAGGGATGACTCACATTCCCCAATAAAAATGAAAATATAAATATATCTATATAAGACATTTAGAAGTACTATCAGAGGGCCCCTCTCCTCCCTGCTTAGAGAGAGAGAGACACGGAGTTAAACTAGCAGAGTTGCTAAGCTATATGAACTTAATTGCTTAGCAGAGTTTAAGATGAACATTAGAGTTTTTGAAAGTGTTTCTAATTTAAAGTACGAGCGTATGCTAACAGTGCTCACATTGGACCAGTAAAGTATTATGGATTTGCCTTTCCCAACGAATGCAAATCACATTTCAACTTAAACAGATTTTTAGCTTGTTGTCAATATTACAGAGAGATTAAAGTCTCAACTTTGACCTCAAACTGACCTGGGAAAAGCGAATTTGAATCTGAATGGCCACACTACAGAAACCCCAAAGAACATATAGCTCCCTCCAAACCTGTTAACAAGAATCATTTCAATCTGGCATTTAATTTGATTCGTCCTTCAAACCATAATCTCCTCCCTCTTTTCTGATTATTTCATAAATTAATCAATTATACATATCCCATGTGACTAGAGAATTAAGTCAGGATAAATATTCCAAACACTGAGCTTAGCTGCTCTGAGAGGAGAAGGGTAGGCTTTGCTAACTGTTAACTGAGTGACAGACAAAGCTGCTCCTGTCAAGACTCAAGTTATTTTCCCTCTTCCGTGCGAACTAATCAAATAAAATGACTCCCATTCTTTCTAACCTGACTGTACACTACATTAGTCTTGGTCAAGTTCTCACAATGTTACCAGGTGTAACATAAATCTTGTCCACAAAGATAATTTTGCTTAAAAGATCACATGACTCAAAAGCATCTGTGTATTTTGTCATGCTTCCTCCTATGCTTTTGTAAGAAGCTGAAGTTGCATTAAACGAAACATGTGACAAAACCACACCAGATTTCTGTTTTTTATAATCTTAAAAGTTTATTTAAACCAATGCAGGACATGTTAAATATTTGAGTTTTGTAACTTGCAAGTTTCATCAACATTCTCAGTGTTGTTGTTTTTTTTTTTGTTTTTGTAAGAATAAAAAAATTACATTGCATCTCAAATAGAGGAAAAGAAAGAAACGCTGTAATCTTTTCAGTCATGCATGCTGAGTAGAATTGTGTTGTTTTTTTTATGGTGATTGATGAAATCAGTGATGTCTATAGAGTATCTGTCGTCCAGATGAAATCTTATTTACACAGTCTCACACAATGGAAGATGGTTCTCCAAGAAATGATGCGTTATGGCAGTTATTATACAGAAATATACAATAAGACATTGCTACGCTTGTATACCCTTAAACATATTGATACACAGTAGATACTTGCATTTGAGAATTTTGACAAATTATGAGAAAATGTTGTTTTACAAATACATTGAGGTCTCACAATTGTATTATGTACCTAAAAGAACATTTGTTTTTATCTGTAATACATTCTGGAGAAAAAAGATTTATTACAATCTAGCAAATTGTGGCGGGAATAAAATTGTAGTATTTCCAGGATGGAAATCCATTAGAAATACGATAAACCATTAGAAGTACGATAGAATAGCATCACAGAGGAAAATTGTCATTAACAATGAGCTTTAGCTGAACCTGACATATATGATACTCAGAATCAATTTAATCTATCAAATAGTTTGAAAACCACTACAAAGTTAATATTTAAACAGCTCCGACTTAAAAATCTTCAGGTTAAAATTCTCATCGAAAAAGCTAAAACACTGGAACTCAGTGATTTTAAATGAAACACACAGTGATCTGAATGAGAAGTACTGGAATGTGACTGAAGGCAATAGATTGTCTAATAATTCCTCTCAGCTTCTATCAAGTTTATGGTTCATTACAAGATTTTCACAGAATTAACAAATGCATGCAACCCAAATGTTTTCTGGAAAAGTGAATCTCACTTACGTTTATATTGAAAAAAAAAAACAACAGCAAAAGTAACCAAGAGAACCCTGATAGTGAAAAGGTGTCGTTCTTTGGAATCTCTTTTTCATATTTGGTGTCATTACAAGACAGTAATCATAATTACTTCAAATAATTACTTTTGAGTCCACTACCCTGCAACAAATATATATATATATATAGACCCCCAGTGACCCCAAAAAGGGAATATACGGGTTTGAAAATGAATGATTGAATGGCTCCCAACTTTGGGATCAGAATTATTCTTTTTTTTATCAAAAATAAATTTAGCAAGCAGTGATTATTTCTGACCCTGTTTGTTAGCCGTATTACTAAAACCAAAAATTTGGGATTTCTTTAGTGTTTTGACTTGATTCGAATCATTTTTGGGACCAAAATATCTTGGAGATATATTTTAAAATGTGTTCATTTTTTGAAATGCCGCTAAAACGTTTGATGAGGATTACATGTGTTTTGAGTTTAATAAAGGTAAGATGAAAACTCTCCCAAATACAAAAAAGGAAATACTTTCAATTGGTTCTTGGAAAACAACATCACTTGGTTCTATTATTGTAAATGCTATGAGAAGGGAAATATTTGTTTGCGATACGAAAACATTTCCTATTTTGGGTGACATTGTGGACACTATATGTATAGTTATAGAATCAATACGGTTTCTTAAGTTGCAGGGAATTAGACTCTCTGCCACATAAATAATCAATAAAACTTGTCATAAATGCAAATGTCTGACATCAAAAAAATATGATTTAGCAAGCCACATTTTTTGTTTTCAAATAATAAAAATAGCAAGTATTCTGGTGCCGATTATGGTCCTGTAATAAAATAAAACAGCATTTATAGTGAAATGCACAGTTGGCCCCGCCCAAACAGATGGAACCTCTAGTGACAAAATATTACATTGTGTATCTGTAAACACACATTTGAAAAGCAAATCATTGCTAAATGAAACAATCAAAGGCACACAAACACTGAGATGTACATTTAAACTCATTTATCCTTACTCGATTCTGCTCAAATGCAAGTTTACTTTCTTTTTGTGAAGATACCAAGCTTTCTAACACGAATTGCAGAAACATTCTCAAAGTATCGACTGTGTACTACTCACTTAGTTGCAGCAACTGGCTCATATCTCACATACAGTACTTTTATACTCTTTAAAAGATTGAAAATCCTAAAGGAAGTCTTTTTTTTATAAAAAGTTAAAATCTACATCTTCAGTCTTTTAGACCTTTTACATAGATCTTCATTTATTCATATTGTATTTACATGAAAGGGTGGCCATCATGTCTGTCACATAAGAGCTATAGTTAGCGGGTTAGCTAGTAAATCAAAACATCTGTTTGGGATACATTTAAAGAGAACAAATACAATGAAATAAACCAAACCTCTCTATTTTTCAACTAAATCATCAGTGGAGTTTTATTTTTATTTAAACCAAGCAAAGAGCTTGATAAGAGACTAAATCAGATTAAACTTTGAAACTATGTAATACTAAAACAAATGGGGTTCAGCCCAAGAGAGTGGTTCTCTTTTGTGGGAAACCTGGAGGCCACAACATAGCCTTCATTTGTTAACTTCCTACATTTATGAACTGGGATAAATAATAAAGAACTTTTTGTTTACATATCTAATAAATAGTTAAGCAATGAGACGCCTGTATTTCACTATTGCTCTCCACAAAACGCTTAAACAAATATGAAGGAAAATAGCAAAAAAGAGAAAAATGAGTTTTTTTTTATATCCATTAATCTGTAGATTTTTATCAACCCTGACCCTAAGATGTTGTTGTGCTTATATCTGACTGTTCATCAACAGTCAATGGACAAAATAGTGCTGCCATTTACATTATATACATATATACCGTCAATTCAGTGCATTCAAACAATATCCCACAGATTTGTACATTATTTCCATTATACATACAGTTAATAAAATGACCTTGCCTTGCTTTACTCAGATATGTGCTCATGACAAAATACATTGAGCACAAAAAAGTTGAGCCTTACATTCATATGGCTATGTATGTTTATGAGTGTATAGATTTCAGACAAGTATGAGGCATTCCATCATAAGTGAGTACATTGATCTTGGATTCCGCATGGGACATCCCTATATATTCTCCTAAAAATGAGGGAAGACGAGGCAATCTTTCGATCTGCGTGGAATAAAGGGTACTCAACGTTTTAGCATTTAAAAAGTAAAAATGCTCATGCATAGAAAGCTTGTGTGTTAATTTACTGACTATTTACCTACGCTAGAGGATTGGTCTCGACTCACGAGATGCCACGCAGAATCTTTATCGAGTTTGGTCCAATCGGAGCTCAGACCTTTTTGTTGTTTTTGTGTTCTGTAAGAAACGCCTACTTATGCATTTCTCATTTCCTGTGCTCCGGGGTAAAACCAAGAAGTAACATCACTGGAATGGAAATCAGCTTAAGAATGTTACCATGGGATGCATTGAAGTGTTTGTAGGCAACAGGTGACAGGCAGTAAAAGGAAGTGGGAAAAACAGGAGACAGTGAGACTGGAGTTTGGTGAGAGAGTGGAAGACATCGGAAGTTTCTTCTGATTCCCTCAAGCTCTAAAGAACACAGTGAAGAACAGGTGACATGCTTTATCCTCCTCCAGATCTGAGGAAGACAAGTAGGAGAAAAGAAGGGAAGTAGAGGAAGAAAAAACATTGTAGTTAGATTTTCATAAAACAACCAGAATAATAATATACAGTATGTTTGACAAATATCAGGGACAATTCGCTGATAAAAGCAACAGCATTGGTAATATTTGTTTCAGAAAAGCCAGGTAACCCTCTAAAATAATCCAAGATGGACAGCCACATTGCATTAGTTGTGCTAAAATTGAGCTTTTTTTCCCACAAGAACTAAGAGTCCTAACAAATTTGTGCGGTTTATACTCATTTGTTTACCACTAAACTATATTACTAACTGTAGAGAAAGCAATTATTCATACTGTTAGTGGCGCTGTTCACATTAATGATGTTTGTCATATGTTGACATACCTCTCTTCCAAAATATCAATGTACACAAAAAGCAGTCAATAGCTGGATGGAAATAGTGTGAAGTGTGCTGGTGATGATATAACTAGTAATATGTTCAATCTTGATTTAACCTATACAGTAGGTACTTTAAAAATAATTGTAGAGAGTATTCAGACCTTGTTTACAATGATTGGTTGTTTTTACTACTTTTAAATTTGCTCTAATAAATAATCTTTAGAATAGTTTTTTGTGGCAATGCATGATATCATTTTTAGTACAGCAGTTTCTTTTTTAATCTTTTTTAAGTAATCTTGAATTTGTTCAAAAAGACTAGTACATTTTTTTACAGCAAAAATGTCAAACAAACAGTATTTATGTTTTATAATAAAAATAAAAACTGTTGGGACAAAATAATGTAAAAAAATCCCCCTGAAAAACAAAAAAAAGGTCAAATAACTAGGTAAACCTCTCCTAAGCCTTATACATAGTTCCAAGCACTTCCAAACTCAAGCCATAACACAGGTCTTGTACTTCTGAGGGTTATCCCTTCTTTTGATAGGAAAGATTTTGAGTATTTCATGACAAATCAAAATATTCTTTTACTGAATTAACTAATTAACCTAAATGCAGAGCAGCCTAATTCACCAACACAAAAACATCGATGACACTGTAACCACACGCCCTCTACAGCTATATGGCTACATAGATTTTTGGGTTTCGGCCTGACTCTTTTCCAAAGTGTTTTTACCCAGCCTGAAACCCAGCCCTAGTGACCAACTAGCACTGAGATAAATTAAGTAGTGCGTCGATAATATGCTTCTCTTTGCATTTTTTAAAAGGCCAACATAAGGATATATACATTTCAAATTGCAATGTTTACTACTTTAGTTATTTCATGCGACATAGTAAAAGTGCAGCACTTGCTTTCTGAGTGACTTTTATTCAGGTTTTAATGCACGTAAAATTACAATATTCATACTTTTTACTTCAACACTCAGATAATTATAAAAGTGTGTATAAACTTTTGATATGCTTTTGGTTGATAGCACAGTCACAGTTTAATAATGAATGACCTCTTTACAAACAATCAGATAGTCCTAAAACTAAACATACCTTTAATAAAGAAACCCACATGTAAATATTTTTTTAAATGAATGCACTCACATTCATTCAGACCAAAAGAAATTCCTATGGAAACCATCATGAATAATTTAAAAGGTCATGAATATTTAAAAGCAGGTTCACTTTAGTGATTAGGAACAGTTCAGTGATTTGGGAAAGCTCTGTTCATGACAAAGATTGAGTTTATAACACTAACAATAAAATCTGTTATATTGAACAATAAGATTTCCCATGACTACCATTAACTGCTGACAGGGCTGATTTACCTACAGTCTAGTTATAGGTCCAAGCGGGCACTGATCCTGACTTCCTGATTCTCTAATCTCTATTTTTAAAGTGATATATGAGCATAATTATTACAACCATCCATCACTGGAGAAAACCCCAGATGTATAGATTTCTACATATTAATGTTTCCAAGGGGAGGAAATATAGTCCCTTCTAACAAAGTAGTTTCTGAACAGAACACTCTCGAGCAGAACTGAGGCTGGTTTCATTGTTTATCAATATTTTTGTGTAATTAATTGTTTTCATTTGATTTGAGGTTTAATTATCTGCAGAAATGAGTAAAAGAGAGAGAGGCTCATTTTCACACTGTTGCAGTACGCTTGGACAAACAAAATTGTGATAAAATGAAAGACAATGAAAACAGAAATCTGTAGAATTTAAGATGTAAAATGATAACAAATAACAACTTTAACACATAACTAAATGTCTAAATTGGATGTATATTGACAGTTCTACTAAAATCATAACAAATACATCCCAATTTGTTTTGAAATAAAAGAAAACATAAAAAAGAAGTGATCTGACAAACACATGCGAGTTGGATACTGTGTATGATATCACATCATGTCCTGCTGGGCAGAGTCATACCTTCCTCTTCTGATATTTCTGCATTCAGGAAGCAAACAGAGAGAAAGAATAGCATCAGATACCTCAGGAACGCTCCAATTAACATATTTTCGAGATTCTTTTATTTTACCTTGGCTGACGTTTACCTCTGCTCAGCCAAATAATTGAGAAAGCCTAAATCTAATCCTAATTCAAACCTATAGCCACTTTTATTTGATTTTCACATAAATACTTATCTAATTGCTGCACAACAGTCCTCAATTACCAGGCTTCAACTTAATAACACTTATATAAAATCATGTAGATATTTTCGTAAAGCACTTTTTATAATAAAAAAGACCCAATTGTATCCAATATAACACAGTAATGTTATGCATTACTTAAAAAATAGCACATAAATGTGTAAATAGGTCTCACTCTGATTCAGCATCATGGTGAGCTATGTTTCATTTGTGGTCATTGGTCCAAAAGAGTTGATGAATGAATGAATCTGATCAATCTCTGGTAACTTAGGGTGCACTTATGCTGTGA
Organism: Danionella cerebrum; assembly: GCA_007224835.1. Classification (NCBI taxonomy): domain Eukaryota; kingdom Metazoa; phylum Chordata; class Actinopteri; order Cypriniformes; family Danionidae; genus Danionella; species Danionella cerebrum. The sequence continues at coordinate 420,271 of SRMA01026971.1, forward strand.
GAGACTAAAAAGATCTAAAATGAACACTTATTTGCCTCACTGTATTATAAATACAATGTAATATTTTTAAGAATATTTAAATTGAAGCAGAATAATATTTTTAGCTTTATTTTTGCTCTATACATGAATCCAATAGGGAATTGTAATTTTACTGAAACATACCGTTAAATATTTTCTGTAACACTTGTCAACATTTAGGCGTATTTAAACAAAGAAAATGAATAGAATTAAAGTATTAAAAATAGGATGATACTTAAATAATTAAATTCCAAATGTTAACCAGTATGTATTTTGAATAAAATGGGAACCTGGAAAAAGGCTCATTCTCCAATTTACAGTTTTTACATTGTACTACATAGTAGGTTTTAATCCAGAGAACACAAGTGTCTTACTTGAAACCCCAGCCTGTTCCTCCCAGCACAATAGCTGCCAGAAGTATTGCTCCTGCTATCGAGCCAATGATTATATTTGTGCCACTTGGACCTGTTGACATAGAGAACAGTTGTTTCGAAAAGGGAAAAATAGCAAATCACTAGAGGAGTGGTGTCCAGGCAGGATTCTTAATGGCAGAATATGTTTTTTTTATCAAACCATTCAGACGTGCCACAACGTACCTACCCCACCTACTGCCAGTTATGCTATGTGCAGCAGGCTCAAAAGAGGTTGCATTTAAGTAAACCAGTATAAGCAAAATAAACAAAATGTGTCTAAGAAACTGTGCATGGTTTAGGCATTTAGTAGGATGGTGGTTTCCATCACCGTGAAATACACCCTTCTGTCGACTCTAGGGGTGGTCAGTGTTGCTGTCAATATTCTAATTGTATGATATGACCTAATGTACTTACAGAGGACTGCCAGTAGGTGGTCTAGTCACCTACTTAAGCATATGATTGGAGTTGATAAAGAGCAGCCTCATTCAATATTATTAAATCTAACAGAAGGATATGTATTTTATTAAAACATTGTGTTAGGCCAGAAGGTACCTCCATCTGCGTACTGGCAGCACCATCATGTGAGTAGTTTAGTAATGGGGTTGATAAAGAGAGAACATGTTTATGGAGACCTGAGGTTACACTTCAAGCTAAGATCATACAGAATGAGGAATAGCCTCATTCAATGTTATTAGACCAGTACTAAATGCAGGATTAGTTAAGGAAACCATTAAGATGAGCCATATTGGTTTAACTGGTATGTGCAGTAGGTTCAATATTGGTTGAATTTAAGCATGCCAAATATCATCTCTAGATAAACTAAATATTTCTAAGAAACTGAGCTTTGGTTAAGGGTTTAGAACCATACAAAAATCTGGTTTCCTTCACAGTGAAATAGTCAATCTTGTCAATTAAAAAAATCGAACAGTGAGTAGTGATGTCATCTATATATTATAAGTGGATGATATGACCTAATCCACCTACTGAGGAATTCAGTGAATCCAGAAATCAGAGTCTCTTCAACACCATCATATTACATCCTGCAAACCTTCCCTTCAAACTTTTCCCAGGTAAGCTTTAAAGATCTTTACAAGTTCATTGTTATATCATTAAACAGTTTAGTATTATATCATTTCTATTGATTGAGTCAATGCGAATTGTACCTTTGTACTTCTCAGGACCGTCTGGAGGCTGGGGGTCTGGAATGGGGTCATAAACACTGCAGTCCTTCCCAGTGTAGTCTGAGTCACAGATACATTTGACCTCATTACTGCAAGTCTGAAAAAGAGACATGAAATGATGCTCTACAGTTGTGCTTATAAGTTTATATTCCCTGGTTTGTAAGTAACATTTCCATTTTTCAGAAAATATTTCACTCAGTAGTTAGGTGAAGCCATTTATTGTCAAACAACTGTGTTTACTCTTTTTAAATCAGAACGACAACAGAAACATTCCAAATGGATTTGGTGGGAAGAGAGGTGTATCGCTCTCAATTAATCAATCTGAAGGAATCATATGAGACGAACGTTTTGGAATGATCACACGTTTCGGGACAGTGAAGGACAAGTGCAAAAGAAAAAGCCTTCTCATGAACTTACTAATTAAAATTTACTACAGTTTATTCCAGTTGTATAAAAAAACTGGGTAATTGTTTATCAAAACTGCATCACAGTTTGAGGGTACTGCATTCCAAAATGAATAAACAATTTTTTTGTGACTGTAATGTCATGTGACCTCCTCACCCCATGATCAGAGCACACGTGTGAGAAAGATGACCCAGGACAGGACGACAAGTTAAAGGTATTGACTGGCAGACAGCGATGGTCCAGGCACATCATATTAGGACCACAAGGCGTGCCATCCTCCACATACCCTAGGTCAGTGCCATCCTCTAACACGGCATGACCACCTCTGAACAAACACACAAAGAACGCTCAATAAGGTCTAAATTTGTAAAAACAACCTGCCTAGAGTTGTGCAATATAACTTCAATAATTTGCTAAAATGTAAGGGTAAAACGAATAAAATAAAAGAATAAAAGTTTAAGCTGTGATGATTTAAAAATAGATACTGTAGCCCTTAGGAGTTTGGGCATTTTTAAGTATTTTTACTACCTTAAAATTCAAATCTAATAAATTAATGCAACACATTTTTTTGTGCCAATGCTTGATATCTTGGTTTTAGCACAACCCAGCTTCTTTTTTTCCTTTTTTTAATATATTAGAAAAAAATTAAACACAACAATACATTGCACAATATTTCCGCAACAAACCTGAAATTTTACAAAAAGTGTCTTTTTTTTTACTGCAAAACTCAAACGAACAGTTTTTATGTTTAATACCAAAAATTTTGCTATTGAAAGTGTGCGTGCCATTGTGTTTTTTGTGCTAGAACTTTGAAAAACACGTGCCATATTACAGGTCTTGTGCTTCCAAGGGTTATCTCTTCTTTTTACCATTAGATGGCACTGATGGCACCGATTTTGGGTCTGTAAAATGAAACTGAAAGCAGATTGGGCATTCTCTCCCATTTTAATTGGAGTTATTTTGCAAATTATGTCATAACTCTTGTAATATTCATTTTAAACCAAAAATAGCAGAGCCAATTACCTTTTTGAAACCCAACATTAAATGTGAAATCAAAATTAAGCAACAGGTGGGTCGCATCATTCCTATTTATTTCAAAACAGCCCATGTGATTGGCACACACACCGGTGCGTCCAGAAAATCGTATTTGTAAATGTGTCTGCACTTTTCCTCTAGTCCAATCTGAAGGGTATTTACCGACAGTCCAGGTACTTGTTCTGGTGGTATATGGTGAGACTTGTGATTTCCCCATGTAAGTCTCCATATCGCGGTTTCACCGTGATATTAGTGCACAGTAAAAATCCACACAGAACATCCCTTTGAATAAACAAAGCAAAGGTGCATGGAACAAATGTAAGGACAGAAATTATTGAGTATTCTTGCAAGGGACTACTCATGACTTAAGCTCACTGTTTATTGCACTGAATCCAGTTGTGTGAGCTGCTATCCTGACCGCAGTTTCCCCGCTCTGTTCCTTCAGTGTTTAGCTTTTCATAGCACATGCGATCTGCGGCATCTGAAGATACAATGATAAAAGGAATTAGAAAATCCACACCATTATTAACAAGCTTTAACAAAACAAGTCACTTATACTCAAAATTCTTGCTATTATGGTGAATAAATTGTCTATTCTGAAAAATTGAAATACGTAAGCCTGGTTTTTTGGACAGTTCTTCATACAGAATTAAACCACTTGGTTTAGAGTCCTTTACAGTACAAAACATATTGAGAAACATTCAAATAAGACGCTCTGGAACTGAAATTCGCTGTCTCAAGAACTCAACTCATTTTACGGTCCAAGACTTTTTTTACATTGTCTTTAAAAAACTATATGACATTGTGTGGAAAAGGCAGGGTACTCACAATGGCCCCAGAGCGCCAGACACTGGGCATCCCTGGTCTTACAGCGACCCCCATAGCAGCGTCCCTGAAAATAAGAGTAGAGTGCATCAACGCATAAAACACACATGTACAAATTGGTATCATTACTACTACTCATTTCATTTTTAATAAACACAATTAAAACTGGAATACACATTTTGGAAAGGACTCTGCCCTGGCTTTTTGACAGTGATACGCACCAAGAGTATAAAAATGCTGGGTAATAGTTTGATTTGTGAACTCAGTGTCCATGTTTTCATTATTTGCAGAGATATTCTGAGATCTCAGAAGAGACTTAGGCTCTCGAGAGGGAAAGGCTGATCTTCCACAACACATCACACTTGCTGCGTCATTTCTCATACATAAATTATAAAGAAATGCAGCGAGATAAGGATACATTACCATTCCCGTATTGCACATGTAACCATCCAGCTTGTGGACATTGTGTGGACACTGTTTGAAAAATAAAAAAAGTATATAATCTAATGGTTTCTTACATTATTATGTTTGTTATGGCTATATGATTACTAAACGTCAAAAAAATTCTTACTTTACTGGAATCCCCCGAGCAGGTTTCCGGCACATCACAGTCATTCACAGCATCCCTGCAAATCACTCCTCTCAGCTCATACTGAAGCACATACAAGCACCTTTGGTTAACTTCTTTAAGTCTTCAGTGAATAATAATAATTCTGGACATTTATATAGTTTTTCAAGCCACTTTTCCAAGGGAATCGACTAATCCACCACAAGTGTGGAGCATTCATCTGGGTGATGTGATTGATACCATTCTGCACCAGAACACTCAGCACATACTGATGGAGTGTGTGCCCATCAGAGTTACTGATGGAGAGAACACTACGTGATTTAGTCAAATAGACAAAGATTGAAAGATTCGGCCTTGGTGAACTGAGACCTGTGAGCACATTTGCACAGGAGGCATGTTGTTTTCAATGGAACATCCTGGGATTTTTTACGATGACCTAGTCAGGAACTTAGTTTAACATCTCATCAGAAGTGCAGCAATCCATTACACAACAGAATGCACCACAAGAGGCCAATCTCACTGAGAGCAGGGGTTAGCTCAGTGAACTCTTTTGGAAGATGATGTAATGCTCAGATCTGCTGTTAGAAAGTTGAAATGATCAGTTTGTAAACAGCTTTGAGCTCCAAATGACCTGTTTGAGCAAGATGGTTATAATGTAAAAACATCTAAAATAATGTTAAAAAAAAATTATATATATCTAACATAATAAGTATTTTTCAAGACCTAGTGTGAACGTTTTGCCTTAATGGGTCAAACTTTTTCAGAGTGATATGTATGATGGCAAGGGGTTGGGCCATCTGCTCCAGTAGAAAGTGTCTAGCAATGCCCCTGACCAAGCCCAATTTTTAAATCTATGAGTAAAAAGGTAAAGTTGTAGACAATAAATCTAAAAGATTGTCAGAAAATACATAGAGAAGAAAGAGCAGCGATGCCCACTTACCTTGCAACGGTTGCAGCATAGTCCATTGCTACACATTGCGTCATGAGTCAAAGTGCATTTTTTACAGCATGCACCCCCAGCACGTGAACAATCCTACAAGAGACGAATGGCATATCATTTTAGGATCCTTCAATAACTTAAAGTTTTTTGTGTGGTGCTTATTATTTATGCTCACTTTTTTAAATAATTAAGACCGTTGAAAAAAACTAAAGGGGAAAAAATAATGGGAGGAAATCTCGGCCAGTTTCAATTTATATTTGAAATATGTATCAGTGAAAATGTATACTATAAATAGTAAGGACCTTAAAAGTTTCTTTCTGTTTGTGTTCTTATGTTTAGTGCCAATAAAAATGCAGTTTTGCATTTTGCAAGAAAAAATAAAAATTTTCTTTAAATTTAATTTCCAGAAAAATCCAATTTTACAATTTCCAGAGAAAAACAACAATAAAACGCGAAAACACATAGAACGCAGAAGGAGGAAAGGAGGTCAATTCACTTATCTACCTGAAGGCAGGTCATTAGAGGGAGGTGTTTAACCCTTGGAAATCTGCAGCCTCTTTGAACAATTTTTACTACTTTACACAAAAAATCCACAAAAACATGAAAGTGTACAAAAAAATAAAAGTTACAATGTACAATTGTCATTTTTTACTGCAAAAATCTCCAAAATTGAGAGCAAACCATTTTAAACCAATAATCAAAGTGTTGAGACAATATGAAAATGTATAAATCCCCACAAAAACCAAAGACAAGATCAAAACAATGTGAAAATTGTATCAAAACCCAGACGAACCAAGCACAACATGTATATTCTTTGAAATGTGCATTTTTGCAGATCTTAAGAGGGGTTGCATCACACACCACTTGAGAGCCACAGTCACATTCTTCTCCATGTTCCACAAAACCATTGCCACATTCAGGAGGATCCAGCAACTGCAGAGCCAGAAAACACAAAGTTACTCAACCAAAACAACCGTGAGGTCTCAAGCTACATCCTCAAAAGGCCTGGCTATAAATATCCCAAATATCCCAAGGAACATAAATAGTTCTTCACCTCAGGTTACACTTAATTGTAAGTGTAGAAAAAGACAAGTAAACTGTACACTGGCAATGCCAGTCTTAGCATTCTTTGCACAGCTAGTGCAGCTGGCATCATCACAGCAATAGCACATCTGGAGAGAGAGATCAGTGTTGGTGCTTTTCTTATTAATAATTCTGATGTTTTAAGGTGGTAAAGAAAGATTTCCACTAGATTTGAGAAGATCCATGTAGGATTTAGTTAATAATGGTTTCTTTATGATGAATGCTCCAGACAAACCTTGTTAGGCTTATTAAAGAGACAGCTTCCCCCTCCTTGCTGTAGAAATTGAACGTATTCCTCTATACTGCACCGTGAAAACTTTCTGGGTAGATAGTATCTGTCAGAATCACACAACAGGGTTTGTTAAGGCTCAAACGGATTAAATGGAGGTAAAATTATGTAAGTAAAACATCTGCTGCAGAGCGTAAATGAAACTATAAACACATATACTATGATCATGGCCATCTACTGAACTGCAGCAATTAAAATACCTCAAATAATTTAAATGTTCAAAAGTCAAACATTTATATCATATTGATGCTGCCAAAAATATCTGCCCTCAACTGATTATACTTAGTTTTAGAGCCCTGTATCCGATAAACTCAACGGGCTGGTAACTCTAAATAACTTAGGAAGCAGTGACACTAAAACATTTACAGTAAGAAAACTACTGAAATTACTTCAACAAGATTCTGCAGAAGGTGCAGAGCCAATACAAGGTGTCCAAGACCATTTGATCATGATTGTTGGTCGCTGATAGCATTCTAAAGCTAAAACACTGAAACAGCACTCAACAAATGGAATAGCAGGATAAACAATATGATTTTCACGCCCCTTTTCCCCAAAGCCAATTGCAGTGCAATAATGTGAATATTCATGGATAAGAAAAGCCTGGTAGTAAATATGACCAAAATTGAAAACAACTTCAGCTCCTTTCTTCTTCCCCCTCTGGTCTCTCTCACAAAAATCAAGACATGTCTGAAATAAACAGTTCTCAATTCTGACTTTAGAGCAGTTCAGCCAAGAAGCAGATGCAAATCGTACTCAAGCTTTTAACCCCTGCAGACCCAAATTACTGAAGTTTTATAAAAATGTATTTTAAAGTAGTCTGTAATCTATTGTCTATATCTGTGAACATCATATTTCACAAACTTGTTGGCAATTTTGGGCAAACTGTATATATAAAGCCACTGCAATTGTGCCAAAACAAACAATTATTGGTGTATAGTAATAAATGCAGGATCTGCAGGGGTTGCCATACCGTGCATATTTCTATGATGATAAATTCAAATAAAGTAATGCAAAGACTGAAAAGCTAAACTCACCCAGTGTCCTCCATGATGCAGCCCAACCAAGGATCTGGACATCTGCAATCTCCTACCACACACATTACAATGGCAGCCCTCGTGTTTCCCATTCTATTTCTTGAATCAAAAAATGAGTAGAAAGTATGTTTACCTGCCGTAGCACGGTCTTTATTCCACATCATTCCTAGATTCTGTCCTAAACTCTGACACAAGGTGATAGCCATGGGTCCCACATTTCCATACTGACAGAAACAAACATATTAAGGGTCATTGAGAAGATTCTGTAAGAGATTTGCTTGAGACAGAACTAGTGAGGAACTTATAACAGTGTAGCATCATTTGGTTACTACATCATTCATCAGTGAATGTGGGCTGAGTCATTAGGTTTCGACAAGGGGCCTCATAAACCAATGCTGAGGAGACACGAAAACCTTGTTTATGTCAGTTTTCATACTCAACTTCAACAGTGACACTAGCATGGGAATGTGCATGTCTCACACAAGCTCTATACGAGAGTGGTTCTAAGGATAGTGAGAAGCTGCTTATGTCCACTCAGCCACCTGGGGGCCCCCAAGACCAGATACACAAAAAAGTAGATGGTGAAACAAACAAAAAATATGTGTATATTTCGTCATTTCCTCCTCTCTTTGCCTGCATCTCTTCCTGTCGTCAGAACTGTCCTGCTATCAAAAATGGCAAAAAAAAATTGACAGATCCAGAATCGCATTGGCAGCAACATTGATCGGTGTCGGATAGATACAAGCACATTTATTTTACTAATATAAATTTGGTTCATCAGCTAACTCTCATGTCTTTAAATCCCCTGCTCCTGTTTTTTTGCTTTGCACACATATGCTCATGTCGTCCCTTCCCTCTGTGTAGCAGCAGAGTGCTTGTCCTGTGATCATGTGACTCAGCAGTGCCAGACAAGCCCAAGTGCTCTAAATACAAAAAAAAGATGATCGAGAGAAAGAGGAGCGATGTTTGGGGTTATTTTACAGCAGTGGACAAAAACATTACATACTATGATGGTTGTGTAAAAGCTATCCATTACTGTGGTAACAGCACAAACATGAATAAAATATTTAACATGAAAATAGAAAACAAAACTCTAAAAAATAGAATTGAAGCAGAGGTTATATTTATATTTATCTCTTTATGAGTTCCAACATTAGCTGATTATTTGGAACCATAATCATGTGTAATTAAAATATATTTTATAAATATCATTTTTAAAAACGTTTTACAACATTTACAGTTTTGATGTTCACATGTAGGGCAAAAAAATATGAAGTACTGCTAAAATATTGTTTTATCTAAAATACTGGTGCCTTGCTTTAAGACCACAACTTACTATATATTTCACCCTCTAATCACATTTTTGATTAAAATGACAAGAGAACAAAATTAATTGATATCATTATGATTTAACATATATTATCAATATATTTTTAAGACTACATTTTAAGAACAAAAGGGTATCTGATCATTTCAAAGTTCTGCAGTATTGCCCATACAAAATGCACAGTTCTGCTCTCACTGGCAACTCATTTTTCCCCACTCATAGTTAGTGTTCAGGTGAAACCATTTACTGGCAAACAACTGTTTACTGTTGACCCAAAAGTTTATACACCCCAGCTGTATTCCCCCTTTAAAATCAATGACAGCCTAAAGTCTCTTGGGGTAGTTGTCGATGAGGTTTTTTATCTTCTCTATTGGTAAACAGCCCAGTCTTCTTGGCAAAAACTTCACCCAACACTTAACTATGAGTGGAAAAATGCTTTTGTGTCATTATTCAAATTTTCAGAAAAATATTTTTGGAAAAAAATATTTTTTAATAACACTCTTTGGGTGTGTCAGACTCCATTGGGTGAAAGATGGAGTGTCCTCTGAGTAATATGGTATTTCATGGGAGTGCCACTTTTACTCCTCATTCACGCTCAGATTTTCAATAGTAAAATTAGGAAGAAACCCATATAAACACAGGGAGAACAGCAAACTCAACTCAGGAAGACCCGTGGCTGGCTTTGATAAAGTGACTTTCTAAGTCATGATGCCCTCGTAACATCTGAAGACTGCAATTTTACACTTTGGAATAGTGTGTATTAATAAATCACTCATGGCAGCGTCACTAAACGAACATGCTTTGAGCACTTAAAGAAGCACTGCTCAAGGTCATATCCCATCTTTTGGCAGCTCTGAGCTTTTTCAATTTAGCTCTAACCTCATTGACGCCTCCTCCTCGTGTTGGCGAACAGATCCCCTCGATGTAGGCAGTGCCGCTGCGGGTGCTCTGAAATGTGCGTCCCCTGTGGGTCAGACAATACCCAGAGCACGACTTTCAAAAGAATAGAATTATGAACTACTTAGAAAGCCAATTCCCATGTGTTAGCAGGAATCATGTCAGGAACACTCCAGGATTTTATTTGGCAGAAGAGTGATTATAAAAACTTTTTTCAGTGATATATTTCTTTGTCATGTCAGCAAAAAGGAGTGAGTTTTTTTTTGTATCACATACGAGAGAAGATGAGCTGCGTCGCTCTTCTCCTTTATATTCTCCTTCCTATACTTCATAAAGTCACGCAAGGTCATCAAAGGATCATCTCCAACAGAAACCATGTTCTGAACAGACCACGTCTCCATGGCGACAAGTACAATTCTCGTGTTCAGCTGCTCCTTGTAAATCTGCAATACAATATGACTTTTTGTAAGAATGCACATTTTATAGTCCTCAATCAAAAGCCAACAATGGGATAGTGTGTGAAACGTACAGCATCTGCCATGTTCACGACGGCTTTGGCAAAGTTTCTGGTCTGAGGTGCTGATCTTCGCATCTGTACAAACTAAACAGAGAAATCAAATAGCCTCCAAACTGAAAAAAAAATTAACACTTCAAAAAGAAACTTTAAAGTACATACCAGGTCGTAATCATTAACTACTAACAATTCAATATATTTGGTCTCACTCTGAACTGTGCGAGAACCCCTCCGAACCTGTAGGGGGGGAGGAGAGTTACATGTTAATCTGATCTTTTTATGAATCATCAAGGGGCTATACATTGGAAATTTCAAAGATGTATAATTTTACTTCTGTGTCTACGTACACTTGTGTAATCCTGTCTTCTTTTTGTGGTAGTTCAAAATCCTTTGACTCTGCAATCTCCAACTAAACCTTACCTGCTAAACAATCAGGTTCAAAGCTTTCCACCCTTCTCCACTCAGAGCTAGCCACACAGACCCAGAAGCTGTCGTAAGTGCAACAGCGCAGCCTCAAAATGCCATCGTGGACAAGTGTGTTATTACATCAGTGTAGTGTTATTCAGAGTTCTGACTACCTGCAGAGATTTGCACTGAAGGGGCACAGCATAAGCAAAATTTTTTAAACACACTGTAAAGCAGAAACATACTCTCAGATTTATTAAGTGAGATCTCAAAATTGACAACCAGGGATCTCACAATTTGTAGATATAAAAAGATATTTTAATATAGTTAGTCTGATCTTTACTGAAATCCTACATGCCTGATTGACTTCGATGATCTAAAACAGGGCTCCTGACATTTTTTTACTGTGAGGCTCACACTACTTCTTAAATTTTTTTCAGTTTTATTTATACTTTGAATACGAATATTTCTATTTTAAATATTTGTTTAAATAAATATTTTAAGACTATTTATGAATATTATATTATTATGGTAATAAATAGCCATTTTTCATAAGTGAAAGCATCTTAAGATCTGAATTATTGCCATAACTCTATCTATATAGTGGACACAGTTCAATGGTCACTTTGTTAGAAGTTTAATTTCAGTTGGTTAATTGACCTAAACCAAAAATGTTAAACATGTGACCACTTCTTACCATGTGTAGCATCCAACTTTCCATCATGTCAGTGCACAAATCCCACTTATTTTGGCCATAAATGGCTCATATTTGTCTGTTTTTAACTGAATAGACTGGTCTTTTTTCATATTACAATTGCTTGATCACAGCCATGGAATGTTCTATTCCTTTAGAGGTTTAATGGTTATTGTTAAATGCTAATTAATAAGTAATTAGCATATAGTTTAAAAGTTATTCAAGCAGCCCATTATCAAGATAACCAAATAACACCCTAAACATCTTTTATGTTGTTCTAGGACTGGTGTAGATGTAGTTTGGGACCCCTGATCTAAGCCAATTCTAGAAGTGGTATCACCAGATCTGAAGAAAGCCTGAATGGATTCCAAACTGGTAAAACATGGATTTTGTGATGTGTGCAGTTTACTACATTTGACGTGTGTATGACGTAACCAGCACCATGACCATGTGAGGTGTGGTGTGGTGTTGTGTGGTGTAATTATTCAGTCTACAGCACCAGCAATTGGCTGATGACACACCCCAATCTTCTAAATCATCTTGATGTTCACATATGTTTGTTTACAAAATGTGACCTCTATTTAGGAAGTGTTGCAAAATGTACCATACATTACTGTGCAACTTATGTAATACATCCTATGTATGCATCATATCTGTTCAATATGCAGAGCCACAGTCTCTGTAGGACTTCTTGGACCAAGCACAAATCTTCTGACACCATTAGGTTGATCGTGATTTCAAGGTGCCCGTTTCCAGCAGCCCGCAGTGCATTATAAATCATCTGATGTCAAAAATAAGAACTCTCACCTGTCTTTTTACCCGTTTCAGCCCATCTGTGAGCTCCGGCTGGTTTGTCTCCATAGAAACGGGATAGTCATTGTTAAAGTCAGAGTCACTGCTGTTTCTGGTGCTTCCTGGAAGAGAGGATGCCATATACAGATGAAAACCATACTGAACAAAAAGTTCCCATCGTCAGCTTTCAGCGGAATCGATACAGATGCCTATTACTGAAAACTGAGCCGTGTGGAAAATCAATAAGCAGCAGACAGAGAAAGAAAGTGAGAGAGAAAGAGAGAGAGAGAGAGAGAGAGAGAGAGAGAGAGAGAGAGCGATCAGGAAGGGTGTACGGTGAAAGTAGAGGCAGACTAAATGCAAAGGAGACTGCTTGAGGAAAGGTCAGGAGTGACAAAGAAAACATTTTAAAAAATGAAAAGAGAATGCCAACCCAAATTTCAAATACTAAACATTCATTTTTATTGTTGGCCCAGAATCCATTAGTCCCAAAATATTTGGTGGCATTACAGTTTTATCTTAAAGAAACATTTTATATAACTGAACCCGAATAACAAGCACTGCAGACACTGCTGCATGCTTTATCTTTATACTCATGGTTAACATGGGCGCCATTATGGGCGGAAACCACAGACGATTCATAGGGTCTAGCAGTCCTCTGAAGCCCACTAAGATTTAAGCATTATTAGTTGATTGAATAATTCGTTTAAAAAGAATTGCTTCTCTAAATCACTTTATTATTTGTGTTTTTCTCCCCATTTGTTGGTCGCTTTGAATAAAAGCATACACTAAATGCATAAATGTAGGTACAATTTGTAGTATTTTGTCCAACACTTATATGCAACAAATATGCTTTTTTTTTTTTTAAATAAACAATACTATGGCCCGTTGATGGAAAATGCAGCAGAGCAGAGTCAGAGATGTTGAGAATGTTGGTTAGGAATGCTGAAGTCTTGCTGTCATAAACACAAGGTCAGGATGAAGGGAAAGAAGACAGTTGCTGACCCACTTTTGACAAAGGTATTTTACCAGATGACAAGATGACATGTGAATGTTTGTGCAAAATTATCGTATTTATTTATTCTGTGAAGCAATTAAACCTTTGTTCTGCAACATTTGAGTATCTCTCTCTACTCTGTGCTGAGCTCTGAAAACCTCTATTTTAACTTGTCAAATAACCACGCCCATTTGCTGCAGATTGGCTGCCAGTTTTGATTTGTTAATCAAACCATTTTCAGGTTGGAAAGAATTTTTTTAAATAAGGAGCGCTGCAATGCAGACATTTTGGTCAAAATTGTAATACTCAACAATTCTCTACATCTGGGGGTGTTCATACATTTTGAAAAAAGCCAGATTGGATGAGAAATCTAGGGTGAAAATGTGTGTAGGGGCAATGATTCAGTCTTCTTTGAACCTCAATATAACATTAATGTTAACTTCAGATTAAACAGTTTTCCCAAATCTCTGCCTTTTATATGTGAAGATAAATTTGTAAGGAATGAAAAATGTTTAAGTAAAAATATTCATAATTTAGTCATTTTCCACATTATTCACTATTAAATTATTGCGGTTAAATTCAAAACATGGTGACTTGAAAAAAATATTTGAAAGCATTTTTGAATATTTGAGAGAAATTTGTATTGTATTGTATTGTATTTGCAGAAATTGTATTAGAATAATAAACACTTTTTATTTCATTGATGGGCCTATTGGGGAACCAATACTGTGCTATTGTAATGCAGCTTCCACATATTGTCAAAATATTTCTGCACATTTGCACTTGCGGACCTTTTTCCTGTACTGTAATTTTGACTGGAATCTGCAGTGATCAGTGTCAACAATTTTTCTAAACAGTTGTTTTAATTGAAAATTGATAGGAAATGCCAAGGTCAACTTAAAATAGAGAAGCACATTGTGCACTCAGATTTCTAGTGCCATCTTCTGGTGGAATAAAAAATTGCCCTTCCTACATGCGTGTTTCATACTGTGGTCAACAGTGTATACTGGCTTTCATGAAAGAGGTTGTGGAATTTGTATGTGGGGCTTCATTTGGCCTGAATTTGACCCTGATGGTTTTCCTTCCAATTTGACAAAGTTAGTGATTGAAACAAAACGATTGGCTTTCGATTATCCCTAAACATTCAGCTTTTTCCTCCACAACTGAATATTTTCAAAATAAACTGTCCCCTGATTCAAAATGGATAGATTTTCTGTACATTTGATCACCCATAAGTGCCATATTGATTTGTTGAGTCAGGAATCTGTTTCTTACCTGAGAAATGTGGCATCAGCCGGATGTCTGCCATTCTGTACACAACATGAGTATTAGCATCCTGTGAGAAAGAATGATGGAGGTCTTGTTATTCCGGCATAAAGGAACAGAAGTGCTTCTTGTGCAGTCGTGTATGAAAGCTTCATAAATAGTGCATCACTTGACATTAGTCATTGGATTATTTCACTTTGTAAGATTTCAAATAGACATAGGTTGGTAAAATGGGGATAACAAAAAGAAATGTTCGAAATTGTAAAAATGTAAAGAAAGTGATTAAAAAAATGTCATGATTGCACACAATTTGGTACAAGGATGTAACAAGTTTAATTTATGTAGATAAAATAAATAATATACATTTTTTGTTAATTTCTAAATGAAATTGTTTATCGGTTGTGCTAACAGTTGCAGATGAATCCCTCATGAACGCAGAGAGCTCTGCATGTAAGGCTATTACACAACTATTCATTATTAATCTCCCATCTACCAGACAGAGAGAGACACTTTACATGTGGCTTTGAATACTTTATGAAAATGACCCATTTAAAAGAAACGAACGACGAGTGGAATGAAGGAGACACAGATAACAACGACAGATGAATGGACCAATGAAATAAGAAAATAGATAAGAAGTTGAGAGCGAAAGCCACATAATCGGAACATTTGGCACCACCGTTTAATCTCAGGAGTTACATATTATTTGTGTTCATATCAGAATTATTAAGAATTTTTTTTTGTTTTGTGTGTTGAGATAAATGAGCCGCAGAAGAAATCTCTCTTAGTCTCTAGTGATTTACATTTTTTATTGTAGAAATTCTCCATATCCGCCTCAGATAATAAGAAATGCTTTATTGTTAGGAAAGGATTCCTAACAATAAAGGCAGACATAGTATTACTACAGGAAACTCACTTCCCCAATTCGATAGATAACACAGTGTATTCACCACTGTTTCCCTACCCGTACTCAGCCTGTTACAATTCCAAGCAAAGAGGGGTCGCCATAATCATAAGTAAAAATATAACCTTTATTCATAATAATACTATTTCAGATCCTGAAGGGAGATTTATTATAGTTAACATAACCATATCAAACATAGAATACTGCATCGCTAGTATTTATGGACCCAATGTTGATGACCCCTCTTTCTTTCACAACCTTTTCACAGCTCTATCTACGCACTCGGATTCCAAGCTCATAATAGGTGGGGATTTTAACCTGGTACTTAACCCAGAACTGGACAGGCTGAGTACAGCTGCTAATTGTAAAGATTCTCAATCAGCAAGAATTCTCAAACAATATATGATTGATTTTGGTCTTTGTGATGCCTGGAGATCTTTTTATCCAACTTTAAGGGAGTACACATATTTCTCATCGGTTCATCACTCACAGTCACGTCTAGATTACTTCTTAGTAAATAACTCAGTTCTGTCAGATATTACTCTTACCAGCATTCATTCTATATTAATTAGCGATCATGCACCAGTCTCTTTCTCAATAACCACAAATGTTTCACAACCTAGGAGAAACTGGAGACTTAACACATCACTGCTTAAAGACCAGGAATTTATAAATTATTTTAAAAAAGAATGGGAAACCTTTATGGAAATTAATGACACCCCAGGAATTTCAGCGTGTATTTTATGGGAGACTGCAAAAGTAGTAATGCGAGGTAGAATAATTTCATTCTCATCATTTAAGAAAAAACAAGAAACGAGGAAAGAGCAGGAATTAGAATTAAAAATTAAATCCCTCGAAACTGCTTATACAGACAACCCCCAAGAAAACATCCTGAAAGATTTAAGGCAAACTAAATTAGAACTGAATATCCTAATCAATAAAAAAACTCAATTTCAAATTGAAAGACTACGGCTGGATAACCCCAAACATGTTAACAGGTGTGGCAAGTTTTTAGCAGGTCTACTAAAAAATAACAAGGAAAAACAAACTATCTCATCAGTAATTAACAAAAATGGACAACTTGTCCACGACCCCCAAGACATTAATAATACTTTCAGGGAATTTTATAAAAATTTATATACATCTCAAATTAACCCATCGCCAACTGAAATTGAATTATTCTTAAAGAATCTGGAATTACCAAAACTATCAAACGAACAGATAGGAAATTTAGAATCACCAATATCTTCTACAGAACTCCACGAGGCTCTACTACAAATGCCAAATAAAAAAGCACCAGGGCCAGATGGTTATCCAGCAGAGTTCTACAGAGAGTTTTGGCAAGTGCTGGAACCTACCTTTAGCAGAATGGTAGTTGAAATTAAGTCTGAAGGAAAAATACCATCAAACATGAACTCAGCTTTCATAAGTTTACTCCTAAAACCAGGGAAGGACCCCACACTGCCATCAAGCTATAGACCAATTTCTCTTATCAATGTAGACTTAAAAATAATTTGCAAAGCTATCGCTAAAAAGCTGGAAAAAATTACCCCTCATATTATTCAGGCAGACCAAACAGGTTTTATCAAGGGTAGACACTCAACAAATAACATGTACAGACTAATTAACCTGATTGATCTAGCGAACCACACGAGTCTAGACTCTGCCATTATCTCTCTAGATGCAGAAAAAGCTTTTGATAGAGTTAACTGGAAATTTCTAATGGCAACACCTCGTAAATTTGGATTCGGTAACTCTTTTATAGAATGGATCCAAATTCTATATAGCTCTGCGAATGCGCCAGTTAGAACAAATGAACAAACTTCATCTAGATTTAACCTTCAAAGAGGAACCAGACAAGGCTGCCCACTCTCTCCCTCACTATTTGCTATTTTCATTGAACCACTGGCGCAAGCAATTAGGCAAAGCATTAAAATTACTGGAATAAGTACAAAAAATATACATCACAAAATAAGTCTTTATGCAGATGATGTGTTATTATTTCTCCTTCATCCACATCTCTCTCTTCCAGCAGCTATTACTGTTATTGAATCATTTTCAGCTGTCTCTGAATACTCTGTAAACTGGGGGAAATCAACAGTTATGCCACTCAACACGGTACTTCAGAACCCTTACTTCTCCACCACTTTTAATTCTGGGAATATTAAATATCTTGGCATTGAATTCTCACCGAGGCTGTCGGATCTGGTACAACTAAATTACTCACCACTACTTAAAAGAATAGAGGATGACCTCAAAAGATGGCAACACTTACCACTTTCACTTATGGGAAGGGTTGCCAGCATTAAAATGATGGTCATGCCCAGAATTAATTATCTGTTATCAATGATTCCTAACCAGCCGTCCCGGGATTGGTTCAAATCATTGAACTCTCATTTCTCCAGATTTCTATGGAAAGGCAAACCTCCACGCATTAGCTTGCACAAGCTTAGGAAATCCAAAGACTGCGGTGGCCTGGAGCTCCCAAACATATACCATTATTTCCTATGCCATAGAGTGCTGCACTTGTACCAATGGATTAATTCTAATTCGACTGAACTCACCTGGCTCGACATTGAACAGACATTTTGCAAAGAAATTAAGATAGCAGATTTACCGTTTATAAGCTCTAAGATTAAACCTCACAACTGCTTTCAGAATATCAGCATACGTACTTCACTGACAGCCTGGTGGGAATTTCTTAAGATAACGTGCTCACCACTTGCTCCTTGCCAGCACACACCAATTTGGAACAACCCAGACTTCTTACTAAACAAAAGGGCAGTATATTTTCCAAATTGGCAAAATAATGGAATAACACATTTTAGACATATAATTGTCAACAACAAAATAATCTCATTTGAAGATTTGGTTCTTAAATACGGATTACCAACTAACAAATTTTTAGAATATCAACAGCTCAAATCTATCATTCTTTCAACATGCAAAAAGCACATGACTCCGCAGCTACCCACAGTAATTGAACAATTTATTGGGTTGACAACCCCGAGGTTAATATCTAAAATCTATAAGTTAATGTTAAAAACAGACAATATTGTATGTCTCCCCACCACTAAATGGAACGAAGAGTTATCTGTAAATGGAAATCAACCATTCTGGAACCGGATATGCTTAAACACGTTTAAAGCATCTACAAACCCAAATTTGCAACTAATACAGTATAAAATACTCCACCGAACTCACTACACAGGGCAAAGATTGTTCCAGATGGGTCTCTCAGACACTAACATTTGCCAACACTGCACTAACAATACAGTTGACCACTATCTACATGCTCTTTGGTCCTGTACACCAGTGCAAAAATTCTGGCAAGAAGTCTGCTGTCAGCTAACATCATGGGTTAACCACCTCATTTTACCAACTCCAGCACTGTGCTTATTGGGTGACCTAGACAGTACACAGTTAGAACTCGAGGCTAACATATCACTATTAATTCTCACTGTTATGCTTGTAGCAAAGAAAACCATTCTTATGAACTGGAAAACGAAAAAGAAACTAAGCATCACTCAATATAACAACATGTTATTAAACTATCTCACACCGGAAATGTTGTCTGCCTTCACATAAATAGTTTTTTTTGTCACTTCTTATTAATGCCCCTATTCCTCTGAATCTTAGTTAGAGGATCTGAACAGATCACCGGTTCCTGCTCTCGGATGGGTGTGCTTCAGGTGGGACTGCCCCCTCCTCTGGGATGACATGTAGTTTGTGGACCCGTCACCGGGGGTGCTACTGCTCTTGCCTCGCCGGGTGCCGGCTGCTCCTGCGGGGACGGGGGGCTCTGTGGTCCGGGGGTGGGGGGGTGGCGGCTGTGCCCGGGCGGCGGGGGGCGTGGTGTGCTCGGTGTGGCCGGGTGGCCTCCTGGGCGGTGTGGGGGGGCCTCTGGGGTCCGTGCTCGCGGGTACCGCTGCCTTTGCAGCCGCCTGGTGGTGGGCCTGTCCGCGCCCGTGCTGCGGCCGGGGCCCGCCGGGTGGGGGTTGGGGGTGGGGTGGTGGGTGGTGGCTCGGGGACCGGTTGGGGGCTGTGGGGGTTGGCCGGGCTGGGTGTGGCGGGGTCTCCTACTTAGGTACTGCTGACTCTGTGCGCACGCGACCAGCAGCTCTTGGACGTGTATGGGTGTGTGTGTGTGTGTGTGTGTGTGTGTGTGTGTGTGTGTGCGTGTGTGTGTGTGTGTGAGGGTGCATGTAGAGGGGGGTGTGTTGGGGTGAATGCGTGTGTAGGTGGGCATAGGGGTGGGTGGATGAGTGTGAACAAATGAGTATGGATGGGATCCGAAGGGGGGCAGCTGCCGCCTGGTTTCCCGCGTCCCCCCCTTGGTGGCTCTACCGTGTCCCCCGGGGCGGGGGGCGGTGCCACCCCTGGGTGGGGGGCGGTCGGCTCGTCGGCATGGTGCCCGCATCGGCTCCTGGTACATTTCCTCCACCCCCACACATAGGATCCCGGGGGTCTCAGTCTCTGTGGGGGATTGGGGGGGTCGGCCTATCACGGATCAGCCCCCCCCGGCATACTCCAGGCCAGGGGACCCCCAGTTTTAATTCAGTTAGACACTCAACATCTCCAGGGCACTGGAGAGGGGCCTGCCTCCTGGAGCGGTCAGAGGACCAATAACATCTGGCACTGACCCGCTTCGGGAGCCGGTCTCCCTCCCGGTGCCCCAAATATCACTTGCAAGGACACACTACATTTAGGATTGGAGGGCTAGTCTCTCCGTCCACATCTGATGGGTGGGGCTGCAGATTTGTGGCCCCCCCAAAATCCTAGGGCGGAGATGACGGCCCTCTTATTTTACATACATATTAGACACGCAGGGAATGGGGGGTGGTGCCTGGACGTCAGCTGTCAACCAACGGTGACGCTCCAGGACATCACTCCCCAGTTTTAATGCAACTTATCTCTTCAACATATACACAAACACATACACTACACTCCAACTGGGGGCAGATGTTGGGCAGTGGGTGGGCGGCCGTCTCTGTCTCCCGTCCGGGGTGGGTATATGCCCTCCGTCAGTGCGGGCCCGTGGGATCCCCGGGTGGGCGCGGGTCCACTGGACGGTGACTGACCGCCCTTCGAGTATGAATGGGCGTATGGATGGAATGATTGATGAATGGATGGATGACTGGGGGAGGGGGGAGGGGCCTGAGGCTGCTGGTCGTGGTGGGTGCGGGGTCGGGTTGTGGCTGGGGGGGTGGCTCCGCTGCGCCTGGTGCGGTCTCCCTCTCTGCCCTCTTCTGGTCTCCTGGTCTCCTCTCCCTCCTCGCCCCCCCCCGCCTCCCTGGTGGGGCCGCGGCCGGGCCCGGGTCCGGGGGCATTGCCGCCGGGGGCTGTGCGGGTGGTGGTGGTCGCGGGGGGGGTCTGCTGGGGCCTCCCTGTGCTGTCGGGGGGGGCGGCCTGGCCGCTGTCGGGTGGGCTGCCCCCCCGCTGTGGCGGGCGCGTCCCTGCTCTCTCGCATCCGGGCGCGGGGCGTTTCTCTCTGGGGTGCTGGCGGTTCTCGGTGGGGTGGGGTGGGATGCTCTGGCTCGGGAGCCCGGGGCCCTGGTCATGTCGGCCCACGGGGGGTGGAACGATCCACCGGGTTACTTCGGTCTGATTGCAGAGCCGGTTCGGTGTCGGACCTCGCAGCGCACTCGGACATAGAGGAGTGAGGGTGATTTGTGGGAAGTTGGTCGGCCACTGGTGGGTTGGGTCTGCTGTCCCTGGGCACCGTGTGCTGCAATTGTTTGTTTGTTATATATGTGTGGTTCGTCCAGCTCGCTGTTTGTGATCTTTGGTAAGTTATGTATTTTTCCTCCCATGTAGCTGAGTTGCTTTTCAAAGCATACAACATTATTATCACCTCACTTAAGATATTGTCTGTGTATGTATGTATATTTAAACATGTGTGTATGTGTGCCTGGATATACAAACTGCAATAACTGTTTTACATGAGCAATAACAAACGGACATGGACAAAATGAACTGTAACTAGGACTTATGCGTCATGTTCAGGTAGGTATTTATTTATTTTATTTTTTATTCATTTGCAATTTTTTTTTCTTCACTTCTAAATTATTATTATTATTATTATTATTATTATTTTCCTCTCTTCGTCTTTTCCTCTTCCTTTCTTTCATTTTCACTTGTATACCTTCACCCTTCCCCAATCCTTTGTCCACTCCCCCTTTTGGTTCGGCACTGTCTTGTCCTGACACAACTATTATAAACGTACTCGCGGGAATCACAACTAATAAATATTTAATAAATACATTCAAATTTCCAATCCAGAGGAGAAAACACCACACCAGGTGTTTTACTCCTCTGGAGAAAGCAAAACTGTCCAACTCAGCAAGGCATGTACCCCCCCATGTGATGGCTTTTGA
>SRMA01026972.1:0-12807 GCA_007224835.1 Danionella cerebrum
CCCCCCCCCCCCTGAGTCGGAGATCTGGACTCAGAGGGATCGGCCAGGGGGGGCTGTCACGAGCGCAGAAGGTCTGGGAACCAGACTCGGATCGGCCAGAGGGCGCGACCAGGAGTAGTTCTCGCTCGTCCACCCTGACCTTGCACAGTAACTGTGCTAGAAAGCTCACTGGGGAAAACGCATATAAGCGTTTGTTCCGGGGCCAGCAGTGTGCCAGCGCATCTGTCCCGAGAGGAGCCAGGGACAGGGAGAAAGAGCCGGCAATGGGTGTTCTGCCGGGAGGCAACAGGTCTACCTGGGCCTCGCCGAAGATATCCCATATCTGCTGAACAGCCCGAGGATGGAGCCGCCATTCTCCCGCCGTGGGGCGAAACCTGGACAGCGAATCTGGTTGCACCCGCCGGGGATGTAACAGGCTTTGAGCGACAGAAGTCTGCTCTGACTCCAGAGGAGCAGTCGTTGGGCGAGGTAGTGCAGAGCACGGGAGCGCACACTGCCCTGGCGGTTGAAGTACGCTACTACCGCAGTGCTGTCGGTCCTGACCAGCACGTGCCGCCCCCGGAGGAGCGGGCCGAAGCGCCGCAGCGCTAGGGTGACTGCAACTAGCTCGAGACGGTTGATGTGCCAGCGAGAAAGCCGTCCGATCCAGGAACCGGACTCTCGGTGGGAACCGCACACAGCGCCCCAACCGGTCTTGGAGGCGTCGGTGGTGACCACCATGCGATCGGGGGGACTCGAAAGAGGCACCCCGGACCGTAGGAAGCACTCCGAGTTCCAGACCTTCAGGTAAGGGAGCACGCCTGTCGTGGACAGACGTAGAGCTCCCCGGCGCCATGCCCAACTCGGAACTCGCGAGAGAAGCCATAGCTGCAGTGGCCGCATACGCAGGAGCCCAAGTCGAATGACTGGGGCTGCGGCTGCCATATGCCCCAGGAGCCTCTGAAGTAACTTCAGTCTGGCCACTGGTCGGGAGGACACCGCGGAAAGAGCAGTCAGCAAGGCCCTGGCGCGTTCTACCGATAGTTGCGCCAGCATGCTCTCGGAGTTCAGCTCCAACCCAAGAAAGAGATGACCCTCACCGGAGTGAGGCGGCTCTTTCTCAGTTGACCTTCAGACCCAACGGTTTAAGTGCGAAAGCACCTTGCCCTTGTGTCGGATCAACTGGTCCCTGGACGAGGCTCTGAGAAGCCGGTCGTCGAGGTGGTCCAGGATCCGAATGCCTGCCCGGCGGAGCGGGGCTAGCGCGGCCCTGGCGACCTTCGTGAAGGCGCGAGGGGAGAGGGCAAGACCGAAGGGTAGGACCTTGTACTGGTATGTATGGCCCTCGAAACAGAACCTTAGAAAGGGTCTGTGTCTCGGTACCACTTCTACCTGAAAGTACGCGTCCTTCAGGTCGATTGTTGCGAACCAATCTCCAGGACGGATGCACGGTAGAATGCAGCGGATCGCCAGCATCTTGAACCGGTACTTGGCCAGGTGCCGGTTTAGACGCCTCAGATCCAAGATTGGTCGCAGCCCGCCTGATTTCTTGGGGACCAGGAAGTAGGGGCTGTAAAACCTACGTTCCATATCGGCTGGGGGTACCGGCTCGATCGCGCCTTTGCTCAAAAGGGCGTCGATCTCCTCTCGCAGGAGTGAGGCGCCTGTTCGGGGAACAGGAGTGCAAAACACACCTCGAAACCTGGGGGCGGACACGAACTGAATCGTGTAGCCCTGCCGGATTGTCCGGACCACCCACCGTGAGACCCCGGGAAGCTTCCGCCAGGCTCCCAGGTAAGCTGACAGGGGGTGTGGTCGGGACGTGCCGATGGTCCCCACGGCGGGGCCGCCCGGAGGCGGACTTGTGGGCGGAATCCCCAGGGACGGACCCTGGGAGATGGTCAGATGAGGGCAGGGGTGGTGTGCCCCCGCGCTCTCTGCCATAGCCAGCGGAGCTCGCGCCCAAGTTGGGATCTTCGTCGGAGACCGAGGAAGAGGAACCCCAGAGCGCAGGGCACGCGAGTCCACTATTCTCGGGCAGGAAGTGAGATCTATCTTGACACAATAGGTGCTGCCGTCCCGAAGGACGGCAGCGAGGAGTGTGTGGTGGACTCCCCCCCCCTGGGGGAGCTGGGTCGATGACAGGACCCAAAGACAATCTCATATCCTCCCGAGTTGCCAACCTCAGGGGAGCTTCACTAGAACCCCTCGTCTGCTTTCGAAAACCTCCGAGGTTGGCTCCGTCATCCGCATGCAGGGGTTTTCCCCAGACCAGAGGTCGAAGGAGTAAAACCATGGCGGGAGACGTACTCTTTGGCAGCGAACAGGCGGAGAGGGTTCCGGCACAGAAGCAACGCCCGCTGCTTCTGGCGCGGAACTATACCCAGACCCTCCGCCTGCTTCCTGATCGTGGAGACCTTTGACGAAAATCTCCACGGCGACGCCAAAGAGGCCATCCGGGGAGACAGGCACGTACGGAGGCCGAAATCAGTCCTCGGAACGCATTGAAGCCTGCTCTAACCACAGATGGCGTTCCTGGACCACAAGCGTGGACATCGCGTGACCGATGTTCAGCACGGCTGATCTTGTAGCACTAGGCGACAATCAGCGGCTGAAAGCGAGTCTCAGAGAGACTGCTGGTCACCACCACCCTGGTGCATGTCACGGAGGACCTGTAAGGTCGCCATAGCATGCAATGATGCAGCAGATTTACCCGCAGCTGAATAAGCTCTCAGCATCAGGGCTGATGAAAACCTCCCAGCTTTGGCGGGAACACCCAAACGAAACCGTCAAGCAGCAGCGCTGTCGGGGTAAGCACCGCGACAACCTGCCCACTCGGGGAATCGAAGAGTAGCCCGTAGCTGCTGCATTGACCAGAGTGGTGAAGAGGGAGGAGCTCAATCCCCTGACAGGCAGGGGAGCCTGCCAGAATTAATGAGCTCCTCGTGCTTCTCGGGAGAAAAGGCACTAGCGGTATGCGGGGAACCTGTCCCGGCGCCTGCCTAGCCACCAATTCTCCAGCCGCGACAGCATCGAATCGGGGGGTAGGAGTCACCTCCCGCTGATCGAGGCTGCGGCTGTGAGAGCACCGCGAACGCCTCCGGCTCCAGCTCAGCTGCAATCCCGGAGGAGGCAGCTAAACTGGAGAACCGAAGGCCGCGCCCCTTCCGATGCTGCGTGGGAGAGCAGATCGTCTACAGGATCATACGAGGTACCGGGCGACACCGAAGCGCCGGCCGATTCACCCGCAGACCAGACGGGAAGCACGCTCGGTGTTTGGGGATGACGCGAGGAATCACCTGACGCCGCTCCACCCAAAACTTCCGCGTGCGACTCAGCAGAGTGCTGCAATGCAAACACTCGCGCTTCACGAGAGCCAGGTCGGTGTGCTGGAAACCAAACACATCGCGCAACTCCCGTGACCGTCTTTTCAACGAGAAGCCCACAACAGCCAGGAATAGTGCACGTTTGCTCATCGTGTCGTGAAAAATGGACAGGATTCTGAGAAAACGGCGGAAACACACTGGACAGGCTTGCTTGCTAAGATCTGAGGAGCCGGCGTGGTGGCGTGCTAATTCTGGGACTTAGCAGAGGTCAACACCAAAGTGCCAAAGGTAAGCAACCTACTAATCTTGCAAGCTGGTAGCGTCAAAGTTAGGAGAGAGAGTCACACTCAGTCAGCTCCGAAGGAAAATTGCATACTGGTGGCGTAGGCACGCCCGGCTTTATACCCGGCTGATTGCTAGTCAATCACCTACGCCTGCAAATTAATTGCCCGTTGATATGTTCGGCAGTCGCTCCCACAGGTGATTCGCTCCCATTCAGTCGGTCTAATCCCGACTAACGTCTCCGGGACCGACTGAAAGGGAACGCTGCACCGGACCCTGAGGAAGATTGTGGAGAAGGACCGATTCCAGACATTGGGGGACCTCTGTAAGCAGTGGACTGTGCCTGGAGTAGAAACATCCAGAGCCATCGTGTACAGGCGTGGACAGAAATGGGCTACAGGTGGTGCATTCCCCAAGTCAAGCCGCTTTAGAACCAGAAAGAGTGGCAGAAGCGTCTGATCTGGGCTACTGAGAAGCAGCTCTGGACTGTTGCTCAAATTTTGCATGTCATTCGGAAATCAAGGTGCCAAGTATTGAGTGCATAACTTAACATAATTATTTGAGGGGTTACTTTTTTGTATTAAAATCAGTTCCCTTTCAGTCGGTCCCGGAGACGTTAGTCGGGATTAGACCGACTGAATGGGAGCGAATCACTGTGAGAGCGACTGACGAACATATTAACGGGCAAATTAATTTGCAGGCGAAGGTGATTGATTAGCAATCAGCCGGGTATAAAGCCGGGCGTGCCTAAGCCTCAGTATGCAATTTTCCTTCGGAGCTGACTGAGTGAGACTCTCTCTCCTGAACTTTGACGGTTCTAGCTTGAAAGATCAGCAGGTTGTTTACCTCTTGGCTCTTTTGGTGTGACCTCTGCTAGCTCAGATAGCATGCAACCAACAGCCAGCACCTCGAAGATCTTCTCAGGCAAGCCTGTCCAGTGATTCAGCCGTCTTTCTCAGTATCCTGTCCATTTTTCACGACACGATGAGCAAAACGTGCACTATTCCTGGCTGTTGTGGGCTTCTCGTTGAAAAGACGGTCACGGGAGTTGCGCGATGTGTTTGGTTTCCAGCACACCGACGCGGCTCTCGTGAAGCGTGAGTGTTTGCACTGCAGCACTCTGCTGAGTCGCACGCGGAAGTTTTGGGTAGAGGCGTCAGGTGATTCCTCGCGTCATCCCCAAACACCGAGCGTGTTTCCCGTCTGGTCTGCGGGTGAATCGGACGGCGCTTCGGTGTCGCCCGGTACCTCGTATGATCCTGTAAACGATCTGCTCTCCCACGCAGCATCGAAAGGGGCGCGGCTTTCGGTTCTCCAGTTCGGCCTGCCTCCTTCGGGATTGCAGCCGAGCTGGAGCCGGAGGCGTTCGCCGTGCTCTCACAGCCGCAGCCTCGATCGGCGGGAGGTGACTCCTCCCCCCCGAGTCGATGCTGTCACGGCTGGAGAATTGGTGGCTAGGCAGGCGCCGGGACAGGTTCCCCGCATACCGCTAGTGCCTTTTTCTCCCCGAGAAGCACGAGGAGCTCACTAATTCTGGCAGGCTCCCCTGCCCGTCAGGGGATTAAGCTCCTCCCTCTTCACCACTCTGGTCAATGCAGCAGATACGGGTTACTCTTCGATTCCCCGAGTGGGTAGGTTGTCGCGGTGCTTACCCCGACAGCGCTGTTGCTTGACGGTCTCGTTCGGGTGTTCCCGCCAAAGCTGGGAGGTCTCATCAGTCCTGATGATGAGAGCTTATTCAGCTGCGGGTAAATCTGCTGCATTATTGCATGCTATGGCGACCTTACAGGTCCTCCGTGTCATGCACCAGGGTGGTGGTGACCAGCAGTCTCTCTGAGACTCGCTTTCAGCCGCTGATTGTCGCCTCGTGCTACAAGATCAGCCGGGCTGAACATCGGTCACGCGATGTCCACGCTTGTGGTCCAGGAACGCCATCTGTGGTTCGAGTAGGCTTCAATGCGTCCCGAGGACCGATTTTCGGCTTCCGTACGCGCCTGTCTCCCCGGATGGCCTCTTTGGCGTCGCCGTGGAGTTTTTCGTCAAAGGTCTCCACGATCAGGAGGCAGGCGGAGGGTCTGGGTATAGTTCCACACCAGAAGCAGCAGGCGTTGCTTCTGGACCGGAACCCTCTCCGCCTGTTCGCTGCCAAAGAGTACGTCTCCTGCCTTGGTTTACTCCTTCGACCTCTGGTCCGAGGAAAACCCCTGCATGCTGAAGACGGAGCCAACCTCTGAGGTTTTCGAAAGCAGACGAGGGTTTCTAGTGAAGCTCCCCTGAGGTTGGCGACTCGGGAGGAAACGAGCTCTTCTTTGGGTCTGGTCATCAACCCAGCTCCCCCAGGGGGGGGGGAGTCCACCACACACTCCTCGCTGCCGTCCTCCGGGACGGCGGCACCCATTGTGTCAAAGATAGAACTCACTTCCTACCCGAGAATAGCGGTCTCGCATGCCCGACGGTCTGGGGTTCTCCGACGAAGACCCCGACATGGGCCCGAGCCCCGCTGGCCATGGCAGAGAGCGCGGGGGCACACCACCCCTGCCCTCATCTGACCATCTCCCAGGGTCCTCCCCCTGGTGATTCCGCCCACAAGTCCGCCTCCGGGCGGCCCCGCCATGGGGACCATCGGCACGTCCCGACCACGACCCCTGTCAGCTTACCTGGGAGCCTGGCGGAAGCTTCCCGGGGTCTCACAGTGGGTGGTCCGGACAATCCGGCAGGGCTACACGATTCAGTTCGTGTCCGCCCCCAGGTTTCGAGGTGTGTTTCACACTCCTGTTCCACGAACAGGCGCCTCACTCCTGCGAGAGGAGATCGATGCCCTTTTAACAAAAGGTGCGATCGAGTCGGTACCCCCAGCCGATATGGAACGAGGGTTTTACAGCCCATACTTCCTGGTCCCCAAGAAATCAGGCGGGCTGCGACCAATCTTGGATCTGAGGCGTCTAAACCGGCACCTGGCCAAGTACCGGTTCAAGATGCTGACGATCCGCTGCATTCTACCGCGCATCCGTCCTGGAGATTGGTTCGCAACAATCGACCTGAAGGACGCGTACTTACAGGTAGAAGTGGTACCGAGACACAGACCCTTTCTAAGGTTCTGTTTCGAGGGCCATGCTTACCAGTACAAGGTCCCACCCTTCGGTCTTGCCCTATCCCCTCGCACCTTCACGAAGGTTGTCAGGGCCGCGCTAGCCCCGCTCCGCCGGGCAGGCATTCGGATCCTGGATTACCTCGACGACTGGCTTCTCATAGCCTCGTCCAGAGACCAGTTGATCCGACACCAGGGCAAGGTGCTTTCGCACTTAAACCGTTTGGGTCTGAAGGTCAACTGGGAAAAGAGCCGCCTCACTCCGGTGAGGACCATCTCTTTTCTCGGGATGGAGCTGAACTCCGAGAGCATGCTGGCGCAACTATCGGTAGATCGCGCCAGGGCCTTGCTGACCGCCCTTTTCGACCAGTGGTCAGACTGAAGTTATTTCAGAGGCTCCTGGGGCATATGGCAGCCGCAGCCCCAGTCATCCGACTCGGGCTCCTGCATATGCGACCACTGCAGCTATGGCTTCTCTCACGAGTTCCGAGTTGGGCATGGCGTCGGGAGCCTTACGTCTGCCTACGGCAGACGCGCTCCCTTACCTGAAGGTCTGGAAGACGGAGTGCTTTCTGAGGTCTGGGGTGCCTCTTTCGAGCCACCCCAACCGTGTGGTGGTCACCACCGATGCCTCCAAGACCGGTTGGGGCGCTGTGTGCGGTTCCCACCGAGAGTCCGGTGCCTGGACCGGAAGACGCTCTCGCTGGCACATAAACCGTCTCGAGCCAGTTGCAGTCATTCTAGCGCTACGGCGCTTCTGCCCGCTCCTTCGGGGGCGGCACGTGCTGGTCAGGACCGACAGCACTGCGGTAGTAGCGTACATCAACCGCCAGGGCGGCGTGCGCTCCCGTGCTCTGCACTACCTCGCCCAACGACTGCTCCTCTGGAGTCAGAGCAGACTTTTGTCGCCCAAAGCCTGTTATATCCCCGGAGAGTGCAACCGGATCGCGGATTCGCTGTCCAGGTTCCACCCCACGGCAGGAGAATGGCGACTCCATCCTCGGGCTGTTCAGCAGATATGGGACACCTTCGGCGAGGCACACATAGATCTGTTGCCTCCCGCCAGAACACCCATTGCCGGCTTTTCTACTCCCTGTCCCTGGCTCCTCTCGGGACAGATGCGCTGGCACACTGCTGGCCCAGGAACAAACGCTTATATGCATTTCCCCCAGTGAGCCTTCTAGCACAGTTACTGTGCAAGGTCAGGGAGGACGAGCACTAACTGCTTCTGATCGCCCCCTTTTGGCCGAACAGAGCGTGGTTTCCAGACCTCGTCGCGCTCGTGACAGCCCCCCCCCTGGCCGATCCCTCTGAGTCCAGACCTCCTTACTCAGGGGGGGGATACAGGCACCCGCGGCCAGACCTCTGGGCCCTACACGTATGGCATATCTGTCCGCAGTGGACCCCGAGCCTCTACCACCCTCCGTGGTGAGAACTTTGGACCACGCGTTAGCACCCTCTACTCGAGCATTCTACGCTGGTAAATGGGGTCGGTTCGTCGAGTGGTGCTCTTCCCGCCAGGAAGACCCCGGGTCGTGCCCCATCAGAGTCGTGTTGACCTTTCTCCAGAGAGGTTCGATCGGGGGCTGTCCCCTTCGTCCCTCAAGGTCTACGCCGCCGCTATTTCTGCCTTTCACCTTCGGGTCGAAGGGAAATCAGTGGGCAGCCACGAACTGACGGTGAGATTTCTCAAGGGAGCTAGGCGTCTCAGGCCGCCTAGACCCCCTCTGATCCCTCTTGGGACCTCTCCGTCGCCCTGTCTGGGCTGCGGAAGTCTCCTTTGAGCCTTTGCACTCTGCGGAGCTGCGCGTCCTCTCACTGAAGACCGCACTCCTGCTCGCTTTGGCCTCAATTAAGAGGGTGGGAGATCTCCAGGCACTGTCCGCCGACGAACCCTGCCTGGAATTCGGCCCTGGCGATTCTCTGGTTACCATCAGACCCAGGCCCGGATTCATCCCCAAGGTCCCATCCGTCCCCTTCCGGGACCAGGTGGTGACCCTGCAAGCTCTGCCTCGGGAGGAGGCAGAACCAGCCCAGGGTTCGTTATGTCCTGTGCGAGCTCTTCGGATCTACTTGGACAGAACCCGGGAG
The DNA here is from genome assembly GCA_007224835.1 of Danionella cerebrum. NCBI lineage: Eukaryota > Metazoa > Chordata > Actinopteri > Cypriniformes > Danionidae > Danionella > Danionella cerebrum. The sequence goes on from SRMA01026972.1 coordinate 8,767, forward strand.
CTTCGCAGCTCCCAGCAGCTCTTCATATGTTTCGGAGGCCAGCGTAAGGGTTCCGCGGTCTCCAAGCAACGGCTCGCCCACTGGCTAGTGGAGGCCATTCGCCTTGCTTATGAGGTGTGTGAGGTTCCCTGCCCTCTCCATCTGAGGGCCCACTCCACTCGCGGCATCGCTGCCTCGTGGGCGCTGGCTAGAGGGGCCTCACTCTCCGACATATGTAGAGCTGCGGGCTGGTCTACACCTAATACATTCATCAGGTTCTACAACCTTGATGTAGGCTCTGTTCCCTCTGCGGTCCTCAGTGGTGGCAGTCACCCTTAGGGGACGGAGCAGGTGTAAGCTTGCAGTACTCTCCTCGTCATCAGGAGAAGTACACCTTCTAAGAGCTCCCCCTTCGGGCGGCTCTCCCATCCTCCCCCCTTCGGCATCTGACTGAGCGGAGCAGTCAGCGCTGCCAGGTTCCGTGTGGTGGCTTTGCTCCGGCCTGGTCCCCGCAGAACTAGGGTACAGATCTGGGAGTCCCTCTCTGGCGCTCCCTTTCTATGTTCTCTATACAGCTCCCCCTTCAGGTGGCTAGTATGAACCCGTTCCGTTACTCCCCTTGTTTTTGGTGCGTAACGATGACTTCCGTCTCTGCCGATTTTCTCTTGCAGAACGATGACCGCTGGTAGCCCTTCGGGCCTCGACGCGATCTCCGCCACTCCTCCCTGCGGGTCGAGGGGTGCCTCCTTCTGGTCGTCAGCATCAACCAAGTACAGCTTATGCTCTCAGTGTTGGACGACTTCCCCGTCAATGAGTGTTCCGGGCAGGGGCAGAAGGAGTTCCCCATTCAGGTACACGGCCTTGTTACTAACCCCTCTCTTGTGTTTAGTGCCGGCCTGTCTGGAAGGACTTCGGGCATGGCCCTTTACACAGGCTCCCATTCAGTCGGTCTAATCCCGACTAACGTCTCCGGGACCGACTGAAAGGGAACGTCTAGGTTACTTGCGTAACCCCACGTTCCCTGAATAGGGAACGGAGACGTTACCCTTCGCCATGCCCTGGAAGTCATGGATCTGAGGTAAGCTGGGAGGTAAGTGGGTCCAGCTCCTCGGAAAATTCCATACTGAGGCTTAGGCACGCCCGGCTTTATACCCGGCTGATTGCTAATCAATCACCTACGCCTGCAAATTAATTTGCCCGTTAATATGTTCGTCAGTCGCTCTCACTGTGATTCGCTCCCATTCAGTCGGTTTAATCCCGACTAACGTCTCCGTTCCCTATTCAGGGAACGCGGGGTTACGCAAGTAACCTAGACGTTACTTTGTCCAGTTGTTATATATTTACTTCACTTACAGATATCCTGTCACCCCACCACATCTGCCTGATGAAATACAGAACATGAATTGCATCCAACAACAAACACCACACTATTTAAAAAGGTTTAATATTTAAAATTTGCATTGGAATTCATAACTTTTAAAATAGATTGTAAAATACAGAGGGTATGCAGGACTTGTAAGGGTACGGTGATGACACTTTTGAGGTACAATCAATGCAAACTAGAGATGTTCCGATACCATTTTTCCCTCCCCATACCGATCCTTGGGCTCAGGGTATCGGCCGATACCGAGTACCGATCCGATACCTGGGTGTGTATCTGTACAAACAGCTGTAGATACTACTAGTCCTGTATTAATTGACAGAATTATTTCATGCTGTGCTTCAGATAAAATCAATATGGCAATGACAATAATCAACATGAACATGAAAAAAAATGTAATAGACATACCCAGCTTTGAAACGTGGATACAAGAGAGTTGCAGCTGCACACAAGGGCTCTTCCTCGATGGTTGCGAATCGTTTCTTGATGGCCTCAAGAAGGGTGGTATTCGTTGTTTTTATACCAGTGTCCTCCTGGCTCTCCCGAGCAAGAAGACGTTTTAGAACTGTAACTGAGGGGATCACTTCCGCTACAGACGAGGGTGAGGAGCTTATCGTGAACACAGGATTTAGAAATATTCCACTTCACAAGCATACCCTCGATTGATTCAGCTATGGACGAGTGCGAGCCGCGAAACTCGTTAGCCTGCAGCACTGCACTTTGAAGAGTAAAAGCTGACGGCGTCACTGTGTCCACCCAGTGCGCTGTGAAACTCAGTAAAGACCGCGGGGTCGAGTCGCAGCTCCAGATGTCAGTAGTGAAGCTGATAGTTCGCGCTTCCTTTAGTTCACATGAAATGTGTTCACGCACTGTCTCATATAATTTAGGGAGCGCTGTTTCGGAGATAGATTTGCTCCAAATGTTTAATTAAGCGACGAAAGCCCACGTTTTCGACCACTGACAGTGGCTGGTCATCCAGTACAATAAACTCGAGAATCCTGTCGGTTATCTTTATTGCTCGTCGACTGTCTTGTGAAAACTTTTCTCTGTTTGAATGAATCTTCCATTGTCACGTCTGGCACGGCTTGTCCTTCTCTGCCCTAGCTTTTGTGTAACCGTCGTATTCTACGGGGTGACGCGTCTTCAAAAGCTTTATTAAGTTTGTTGTGTTAAAGATGCTAATACTTGTGCCACCCCTTGAAATTGCAGCTTGACATATAATTCATGTCGCTGTTTTATTGATCAAACCTGAAATACTGCCAAACAGCGGACGAACTTCTTTCACGTATGTGCTTCTTCACTGCCCTAAACAGTGGTTGCTTGAGGAAACACGACACAACTTCCTGTGTTTGCAATCTGAGCAGCGAAGAAGAATTGATTTCCGCTTTGCAGCGATAAGCAAAGCTAGCGGGCATAACTAGGTTATGTTTAGGAAAATGGTATGGGATCGGTACGTGGACTCAAATACTCGCCGATACCGATGCCAGATTTTTTTCTGGTATCGGCAGCATTTCTGACACTGGTATCAGAATCGGAACAACCCTAATGCAAACAAAACAAGTTAGCAGGTTAGCACAGCACAAATAAGTTTTAACATTTTTAATGGCAGTGATAAAATTCTGTTAAAATCTGGAAACATTAGCTCTACATTATAAATAACTTTATCCATCAGCTAGAAATAAAAAGGCAGATTTCAAACAGAAGAATTACCATTAAACGAACACACGACCCAGAACCTCAAAATGGAAATTATTGACTTACCGTCACGTAATCACAAACCTTTGTTTTTGAGTTTGTCCCTCCTCTGATCAGTCGGAGTTACTCGGAATGATTACAGGAAGAGACTCTGAATTCTGCCAGAAATCCTCCATCTGCCATCAGCGGTTTGCAGACAACTTGTAAAGCATTTCAGAAGAGCTGAAATAAAGAGAAAGTACAAATCTTGGTATCAAAATGAAGATGGGTTCTTGGGGGGTGGTGTGGATGAGTTAATTTGACAGTCAAGAACAATGGGTAAGAGTAAATGATGTTGGAATGGCCAAAAAATAAAAACACGTTTCCTCTAATATCTCCTTATTTTACTTGTAACGAAGCAAATAAACACAATCAATTGTAACCACTACATGTCAAGGACATCAGTAGCAAGTTTGGTGTTCATACTACAACAAACTAATATTCTGTACAGGTTTTGATTGAACAAAGTTCAGGCGTAATCCATGTTGGCACAGTTTGGCACAATAAATGTTGTCCAAAGCTTCCGCTACGTTCATGGTCTTCTTTTCTTGCTTACGGGACATGGTTTCAGCAAAAAAGCTCCTAAAGAAACGCTGTAAAAGGGGGGTGGAAGCCCCTTTACGCCGTCTCCATGCGCTTTGCGTAACGGAGAATTCATAGCGCTTCCAACCTTGGAACTTCCGCGTGTGTCTGTCCAATCCGGGAGCTCTGTACCTTGTTGAAAAGCTTTGAATCTGTAGAATCCAATGATATACACCATTTTGAGACGGACAGGATCCCCGACGAATCACAGGACACGCAGCGTGGAGAGACCTGCTCTTATGCAAGGGGAGTTTCCATATTTGGTGATGTTATGAGAGCACAGAAAAGAGCCAAAATGGAGTTTCCGCGAAGCTATCGACCGGCCATAACAACAAACGGACTTTAATCGCTATGGAAATAACTTT
>SRMA01026972.1:12827-113264 GCA_007224835.1 Danionella cerebrum
GCGGTTCCCACCGAGAGTCCGGTGCCTGGACCGGAAGACGCTCTCGCTGGCACATAAACCGTCTCGAGCTAGTTGCAGTCATTCTAGCGCTACGGCGCTTCTGCCCGCTCCTTAGGGGGCGGCACGTGCTGGTCAGGACCGACAGCACTGCGGTAGTAGCGTACATCAACCGCCAGGGCTGTGTGCGCTCCCGTGCTCTGCACTACCTCGCCCAACGACTGCTCCTCTGGAGTCAGAGCAGACTTTTGTCGCTGTTATATCCCCGGGGAGTGCAACCGGATCGCGGATTCGCTGTCCAGGTTCCACCCCACGGCAGGAGAATGGTGACTCCATCCTCGGGCTGTTCAGCAGATATGGGACACCTTCGGCGAGGCACACATAGATCTGTCCGCGGTGGACCCCGAGCCTCTACCACCCTCCGTGGTGAGAACTTTGGACCACGCGTTAGCACCCTCTACTCGAGCATGCTACGCTGGTAAATGGGGTCGGTTCGTCGAGTGGTGCTCTTCCCGCCAGGAAGACCCCGGGTCGCGCCCCATCAGAGTCGTGTTGACCTTTCTCCAGGAGAGGTTCGATCGGGGGCTGTCCCCTTCGGCCCTCAAGGTCTACGCCGCCGCTATTTCTGCCTTTCACCTTCGGGTCGAAGGGAAATCAGTGGGCAGCCACGAACTGATGGTGATATTTCTTATGGGAGCTAGGCGTCTTAGGCCGCCTAGACCCCCCTCTTTCCCTCTTGGGACCTCTCCGTCGCCCTGTCTGGGCTGCAGAAGTCTCCTTTGAGCCTTTGCACTCTGCGGAGCTGCGCGTCCTCTCACTGAAGACCGCACTCCTGCTCCCTCTGGCCTCAATTAAGAGGGTGGGAGATCTCCAGGCACTGTCCGCCGACGAATCCTGCCTGGAATTCGGCCCTGGTGATTCTCTGGTTACCATCAGACCCAGGCCCGGATTCATCCCCAAGGTCCCATCCGTCCCCTTCCGGGACCAGGTGGTGACCCTGCAAGCTCTGCCCCGGGAGGAGGCAGAACCAGCCCAGGGTTCGTTATGTCCTGGGCGAGCTCTTCGGATCTACTTGGACAGAACCCGGGAGCTTCGCAGCTCCCAGCAACTCTTCATATGTTTGGGAGGCCAGCGTAAGGGTTCCGCGGTCTCTAAGCAATGGCTTGCCCACTGGCTAGTGGAGGCCATTCGCCTTGCTTATGAGGTGTGTGAGGTTCCCTGCCCCCTCCATCTGAGGGCCCACTCCACTCGCGGCATCGCTGCCTCGTGGGCGTTGGCTAGAGGGGCCTCACTCTCCGACATATGTAGAGCTGCAGGCTGGTCTACACCTAATACGTTCATCAGGTTCTACAACCTTGATGTAGGCTCTGTTCCCTCTGCGGTCCTGAGTGGTGGCAGTCACCCTTAGGGGACGGAGCAGGTGTAAGCTTGCAGTACTCTCCTCGTCATCGGGAGAAGTACACCTTTCTAAGAGCTCCCCCTTTGGGTGGCTCTCCCATCCTCCCCCCTTCGGCATCTGACTGAGCGGAGCAGTCAGCGCTGCCAGGTTCCGTGTGGTGGCTTTGCTCCGGCCTGGTCCCCGCAGAACTAGGGTACAGATCTGGGAGTCCCTCTCTGGCGCTCCTTTTCTATGTTCTTATACAGCTCCCCCTTCAGGTGGCTAGTATGAACCCATTCCGTTACTCCCCTTGCTTGGCGCGTAACGATGACTTCCGTCTCTGCCTCCTCTCTCTTGCAGAACGATGACCCGCTGGTAGCCCTTCGGGCCTCGACGGGATCTCCGCCACTCCTCCCTGCGGGTCGAGGGGTGCCTCCTTCTGGTCGTCAGCATCAACCAAGTACAGCAGAAGCTCTCAGTGTTGGACGACTTCTTTGTCAATGAGTATTCCGGGCAGGGGCAGAAGGAGTTCCCCATTCAGGTACACGGCCTTGTTACTAACCCCTCTTTTGTGTTTAGTGCCGGCCTGTCTGGAAGGACTTCGGGCATGGCCCTTTACAGAGTCTCCCATTCAGTCGGTCTAATCCCGACTAACGTCTCCGGGACCGACTGAAAGGGAACGTCTAGGTTACTTGCGTAACCCCACGTTCCCTGAATAGGGAACGGAGACGTTACCCTTCGCCATGCCCTTGAAGTCATGGATCTGAGGTCGCTGGGAGGTAAGTAGGTCCAGCTCCTCGGAAAATTCCATACTGAGGCTTAGGCACGCCCGGCTTTATACCCGGCTGATTGCTAATCAATCACCTTCGCCTGCAAATTAATTTGCCCGTTAATATGTTCGTCAGTCGCTCTCACGGTGATTCGCTCCCATTCAGTCGGTTTAATCCCGACTAACGTCTCCGTTCCCTATTCAGGGAACGCGGGGTTACGCAAGTAACCTAGACGTTACTTTGTCCAGTTGTTATATATTTACTTCACTTACAGATATCCTGTCACCCCACCACATCTGCCTGATGAAATACAGAACATGAATTGCATCCAACAACAAACACCACACTATTTAAAAAGGTTTAATATTTAAAATTTGCATTGGAATTCATAACTTTTAAAATAGATTGTAAAATACAGAGGGTATGCAGGACTTGTAAGGGTACGGTGATGACACTTTTGAGGTACAATCAATGCAAACTAGAGATGTTCCGATACCATTTTTCCCTCCCGATACCGATCCTTGGGCTCAGGGTATCGGCCGATACCGAGTACCGATCCGATACCTGGGTGTGTATCTGTACAAACAGCTGTAGATACTACTAGTCCTGTATTAATTGACAGAATTATTTCATGCTGTGCTTCAGATAAAATCAATATGGCAATGACAATAATCAACATGAACATGAAAAAAAATGTAATAGACATACCCATCTTTGAATCGTGGATACAAGAGAGTTGCAGCTGCATACAAGGGCTCTTCCTCGATGGTTGCGAATCGTTTCTTGATGGCCTCAAGAAGGGTGGTATTCGTTGTTTTTATACCAGTGTCCTCCTGGCTCTCCCGAGCAAGAAGATGTTTTAGAACTGTAACTGAGGGGATCACTTCCGCTACAGACGAGGGGGAGGAGCTTATCGTGAACACAGGATTTAGAAATATTCCACTTCACAAGCATACCCTCGATTGATTCAGCTATGGACGTGTGCGAGCTGCGAAACTCGTTAGCCTGCAGCACTGCACTTTGAAGAGTAAAAGCTGACGGCATCACTGTGTCCACCCAGTGCGCTGTGAAACTCAGTAAAGACCGCGGGGTCGAGTCGCAGCTCCAGATGTCAGTAGTGAAGCTGATAGTTCGCGCTTCCTTTAGTTCACATGAAATGTGTTCACGCACTGTCTCATATAATTTAGGGAGCGCTGTTTCGGAGATAGATTTGCTCCAAATGTTTAATTAAGCGACGAAAGCCCACGTTTTCGACCACAGACAGTGGCTGGTCATCCAGTACAATAAACTCGAGAATCCTGTCGGTTATCTTTATTGCTCGTCGACTGTCTTGTGAAAACTTTTCTCTGTTTGAATGAATCTTCCATTGTCACGTCTGGCACGGCTTGTCCTTCTCTGCCATAGCTTTTGTGTAACCGTCGTATTCTACGGGGTGACGCGTCTTCAAAAGCTTTATTAAGTTTGTTGTGTTAAAGATGCTAATACTTGTGCCACCCCTTGAAATTGCAGCTTGACATATAATTCATGTCGCTGTTTTATTGATCAAACCTGAAATACTGCCAAACAGCGGACGTACTTCTTTCACGTATGTGCTTCTTTACTGCCCTAAACAGTGGTTGCTTGAGGAAACACGACACAACTTCCTGTGTTTGCAATCTGAGCAGCGACGAAGAATTGATTTCCGCTTTGCAGCGATAAGCAAAGCTAGCGGGCATAACTAGGTTATGTTTAGGAAAATGGTATGGGATCGGTACGTGGACTCAAATACTCGCCGATACCGATGCCAGATTTTTTTCTGGTATCGGCAGCATTTCTGACACTGGTATCAGAATCGGAACAACCCTAATGCAAACAAAACAAGTTAGCAGGTTAGCACAGCACAAATAAGTTTTAACATTTTTAATGGCAGTGATAAAATTCAGTTAAAATCTGGAAACTCTACATTAGCTCTACAATTATAAATAACTTTATCTATCAGCTAGAAATAAAAAGGCAGATTTCAAACAGAAGAATTACCATTAAACGAACACACGACCCAGAACCTCAAAATGGAAATTATTGACTTACCGTCACGTAATCACAAACCTTTGTTTTTGAGTTTGTCCCTCCTCTGATCAGTCGGAGTTACTCGGAATGATTACAGGAAGAGACTCTGAATTCTGCCAGAAATCCTCCATCTGCCATCAGCGGTTTGCAGACAACTTGTAAAGCATTTCAGAAGAGCTGAAATAAAGAGAAAGTACAAATCTTGGTATCAAAATGAAGATGGGTTCTTGGGGGGTGGTGTGGATGAGTTAATTTGACAGTCAAGAACACTGGGTAAGAGTAAATGATGTTGGAATGGCCAAAAAATGAACTCCGCCAAAAAAAAAAACACATGTTTCCTCCAATATCTCCTTATTTTACTTATAACGAAGCAAATAAACACAATCAATTGTAACCACTACATGTCAAGGACATCTGTAGCAAGTTTGGTGTTCATACTACAAGAAACTAATATTCTGTACAGGTTTTGATTGAACAAAGTTCAGGCGTAATCCATGTTGGCACAGTTTGGCACAATAATCGAAAGAAGGAAAAAATGTTGTCCAAAGCTTCCGCTACGTTCATGGTCTTCTTTTCTTGCTTACGGGACATGGTTTCAGCAAAAAAGCTCCTAAAGAAACGCTGTAAAAGGGGGGTGGAAGCCCCTTTACGCCGTCTCCATGCGCTTTGCGTAACGGAGAATTCATAGCGCTTCCAACCTTGGAACTTCCGCGTGTGTCTGTCCAATCCGGGAGCTCTGTACCTTGTTGAAAAGCTTTGAATCTGTAGAATCCAATGATATACACCATTTTGAGACGGACAGGATCCCCGACGAATCACAGGACACGCAGCGTGGAGAGACCTGCTCTTACGCAAGGGGAGTTTCCATATTTGGTGATGTTATGAGAGCACAGAAAAGAGCCAAAATGGAGTTTCCGCGAAGCTATCGACCGGCCATAACAACAAACGGACTTTAATCGCTATGGAAATAACTTTTGTTGAAAAAACGGCAAAGGTAAGACAAGATTTACATGCTTGCTTTGTTTTTGCTGGCATTTTTTTCGGGGAACTCTCGCTCCCTGCTCTGAAATACTTTGCGCCATGTAAATGAGTTGCATATCACTGGATTCAGCTGGTTGTTAGCTTTCATTTGATGCCATGGTTTTGGTGTTTCCATTTATATTGTGGATACATATCGCACATAAACAAAAACTTGGTCATGAATTATACTCCGGACATGTTGTTGCTTATTTGCATGGCGTTCGAGCTGTGGTTCACGGATATGAAATTGAATTAGATACGTTTTTAGAGGAGTTTCCGCTGAACACAACAGTATTTAATATGTGTGGGTTATTCTCAGGGTTAGTGAGCTATGAGCGGAAATGTAACGCACAAGGGGGCAAGTCCCCGGTACCGGGGACTCTCGGGCTTAAGAGATTTATGCTTGCCAACACAAATTTTTTGAGTTTGTTTCACAATCCTCTCCAATTCGCTTACCCCTATTCCTTGTACAATTGTTTTCTCCCCTTTGTCTCGTGCTCTACTTGTGCAAGATGTCAATGGTCTTGTTTTGTGCAACTGTCAACTCAGGAGTCATCCCCATGGATGTGTAGCCTACAAAACTAGACAGAGACCATTTAAATGCAGAGTGTGGCGCCAGTTAGAAGGTTGCAAGTTTGAGGCTCGTCGTTGACCTTCCTGAATGGAGTCTGCATGTTCTCCCCCGTGCTTGCTCCAATTTCCTCCACAATCCCAATAACATGCGGTTAGGTTAATTGAATAATCTAAAAATCCCCTTAGGTGTGAATGTGTGTGTTTTCCTGCGATGGACTGGCGACCTGTCCGGGGTGTACCCGCCTCTCACCCAAAGTGCACTGGAGATAGGCACCAGCTGATCCCCGTGAACCTGAAAGGGTATAACCGTGTAGGAAGATGAATGATGAACTTGAAATTCATCAGTATGGGGTCAATGTAAACATTACACAGGCGTCACTTTTAGAAATTACAGAAATAAATTTCAGTATATTCTAATTATTTTACCAGCACCTGTATAAAATCAGTTGGGGGTTCTGCTGGTGCCTATAAGCATTCGTGTAAAAGCCAGGGACACAATATGTAAAGGGACCAGTTAATCACAGGGCATCTCCACCTCTTATTTTACAGAATTTAATTAACCTGACATGTTTTCAGTATTGTGGGGAGCAATGTTTCCGTCATGTTCCAAAATTTAAACTCCTGTGCCTATATTAAATTAGCGTAAGACTTTCAAAACTAAGTTGGAATCACACTAAGAACATGGATCATAGTAAATGAAACAGAAAAACACAAACATCACAATAATTACAAATCGGTCACAGATCTCCCACCTTTGACAACCTGGTTCCTGTCTGTTTCTCAGCACTGCTTTGAGACCCCCAAGATCAAACTCCTAGAGCACCACCACCATCACCACCACCACCGCCCAGCTCTCAGAACGAATATTCGCCTGTATTTGTTTGGTGTGCACTTGGATGCCTAAATTGCAGAACAAAAAAATTGTGTCAATCATTTACCAGAAAGTCACATTTACTTTACGTTAACATTGACTTCTTTAATCCCTCGTGTGAATAACTAATTATCAATCACATTTACTTCACGTTCATTAACCGACTCCATTCCTCCTGGATCCAAAGACAATGGATCACAAGCTGCTTCTCCCAAAACCAAACATTTCATTCTGCATCATGAATATTGCACTTCATTTAGAGCATTGGGCTAACCACACAAAGGTTGTGGGTTCAAATACCAGGGAAAGCAAGACCTGATAAAAATGCGTTTTTTCTTTCAAATGTAAGTTGTTTTGGATAAAAGGGTGTGCTGAATGCATGAATGCAATGCAATGTAAAATGTACTTCATGAGAAAAGTCCTTGGCTCTATTTTTCCACCATCGATATACATCAAAAGTTCGACCACTTCTCTATGGCACTTCTTTAAACTATAAATTCAGGAGTAAATATTTACATTTAATGCAGTTCACTCTAAAAACTTGAAAATAAAATCATTTTAAGTTTGTAAAAAAGGGTAATTACCATACATGATGTGGTCTCCATGTAGGAATCTGTTTACCTGCAGCAACGTGGATTGTGCTGAAACATTCCATCGATGACTGTGTTGTAATTACATCTTCTGATAGACTTGATCAGAAAAACAAATGTAAGCCAAAGAGAAAATGCAGAAATAAAAACAGCAGACCATATTTGTAATGGTAGTAATCCATACGACAAAATAATATTATATTGTACTAGTAACGAGATTGCATGTCTGCAGTCAGACCCTTCTTTATTCTGTATTTATATCAGGATTTCAACATTACATTATAATATCCAGGAGAGAGAAAGAAAAACTAAATGCACCACGCAGGGCTTTGTTTGCTCATAGGAATCTTCTTAAAGATCCAGGGTGGGGAATAATGATGAATTCTGCATTGATTATGAGCGAAATTTTCTGAATGAGGACCCTGTCGAGGAAATAAAACAATTTAAAATATTACAAATACTAAAATCCTTTGGTATCATTTAAAATACACATTTAAATAAATAGCAAATACGATAAAATATACGAAATATATCGCTTTAGACAATCATTGTAAAAAAGGTTTCATTACTTTGAATATTAGTAGGTCTAAACGGAGGATAGTGAAATATCTCAACGTTATGTGTTGCCATGGTAATTTATCGTGTATGTTCATTATATACAAAATGATCCCTCATCTCTTGCTTTATGAAATAAAAATATAAACTTACTAATTAAATATGAAGTTTCTTAAAGCTAACGTTGGTTATGGACCAATATCGTGATTACAATAACGCGTTTACTGAAAAAAAAACAAAACATTTAACTGTTAACGTTAACTGCCTGTGCGCTAGCTAAATATTAGCCTGCATCATTGACGTTACTGCAAAGTTCACCGTGTATCGCCACAAAACAAACTGCATATAAAAAAAAATTGAGACTTACCTTTCTCAGTTGAAATAATAGAAGACATGTTCGTTCGGATCCTCGCTTCAACAACTCTTTGGCTTGAAACTTGACAGTTCCGCCACTACGCTTGCCAGTAATCGCAGCAGAACTCCTCTCAGACCTTTTGAAGCAGTTTTCTTTGCCGCGTGGTGACGCTGTTGGTTTACGTTGAATCCCGTACTGGAAAAAATGGCGGCGGCCTGTTCGTGGAAAACGTGTGAAGAAAAAGGAGATGAATCATATATTGGTATATTGCAATAGTATTCTTTTTAATTGGGTCTTACTGGGCTTCCGTGTGTGTTGCATGATTGACGACATGTTATTTGATTAAGTTATGGTTTTCGTATCTGTGTTTTGACTCCTCACGTGGCTTCTAGTCGCGTCTCTAATGGCTAAAAGTAGTTTAAACACCTCGCGTTGCTGTAACGAAACTTGTATTTATGTTGTCATTATAGTTACATTTTCCAATGGACACTTGAACAAGGCGGATAAGCTGGACTTTGAAGTTTTTAAACACACAGATGGAAGCAACCCCAGAAAGAAGAACAGGCGAATAGTGGTGAAATAAATATACAAACTAACAAAAATCTATTTTTTTTTATCCCTGAATGACATTAATGGTGTACAACTCTCATGTTAGGTTGCAGAATCGGACAGAATTCCCTATGTAGGCAACAACTTTGGGCCTGAATCAATGCAATATAATAACATGTTCAGGTGAGGTTTTCATCCTGAATGAATGTTGGTTAATGAAATAATGTTGTTTTTTCGTAATGTATGTTTTTTTTTATTTACAGATACTTTGTTGGAGTTCTTGATAAAAGAACGATGCAAATGAACATTCACAATGCCCAAATGTTCAACTTGCTGCCTCTTATACCAGGTAAACATTCCACATTCCTGGTGGCTTTAAAAGTCTTTTAATAAAAGTTTAGTTTTGAGTACAACACAAATAATTTACAGTTCTGAAATCAATCAGAGTAGTATGGGATTTGAAATGCTTGAAAAAAAAAAAAAAGAAATATATATATATATATATATATATATATAAAAACATAACTAATTATCATTTATGTTAGCATATCTCTTGAAAGTCCTAGCCTGAATTGATGAGAGAATGTTGAGAAAAAAAATTGCTAAAAAGCTAAATTGTTAAATGGCAAAATGTCAAAATTGCATTGCCAACATTGCAACACGCAACGGTGCTGCGTTTACTTGTGGACTGACAGCATAACCGCACAGAAAAATACCCGTTTTCAAAATAACCGGGTATGTGTGGACAAGGTGTGCCACAATACAGAACCGTTCGGTACACCCTCCTCGGTTCGGTATACCCTCCTCAGTTCGGTATGCATGGTATGCATTTGAATAACTCCTGTATGTATTATTATTGTTTTATGTGTGAAAAACCATGTTAGGGAATGAAACGCACATCTGCGCGCAACTATTCAATCAATAAACTGCTCCCTTGTTTAAATATCCAATCAGCAAGCACTAAAGTTAGAGGAGGGCGGGACTGTCAGGACTCTGGAGACATTGTTTTCTTTTTTGCTAAGAAAAATGTCTCTGTGTGGCAGCAATGTTTTATCAGATGTTATTATGCAAACGGCAACAAATGAAACACAAACGCGCACCTGCGCCCTGTTCAGACAGCTGACAGCTGTTTCTGGTTTCAGGACCCCTGGGTTCAAGTAACTTTTGCCTGACTTAAAGCCCTCTCTTCCTGCGCTAATCTGCTCACTGCTGAAGAGGCTCATGCCCACAATGCTACAATTATTTATTTTACTGTTTTAATTTAATGTGATTTTTTTTTTTTTGCAGATGTGTCTTGATGTTTGATTTAGCAAAAAACTTAATTCTATCAAACGCCTATTATTTATCTGATCATGTGATCCATACAAAGAATGCTAAAAAAATACAATTTGCTGAGCCGTCAGAACCGTTGTGATGTACCATTGCATCCCTAGTGTGGACAGGGTCTGGTTTACCTCGCCTCTGGTCTGACATGTCTTTAGGTTTGTTACCTTTGTTCCAAACATTACCTTTCTCTGATGTTAAAGAGTGTAGTTCTAAGCCAGAATGAGAATCAATTTATTAAAGAACTAATTGGTTAGAAAATAACTAATCACTTCTTTACAAAAAGATAAACTGAATGAAAAACTTGGAGGACTCTGAAAACTAACAACTTTTTTTCAGTTTCTGGCTCATGACCGCTCCATAATGTTAACCAACGCAGTATGAGTCAAAAATCAAAAGATTATTTCGCCTTTTGGTATCACGGGGTTCTGCCGGTAACTATCTCCAGCTCACATAGGGCAAGGGGCGGGGATACGCCTTATTTTTTGTTATATGTTATTAGTTGTTTAGAAACATCTTAAAAATAATAATTAACAGAATTATTTGAAGTCAATACTATTAATTACACTTCAGTAAAATGTCTGTAACTGTGATTGAAGAAAATAGCATGACAAAGAAGAGATTTATTGTTAAAATTGTGTTTTGCAGGTGAAGAAACGGTGGAAGAAAACAAAAACCAACCTGAAACATTTAGAGAAAAGGTCTGTCATGAATTTCTATTGTTTGAAACATGAATGTGTGACGAATTAATGGTTGGCATTGCTGACACCAGTATGTGCCATGTTTGTTTTATACTTTACGCAGCTAATTTTATATTTCTGATTGTTTACGGATTCGCTCTGTGTAGTCTAGTCAGTGTGTGAAACCATTGATTAAACTAGTGGAGAGGAAACTAAGAAAGTTGGCCAATGTTTGGTAGAGCTGCAAAAACTAATCGACATTATTGATAGTAATCAACGATGGGAATCGATATTTTAAAATTATAGTGAATTCTAAATAATTGCACAACCCTCCCAAATAAAACAAACAAAAAAAGAAATGTAAAATGCTGAGCACCACTGCTTAGTCTTCAAACGAGGAGGTCCTGGAGCACCATGAGGTTGCTGTTCCTGCAGTTTCAATGAGAGAAAATGTTCTGGGATGGGAATGTCGTAATCTCAACCACTTTTTCAACATGGTTCATGTTAAAGTTTCAGAACTTTCAGGGTTTAAAAGCCTTTAATTTGTTGCATCTAAAATGTGTCAGTCTTGGAGTTTCCTGAACTTTTCATATTATAAGAGTATTGGAGCCTCAAGTGAATGTTCAGGCTAAATACATTTATTTATTATAGGCTTTTATTGAGGACGTTTTTAGGAATAGTACAACCTTTTCAGGATTTTTCAACAGAAGTTGGGTTTAATAATATTCACTGTGTTAACATCTTCTAAATGATTAAAGTCAATGCAGGTTTTTTTAATAATCACAAATCTCTCATGCTCGCAAAAGTATGACTGTGGGAGGAACAGGGGTAAAGGTGCATTTTGCAGAGGCGAAAAAACGAGGGGATTGAAACACCTTTTTACGGTTAATATTGCATTAAAAAAGTTAGTAAGTTAGTGCAGTGCTAGTATACAGGACTCCAATATTCATAAGAAATGCTTTAAAAATGATAATATGGCACTTTTGCAGACGGTCCATAAGCAATTCTGTGTTAGTCGGCTGTGCATACATAGCAATGTATTTCGGTGAAGGTGGAGGAAGACATATTTTGACAAGTTGTAGCTTGTCCGATATATAACAGATTAAACAGAGATGTCATTTGCCAAATTAATAGATTTTATTTTATTCATTATTTTAGTTCAGCTTTACTGAACTACTGTTGTGCAGTGGGCACCAGATGGTCTGCTGAATCCACAACTTTTGCCTCTTTGTCTGGCTATCCTACTGGTTAAAAAAAAAAATCTCTTTGGGGTTTTACCAGACCTGCGAGATCCCGGAGCAAACTCCGGCTTGCTCCAGCACAGATTATGCACTGAGAAGCGCACATGACATTGAACGATGAAGAGAAATACAGAGTGTTTTTTTTAATGCTGTATATGTGTTGGTTTATAGCACTCAAGCAAAAAATACACTTTTGTAATGATACATACAAGGACTATTCTTTCTGACCAATCAGTGAACTGACCAGACAGTGATCAGACTCATGCAGGTGATCGAAGAACAGTTTTTTTTGGTTGAAAAAAAAAGTCGTAGTGTATTGGATAAAAAATTATTGTGTGTTTATTGCTCACAGGTTGATGCCCTCATTGAAGCATTTGGAACATCTAAGCAAAAACGGGCCCTGAACTCCAGGAGACTGAACGAGGTGGGCAATGAGACCCTGCAGCAAGCTGTTGCATTGGCTGCCAGCAACGTCATTGAGAGGAAAGGAGTGGAAGGTAGGGAGTAATACCATTTATTGAAGACAGAATTGGACTTGAAAAATGTTTACGGTCCTCTCTTTATGGTTCTACAAGCTCTTCAAAATGAAGTAGCAGAAGCGCAGACGGATGGTACCCTCTTTCTCCCACCCTGCAACACAAAGGCAGAGACACCAGCAGATGTGTACCCCTTTGATCAGCGTATCCTTTCCCCGAACATGTTTCTTGATCTCGAGAGCAGTGTACCGTTTCGATCCTTAATGTTGGCCAAGTGTTGTCTTCGCATGAGTTTGATTCCCTGAAGGATGTTGCTTTGAAAATGTCCATGCTGACTCCAGAAGAATTGGAGAAGATGAGGGCTGAAGAGTGGTAAGTAACAGTTATGTTTTACTCAGAATGTTTTCAGGCTCCAGGTTCACACTCTACACCATTTCATTTGGTTTGCCAATAAAAACTGACGTTTAATTTTAAGTAGGCCTCCTGCTGGTTTGACTGATGGTTTCTTTAGATAATTACAGTGAGCTGTTGTGTTGTAAAGCATTTCTTACAGTAATAGGATAAAATATTAAACAATAGGGCTGTGCAGAACAAGAAGTGCATAATAAAACATTTAGTAAATTTGTCTTTAAAACAGACAACGTAAAATAAATTAAGATAAACTAACCTCAACTCTGTATACAGTTATACTAACTGCTTGATAAACAAAGCTGTAATAAATTGTCTTAAACACAGATAACATGAAAAAAGTAAAGATTAACGAACCTGAATTCCAGTCATGACAAAATATTAAAACTGACGTAAAGTAAAACCAAGAAACAGTTGCAAGAAAAACCAGCATGTCCACCATTTCTGGTGTTAAGCATGAACAATTAAACATGAGTGTCACCACATTTCCCCCAATACTAAACACTCTCTCTGAAGGTAAGCTGCTGGCTCTCGAAAGCCGTGAACAAACTGAGCCGAGGAACTTGTGCGGTTATATGAAATTAATCATGAAAATTTTGTAATTTGTTTAGTGAAAAAAAACCCCTCACAGACTGAATACGATGCATTTCGATCATCATCTTTTATCATCAGCCTCAAGAAACAGATCACAGATAAACTTTTAGCTCCGCCCATTTCACATCCTGAAATTGATTTTAGTCTGAGAAATCGGAGGTTTGGCGTGAGAGATCACTCAAATGCGTGAGTCTTACGTTCAATGTGTGAGTTTGCAGCTCTGCAGTTTTACTTGTGAGTATGGATGCGGCTGCGTAGGCATTGTGGGAAATGTAGTTTTTTTTTTTTTCGTTTTTTTTTAGACACTCATATTACATTACATTAGATTACATGGCGGGCCACATCACAGCAGCCATCGCGCCGGTATCCTCATCAGTCACGGAGGACGACTCTTGTGGTGGGCATGTTGTTGGAGGCGTTGAGTCTGGAAAATACTGAGAGGATGATGACTGTACCGGCGTGATCTTTCAGTAAATTAATTCCGTGTTGTAAAGATACGATCTAATGCGCTCTTACCTGGCTTATTACGGTAGAAACACTACCCAATTACATTGCACGTTACTTACGTTTTGTTATCCGGTATGTACTTGTGTGAGATGTACCATTGAGTTAATAAATAAGAGTTTCAGTCATTGAGAGCGTTTTGTTTTCCTCACGCGAGCAAGAGGAGGTGTTTCATCATATTTGACGTGTTGTAAGACCTTGGACGCGATAACCTTTTTACAAATATTGCATCGTACGCTGTTGCCGTCAATCTTGGCATAAGGTAGCCATACTTTTGATCGCTTAAACATAGTCTGCGTTAAATTTATGCTATGCTTTAAAGAGTAATGTACATTACAGCCTCACCTCATATTTGACAAGCTCTGGGCGAGTGGGGCTAGCCGGCATAAACGTGATTTTCAAGGCAGCTTCGCCACAGCCAATCATCAGCATCTGATCCGGGCACGTTAAGGATGCCACACGTTTTCTAGCTCACTGACGTAAACAAGATTATACCCTTGGGTATCGAAATTTGGTATCCAACGAAAATTATTTTTTCGATACTCTGTAGTATCGAGACAATTCGGTCGGTGCTTAAAGAAGTACCGAACTCGATACCAAGCCCTAGTTACAGGTCAAGAAGGTCCAGGAGTTTAGGTATTTGGGGTCAACAGGTCAATACGACGGTATATTGGTAGAAGGATGTTGGAGATGGAGCTGCCAGGCAAGAGGTCAAGAGGAAGGCCAAAGACGAGATATATGGATGTGCTGAAAGAGGACATGAAGGTAGTTGGTGCAAGAGTAGAGGATACTGAGGACAGAGTTAGGTGGAAAAGGATGATTCGCTGTGGCGACCCCTAAACTGGGAACAGCCAAAAGTAAAAGAAGAAGAAGGTTTGAGGCACGTATTTACCTGCTGGGAACCTTTAATTTCTAGAATTTCTCCAAATCAAATACTTGATTGAGTTGATTATAAGTGTGATGAGTGAATTAATATTTTTATATCTTTTTCAGTCCACAAACAGTCCTTAAACATCTTGAGACACTTCCCCAAGATGCGTGTGCCCGTGACAGACTGTCTCGCTGCGCCTGGTACCTCTCCTTCCTCATCAAAGCCTCTCATCAGAAGCACCTCACAGCGAAATGTGAGTCCTTTCAAATGTTGTTTTAATTGCATTTGATCGTAGAGATCCGCATAACCCTGTAAATAATTCCATTACCTTTTTCACCCTCTTTTTCAAGTCGGCTATGAGAACGCATGTCCCAAAATCATAATCAACAAAGTGCTGAAGAATTTCACTGTTGAGAGTTTCCATAAGGGCAGGTGGGTTTCTGTGTGTTTCTAGTGTTGCACTACAAAACCAGGCCTTGGCTGTGTAACAATGTGAATTTTATTTCAACAGCATCAGGAACACGGTGTCGAAGTCTATGCGTATGAAACTGGCTGCCCACTGCCTGGCAATACTGCTGCACATGGGTGCTCAGACGGCAAACCTCACACTCCTGCATAGAGACATGGGCATCAGTGATGGCATGTCAGTATAAAGATTGAATTCACCGTCTTTAAATGTTATGTTTTGCCTAAGGTTGACGTTTTAACAAAGTTTATTTTCAATTTCTTGTAAATATTAAGGGTATTTTTATACAGCTCTCTTCATGGCATTAACCAGATCCTCCGTATAGTTCTGAGCTGATTCCTCAACATTTTAGCATCACTGGTACCCCACAAGAAGAGATCTTCCACAGGGACTTTGACGGTCGCCATTAGTTTCTTCCATTTTCTGACACTCGCTCCAACAGTTTTTTTTTTTTTCACCAAGCTGCTTGGCGATTGCCCCGTCTAGCTTTTTGAAGGTCTACAATTTTGTCCTTTATGTCTTTTGACAGGTTTTTGGTACAACTAACAACCTCAAAGAAATTCATTTTTGATGTTCCCAAACCAGTTTAATGACGGACTTTGGATAAGGAATTTAAAAATTACTAAAACAACATTTCAGATGTTATACAATGAAATCGGTCCATTAACCCTTAGCAGTTCTCTAATAAATGATTTTAAAACTTTTTTTTTTTTGTGGCAATGCTTGATGTTTTTTTTTTTGTACTTTTTTTTTTCAACAAAATAATTCCACAACAAACCTGAAACTGTAAAAAAATTCAGAGTAGTAAATATTGTAATTTTTTTCAACTGCAAGAATTTCAAAAATTTATGTTTTTATCTTTGATAACAAAAATCTAAAGTGTTGACGGAATAAAAATGATTAAATACCCCAAAAAGTAAAGGCAAGAAACAATGTTGTTAAAAAAAAAAACAGGGTAAAACTCTCCTGTTCTCACTGTTCCAAGGACGTTGATCTATTGTGCATATTTTCTACCAGAACTTTGAAAAACACAAGCTATATCACAGGTCTTGTACCGGCAATGGTTATCCCTTTTTTACCACTAGATGCGACTGATTTGGAGTGTGTAAAACGAAAATGAAAAAAGTACCTTGAAAGTTGTCATAACTTTTGTAATGTTCATTTAAAACACAAAACATCAGAACTATTAAACACTTTTGTTCCGACAGAAAAACTGTTGCATTGAAATTTATTTGATAAATGCGTTTCTATTATAGCTTTTACACATTTTTTCTTAACAGATAAAAAGTTTATCCTACTCAGTTGTGCACATTTTTTATGCAAATCTTGGCATTTCCATCCAGGGTTTTTTATGCAATATTGCAAATAAAAATTGGTGGATGGAAACACTGCTATTGTCACTATGTCTGCTTCAATTTGGTTTGTTTTTGTACAATGAAAGTTTTAAGCAGTGTGCAACGGCTGACCTTTAAGTTTAAGGTATAGAGCTTTATAAAAATGTTGGTATTACAGCTGTGATCCGAAAACACCTTAGTTAATACATTTTGCTGAGAATTTGTTCATGGTGTGTTTGCAGAATGTTGGAGGTAGCCAAGGCCATGGGGCTGAAGTTGTCCCATCATTCTGCACTCCAAGAGCACTCAGGAGTGATGGATGAGCAGAAGATCGTATCTCTGGTGCTTCCTCTTGTGTGCTATGAACGACGGCCCCAGATCAAAAAACGCAAGAGAATGAAGTGAGCTGTGGGCGCCCATTTAATGTGTCACTAAAGTGCTGCTGGATTGAAAATAAAGAAGAACATGAACGTAGAAATCCTTGTTTTTATTTTAAGTTGGTTTCACCCCAGTTTCTAAAAACATGCCTCAGGTGAATTGATGACTAAATTGCATTTAAGAGATAAAGTGAAAGATAATAGTGAGTCCACCACACTTTTAATGAGAAGCACCACCTGAACTTTGTTATATTTAAGACTACACTGGAAAGAAAATGAATGGATGCTTTTTTTTAAAATGCATTTAAGCTGTTATGGATCTAATGCAATGCAAGTTTGCTTTTCAATGCAAGTCGAAGGATACTGTCTGATACAATCTGGGGGAACTATGAAGGAATGTTTCTGATCACTTTGATGACTTTTCATTAACGATATTGGAAATCTGCAAGTTTTGGCATTCAACAAACAAATGAATAGATTGTATATCTGTGAGCAGGAAGAGTACTAATGATGCAATTTTTGCTATGAGAATGTTAATGGTGAAGTACAGAAATGGTCAGAAGGAGCTGCACTGCGTCTTTGTGGATTTAGAAAGAGCATATGACAGGGTGCAGAGAGCAGCTACAGTCCTGTATGAGGATGTCAGGAGTGGCAGAGAAGTATGTCAGAATAGTTCAGGATATGTATGACAGCAGTGAGATGTGCTGTAGGTCAAATTGAGAAAAGTGTTTGAGTTATTTTGTATAGCACTTGAAAATATTGCGTCTTTGTTTGTGTCCCTAAAAATAAATCACTGTTTGCTCTCATTTTTGCTGACTCTCGGTCTGCCTCTTCCTTCAAACTGGCCAGGGATCCCAAGCCAGAACATCAACCAGATCGTTACAATGATGGATTCTGTTTAAACCCAACCCGTTATCATTTTTTTATTGATTAAAAAAACGGGTTTGACAGTAAATGGGTTCACCCAACTATTAACTATATGAAATTTTCTTAAAAAAAAAAAAAAAAGCAAAGCCATGAAAAGTAAAATTTTGCAAGGGTTTGTTAACGTATTGTTCAGGAGCTTATGATTTGTGTATTTGGTTGATTTTGTCGTGCTGTGGACCATTGAGACAAAGGAGGTATACCTCATTGTAAATTTGCAGATAGCATCCTTTCTTAAATTTATACACTTCTCCAAACAACCCCTCCAACATTTGATACGCCTGTTCCAAAACAATCTCTTTATTTAGTCAGTTTGCAGAAGTACAAAATAACAAGAGTTGTGAACACAGTCTTTAAGCTGAAAATTGCAGGAGCCAATCAGTAAGCAGACACAACAAGTTGCATCAAGGGAGCCAGTTAGTGCTGTTTTGTTTCCAACCATTACACAAGCCAGCGGGACTAGAGTCCCCACAGTGCACTGAATGTGTTTATCTACTATTTCCAGAGCTGGTTCTGGTCCTTCGGGAAGAGTCTCTCTCTCTCTCTCTTTCACTTCCCTTGAGCATGACTCTCTCACCCATGAACAGATTGTTGAAAGGTGAAATCAACATGTCTTGATTTTAAAAAGCCAAAGCTCTACAACGACCAAATAGAAAACTATGGATATTATAAAAAAGTTTGCTGTAAACACTGGTCCCAGGCCAGATTCACATCCAATCTCAGTAAGTGAATCTGGATTGTTTATAGTTTGTTAAACAAAGCGACTGGATAATTGTATAGAAGGTACTGAACATATCTACTTAATTCCTGGAGGGTTGAGAAGATGTCCTTCAAGTTCTGTGGAAGAGTAGATAAATGCTCCAAGGGTGAGCAGAAGATTCTCATAGAATTGAGCAGAAGATGCTACCACTGTTATGGCAACCGCTCTCCACAGAGGCAGTGATGCGGTTGGTCATGGTGATGGCGAGGTGACTGGGAATGGTTGATGGGGTTGCAGTGGCCGGGTGACTGCTGTGGGGTCGAGGAGCTGGATTTTCCAGGGCCCAGAGTGCTTGGGATCTACAATAGAAGAATCAGAGGCATCTCATGTGTTGATCTTGAAAAATCTTTTCCGTGTAATGATGATAAGAAATTTTGTCCTGCTTGAGAAATGCTTGACTCACTCCATTCAGAACTTTTTATACTTATATTTTCGATAAACATCTTGGAATTAAATTCAGAATTGTAAGATCCAAATACAGAATTTAATCTAGCATCAACAATAAAAAAATATATGTAAATTTACCATAAAAATCTAAATAAAATCAGAATTTGGTTTGTCCATTTGTCTTCAAAGCAGCATCAGTTGAAACAGAAACAGCTGTGTAGGAGGTTAAAAATCAGTGATGTACTGTAACAAAGGTATTTCGTTAAAGTACTTAAGTATGTTTTTGAACACTCTACTTCAATTATTGTTTTATTTTAATTTACTTCGCTATTTCAAAACGAGTACTTTTACCACGCCAAATTTCACTGAACCCGTTCATACTTTCATTGAAGGAAATAATGAAAACACAGAAACATGCCACGTGTGAGCTTTGACAAATACAACAACTCTCTCTTCTTTGTTTCTGTTAATGCGTATCTCATTTTGACCAATCAGCACGCCCGTTCTTGCTACCCTTATTTTGCTCATGCCCAAACCGGTTCAAACCCGCTGCTACTGTCTAGAAACAATGACCAATGATGCTTCAAATAAAAACCCGTTTAAAAACTTTCCAGAACGGTAAAAAGCACAATGAGGAAACATTACCATCTCTACCAATAACATTACATCACACGAATGTTTTTCCTAATGTTCGTTTCTATTGCCAGTCATAATTTTACCATCACATATGAACTTAACTCACTTCAGTAAATTTAACATGCATAAGAGCTTAACGTTCAAATATTATTATAAGATTCTTAAAAAGTGCTGCAGGTTTGTGTCTTAAATCATTCGGTCACCATTAAAGTATACACTTTTGTTATGAAAATGTCTTTTATGAATAGCATGGGGGGTGTTGAGGTCCTGTTCTATCTCAGAAACCTATGGGAGGTGTAATGGAGGGTGTCGTAATGTGGGAACCAAGGGTCGTAGGAACGGATTGAGGCCAAGGACGAGGAGAGTTGCAAACACCGTGTTTATTGTGCCACCAGGGGATACAAGAACAAGCCAAACAAATATACAAATAAACACTGTGGCTACAAACAAAAAGATAAATGCACTTGGGCAAAAACCTTACTGCTAAACTGGGGTCAGCTAAGTCTCTCTAGGTTGCTGCAGTAGATGGGTTCAGCAGGAAAACTCAGTCCTAGCTCGCAACACAGCTTGTGCCCTTCAAGGCAGCATTATCCCAAATGGGTTCAATCCATGGTTCTACAGGAGCTCTCAAATGTCCTCCAGTTTGCGTGGCTGCCTCCTGAATGATTGTGTGCGCTCTTTTAAAGGAGAGCTCAGGCAGGAAGAATCAACTGCATACAAATCATCACGAAATATTCAATGAAACCCTTAACTCAAATACAAATTAAGTCATTCTAGTAAACCCCTTTTTGTTCCAGTTTCCCGGTCTAACCATCTTGATGTCCCCTGCTGAAATGGCAAATGGTTTCACCCAATCAAGGGAGCACAAACACACACCTGTTCTCAATAAAATAATTTAACCCCTTCTCTAGCTTCATTTAAGTTTTACTCTTTAATTTACTTTTAAAACAGATAGATAAATAAAATAGTAATGGACTATACTTAGCTCCATCACAGGGGGCTTAAGGGTTAATCTCTCTAGCCCAAGGAGAAGACCCTAGCACTACGTCGCTCTTGGGGTCAAGTCAAGTCTCAAGTCAAGACAGGGCAAGTCCAAGTCAAAAGTCGCTAAATTTTAATTTCAAGTCATTTACAAAAAAAATAATAGCATGGAATAATAGATTACATTTATAGTACATTCCATTTATTTTCTGAAATGCACAGTGGTATAGCTGATTTGAGCTTGGGGATTTTGAGTTGTACATTGTCCATAAAGGAGCACATGGTAAATGTTTATTGTATTTTTTATGGGGTAAATGTATAAAGTGTAATCATACTTTAATTAATTAATCTGTTAAAGTAATATTTTTATATGCAACTGCCACATGCTCCTCGAAGTGAGAAAAATTGAGAGATTTTTGAAATTCTTTTAGTAATCACGGTGTCAAGTTGGATTTAAGAAGAAAAGAGTAAAGGAAATTAAATGAGAAATCTGCATTTGATGCAGGCCCTTTTTTGGACATGTGTAACTACAACCAAATATAACTAGTAATCAAATATATTTATACTTAATATAATCAAATATATTACAGTGGATACCGAAAGTATTCAGACCCCATAACATTTCACCTTTGTTTATTGCAGCCATTTATTGGCTTATTATTTTTCTTACAGCGTCCCAAATTGACAGAAAAACACAGAATTGTTCACATTTTTGCAGATTTATAAAAAAAAGAAAATCTGAAATATCACATGATCGTAAGTATGCTGTGACTCATATTTTTAACACAGGTCCTGATGGTTTCTTCTGATCATCCAGCTGTGTTCGATTCTACCGTTTGGACGTGACTAGGAAAGCCATCATTTTTGTACCTAAATGAAAAGATCTTAGGTATCATTGAAGCTTTACAGGCTCTATTTGGAGATTTGGTAGATCCAATGGCTGACTGGTCACGCATGCGCAAAACACTGTCGTAGTCGTCCTAACAACATGCGTTTGATGTTTACCTAAGGAGGATTAACATTAATGAATGCGTTTTCCAAAACGAAAAACTTGACAATGTATTATGCATTGTTTTTTTCGTAATGAATCCTTTTTCAACAAACATTCTTTTTTGTTTCGTGACAATTTATAGCTTGAAAACGATAAATAAATATTTTTGTCCACTGCGCTCCTCTTGATTTCTTTAGTGTTTATAATGTCCGTTAGATACGTCGCCTCTGACCGAAGTAGCCGTAGCCATATTTCTCTCTCTCTCTCGCACACGCAGGCGCTCTCACTCTCTCTAACACATAGGCATGCGAGATGCTATCTCACACGAAATGAAATGTCTTTCCGAGTCAACTTCTATTTTTACAGTTACTCTAGAACTGCTAAATACCTAAATGTAAATATTTAGCTGAAGCAGAAGGTTTGTTTGTTGAATGTCTTAAGAGTAGGGCTGGGCGATATGACGATATATATCTTGGGGACGATAGAAAAGTGTCTATCGTCCTATTTCTCTTCTATCGTTTGTAACCTAATTTTATCAATAACTAAAGAAAATATTGCATTAAATAGGATATGACAAATGTATGATAATGTCTTGTGGCTATGCAATGCATACTCTACCCTTTATATAAGTGATAATTAAGAATAAAAATGAACTTTTTCGCAAAGAAACTCCGTCTTGTGATTTTGCGACGTGACGCTTTACGTTGTTGCGACATGCTTTACGCTAGTTAACTCGTGAGTGCTTGAAGATGGAGACGCAAGAGATTGAAGATGAATGCCCGGAGTCGCAACAAATTGAAGCTGCTACGCAGGCAGCAGCCCAAGAAGTACTTTTACCGAAACGTGAGGGTACGTCAGTGATTTGGTTGCATTTTGGCTTCAAGAGCTCCGACACAGAGCAGAAGACAGTCATCTGCAAACTCTGCCAAAAAACTGTTTCCGTGCCCGACACTAACACAACAAACCTCTTTTACCACGTGAAGAAGGTTCACGAAAAGAATACTGGAGAATAGAAGAAATGCGACGTAAAGAAAGTTGTGAAACAGCCTGGGCAAGTTTCGAGAAAAAATATTGCCAGCCTAAAATTAAAGAGTCTTTCATAAAATGCACACCGTATGAAAAAATGTCCCAGCGCCATAAAGAAATCACATGTGCCATCTTGCATTACTGTTGTAAAGGCATGATCCCCGTGTATGCAGTTGAGAAGGGTAGCTTCCGAGACCTCGTCAAAGTGCTTGACCCGAGGTACGTTATGCCCAGTCGTAAGCACTTCAGTAATGTCGAGTTGCCTCGCTTATATAACGCATGCCGGGCCCAAGTAGAGAAGGATGTTAGCAGTGTGGTTCATTATTTTATTTTTTTTAAATAGTTTATTTTGATAATACTATTTAAATAACTATGATGTGGTTTAAAAATGTGAAGGCTACTATAGCTCTACCTCCACCACATCTGTTGTCATTTGATACGTTTACATTGCTGCACTAAAATGTAGTTTTTCTCATTTGTGACAGTTCAGTTAAATGACACTTCATAATAAAGTTGCAAAAAAAAACATGCAATGATATTTTTGTCAAACTTTTCAGAGAATAACTGAAAACGTACTTTATTGTGGTATATCGTGATATATATCGTCATCGTGATATAAAATAATCCATATCGTGATATATGATTTTTCCATATCGCCCAGCACTACTTAAGAGTGTCATTAAGAACCATCTTCAGGGTAAAGAAGTCATGGCCCCCACAAAGCCTTGCCCTCAATATCACAGAGTGTTTGGGATTACATGTAGAGACAGAAAGATGTGAGAAAGTTTTGAAGGCAAAGGCACATTTTTTTAACTTTTATACATTTCTTTATGTGAATTATGAAGACTGGTGTCAGAGTTGATTTGTGAAATGTAAAAATCAGTAAAAGAAAAACAGCATGGATTTGTCTGCCAAGGAAACAGGACGAAAAGACACATTAAAGGGCAGCGTGATGTCAAATCTTGGGAGAGAAACCAGCACAATAAAGATGGTTAGTGGATCTATATTCCATCATCACTGTGACCCAAAACAAAACAGCGGCTCATTATTGCCTTCAGACATTAATTTTGAAATATGC
The DNA here is from genome assembly GCA_007224835.1 of Danionella cerebrum. Classification (NCBI taxonomy): domain Eukaryota; kingdom Metazoa; phylum Chordata; class Actinopteri; order Cypriniformes; family Danionidae; genus Danionella; species Danionella cerebrum. The sequence goes on from SRMA01026972.1 coordinate 36,589, forward strand.
AAACAGAGGAATCAGAAAGGTTCAGAACCTGGTGGCCACTTATTTTACATATATACACAACGGTTCAAAAGGTTTGGGGTCACCCAGAAAATGTAGTGTTTTCCAAGAAAATTCATGCTTTTATTTAAGTTTTAAAATGAATAGAAATGATAGTCAAGACATTGACGAGGTTAGAAATAATATTTATTTTAAATAATAGTAATTTTTCCTTAAAACTTTGCTTTCACCAAAGAATACTCCATTTGCAGCAATAACAGCATTGCAGACCTTTGGCTTCTAGCTCTTAATTTTTTGAGGTAATCTGGAGAAATGTCACCCCGTGCTTCTAGAAGCACTTCGCACAAGTTAGATTGACTGGATGGGCATTTCTTGTGTACCATATGGTCAAGCTGCTCCCACAACAGCTCAATGGGGTTTTGAGAAGAATAGAAGAATAGACTGTCAAGTTTCGCATATCAGTTCTTTTTGTCTGGCCATTTTGAGCATTTTATCGACCTCACAAATGTGATGCTCCAGATACTCAACCTGTTTAAAGTAAGGTCAGTTTTTTTGCTCTTCTAAGCAGCTGAACTCTTTTCAGCTGTGGTAACATGTTTTTTTCTAGGTTTTCTATTCATCCATTAGCCTTCTGCCACAATTAGCAAACACATTCAGAAACTGAAGTACCGGTAATAGCTCCTGAACACGGGCCTCTATACACCTATGTAGACATTGTACCAAAAACCAGACATTTGCGGCAAAAATAGTCATTGATCCCATTAACACTGTATAGAGTCTATTTCTGATTAGTTATATATCAGATTAAGGAAGGAAATACATGACCCCAAACTTTTGAATAGTGGTGTACATGCATGAACTTGATCAGATGTATTTTATTTGTTGCTATTCAGACACTCACTTTTTATTTTTCTGAGGGTAAACCTTAAAATCAAAAGAGCTTGAGATTTTAAAAGTTTCATGTTGTAAAGATATTGCTGGGCTATGTGAATGTTTCTGACCTTGGCATCAGCAGAGAGTTGTTGAGTATGACACACTCCAAGTTGAGAGCGTTTGCTCGGATGGGGTTTTTAGTGGCAGAAGAATGTCCCTGATAAACCAGGTTCTCCTGTACCACACCTCTAACCAGCTGCTTCACAGAAATGCCAGAGCCACGTGGCGCCTGAACACGGTTTCTTAGCACCTGCCGAAGACACAGAAGCACAGACTCATGTTGCCAGAACCTGTAGGCTGCAAATGGAGGATGATTGTGATTTAAAATAAATATGTGTTTTAAATTAACTGGATCTTTTAATCGTTTATGGTCGATATGTAACGGTAATTGATGAATATTGGAAATGATAAAAAATCTGGTATTAAATGGATACTTGTAGACCTCTCACCTAAACTGGTGGCAGCTAACATAGCTATGGCCCCAGCTTTTACTCATTTTGTACAATGCACTAGACTCATTGAGCAGATTCGGGCTTCCAACTGCCCATTCTTAAAACAGATTCCTTCGGCTATTTCGCCACAGATCATTGAGCTTTTTAGAGTTTTTTCATCTAACCAATGCTTAAAAAGTCTCTCCTAGACCTTGCAATCCTCAAGAGCTATAGATCCATCTCAAAGATTGCTTTTAAGTTCAATATAATGGAGAAATAGGTCCACGACTAACTCTGAGAACACCTAGTAGTGCACAGGCTGTGTGGCGAATTTCAGTCTGGATTTTGCATGCGCCGCAGTATGAAGTACAGTTAAGGAGTCGGCCCTCCTTAAAAGGCCAAGAGTGACGCCTGTTTCGGGTGTTATCTGCCGGAGATAAAAAAAAATCCCCCCTAAAAAATGGGTGTGTACTGCTGCGCAGAATAGCTTGGGGTGTGGCTTTTTTAAAACCCGATGAAACGTACACATACATCCACTGAAGTGGGACTGTAATTATTAGCGCTTTGCAAACTCCAATGTCCAGGTCCACCATTCTCCAGTTCTTGTAGCTTTCTTGAGGAAAACGCTTGCTTCAAATCAAAAGTTTAGGGGAATGCCATGTATCTCATCAGCACTTTTGCACCACGGAAAGAAAACAATTGAGAACCATTCTGAACTCCAAACTACTGCACTGTATCTCAAGCCGTTTTAACATTTGACCGGACTGTCTACAAATATATTTAAAGATATGAGCAAATGCATTCTGACTAGTGATAAATATATTTTCACTGGCCATAAAGTCATTTTGAGATATCTTCAAATATTACTGCACTAGTATGAAAGGGAATTTGAGATTTCTCCAATTATATTTTGACTAGTCAAAACTAATTTGAAGAAATCGGCAACATATTTATCACAATCACCACAAGATTTTGCTATATGTACTGAGGTTTGATAGGCAACTCAGAAAACATATTTTTCAATTTCGGTTTTCGAAAAACACAATCACTTAAATGTTTTAAGACGTTTTTTCTTCTGACCTTAACATCTGCGTTGTCCAGCACTCGTATCCCAGCAGCATTGTTTCCCACTACATCGTTTTCCATTATCAAGCCCTCTCCTCGAAAGCAGATTCCATGACAGGCATTATCGTAGACGCCATTCCCACGCAACTCAACACGGCACTCTCTGTCCACTTTGACTCCAGTCCAGCCATTAAACTGGACACAGTTCCCAACCAGACGTGTCAGCTGAGTGCTCTGAACCACTGAAATCCCGGCACCGCTGTTCCTCTGAACCATATTTCCCACCGCATTTAGAGCCTCACTGCTCTTCACGTATACACCTACCGCTGTAGACACATAAAACATGGGTCAATTCATTGCAATCATCCAGAAAAATATTTGTCCTTTAATTAAGTGAGAGCAGGATTACAATTGGAAGGGGCAACAGCCACCATTTTTAAAAATGTGGAAGTACTCTACCCCCTTTTAGTTTTGGTAGTTGAAGTGTTTTGAATCTAACTCTAGGTCTTCTACCTCTCCAAATGAATCATGAAATCCATTTATCCCATACTCAACATTTTGATCTCAACTTTAATCCTATCGTCACACCACATTTCACTCACTGAGCAAATGTTTTTATTTATTTGCTCTCTCCTTCAAGACCTGTCAAGAATACCATTAAGTTTCTGGTTTAATCTTTCTTATCACATTGTCCTTGTTCTTTAAAAAGAAAGGTTTTTGTGCCGATGAAAATACAATTTTAATTGTGTATATACAATATATCAGTGCTAAGGTTTTAAATAATTTGAAAAATGTCAATTTTTTTCTACACAGTGAAAAAACATAAAAAAAACTGTTGGTATGGACATGGCCTTTATTATTAGAACAAATTAGGACAAAAGGGGATTTACTATTTAAAAAAAAAAAACAACAAATAATTTTTGTGACTAGACGGACAAAAAAGCTGCAGATTGATATTAAATAAGAATACCAATAAACAAATCTAATTATACTCTTACATTATTGAACCAATATACTGTATAGAAATGTATAATCTAACAAAACTCACTTCCATATTTAACCATTGATTTAAAGGCTAATCAAACCAGAAGCTAATTCCACTGACTAAAAATCCTGCCATAGAATCCTGATTTGAAGAAGTGGATAGCGTTAAATCTTAATGTTCTGCAAGAAAGTGTCTGGATGAAAACACTAGCTTGGTATCTTCAGTGGATTCCTATATAAACAATTATCAATTAGAATTTTAGATGCTAGAGCATCTCTATTAATGGTGAATAAATCAACATAGCCAGTAAAAAGTCAGACAGACTACTATGGAGGGTTTCATTTTTGTTCTTTGTTATGTTTTGGATTATTTGCAACAAATCCCTGAAGGTTTTCCATGTGGGATTGTTTATAATAGACTTTTCATGTGTTTCTCTGCATATATGAGCAGCATGGGCTGACGTATTGCAGAAATAAAGCTAATCCACATTCATTAAAAATATCTTTGTATTGTAGCTATAATTATAGAACACTAGCACATGCTAACTAAACACAGAAGTTCTTTCCTCTAAAAGCAGCACAAATTTAAATATCTGCTGTTTTGCTTGATTTTCCATGTGGGATTGTTTATAATAGACTTTGCATGTGTTTCTCTGCATTCTAAAAGCAGTTTATTTACTTGAATTTCTTCGTCACAATGAGAAATTATTGACATCTACAACTTGCCTCCATTTTGACTGATGCTGTTGTTTTCCACGAGAGCAACAGTGACTGTCCTCCAGGAACAAAGCCGCTCATCTTCACTATCGATGTCATTTTCCCAGGCCATGTGTTCTCCTTCCTCATTGAAGTTTACAGGGCCACCTCTCTCACGGCCCTGGAGAGAGCGATAGCCCTCTCTGCTCACTGCAAACTCAGGGTCTTTCCTGCAGAACACGGCCAGCCCATACATCCGATTGTTGGTAATATGGTTTGCAATAAGCTGAGGCAGACTAGATGACATCACCCATACGCCACAACCTCTGTTTCCTAGAAGGTGGCCCAGAAAAATTACACACCATTACTTTTTTGTTATGAAAATTTAGATTGTGATTACATTTGCTTCATTGCTATTAGCCAAGACACGTTTACGTATGTGCCACATTTTATACCCAGAAGTCTTCATCTTTTTCAGGATGGGCAAATTCTAGGAGCTTTTTAGTGCATGGCTTTAGGAGAGACTTCCTTTGTGGACGATACCCATGCATGCCATTCCTCCGCAGTGTGTGCCATATGCCTTACACTGTACATATCAAGTTATTAACTCCACGATATGATATGCATCAACTTCATTAAGCATTTATATGTTTAACCGGTCATTGGAAAGTAATATCACAAAGTTTTTATTAAGACATGTCGTATTCTAAGTGATGGCTAGAGCTCGTTTTATATTGTTCCTCTGTTTCATAGTAATTATTTAAAAAAAAACACAGAAACAATTTGTCCTGCCCTGTGGTATAGTGAACGGCACGAAGGACACATACGCGTGGTTGCGTACTTGTGTACACGCAGGTCAGAGTCCTGAACCTGTCGTCTTTCACATTCCACCCCATTCTCTCTCTGCCTTGCTTCCTGTCTCTCTCTACTGTCCTCTTTGTTAATTGAAAAAACCAATAAAAGGCCGTGGCCGCAAAAATAAACTTAAAAAAAACTAAATAAAAACACAGAAACAACTTAAAGAAGTTTCAGAAGTGACTAGAAGCGCCACGACAGAAAGAAGCAAATGCACTTTAGCTTGTAGATGATACCTCCCATGCATAATGCAACAATGTATAACATCAAAATATTGTTGAGAAATAAGAATAAAACGGCGAAACATTCCTACCATAGATATGGTTTCCTTCAATAAGGCCCCTACCCCTCTCTCCAACCACCACTCCATCTGAGTATCCATAACAGATGAAGTTATTGCGTAAGACCGGATCTCCTCCTCGACGGATATCCGCACCACCCCACTGATTCTGTCTGATCACATTTTCTATCAAACAGAGGAGAAATAAACAGCTCAATTAGTGCGAAGAACATTAGAAAATGAGAAAAAGTGTTAAAGGTGTCAAACTGACCAGTGATCAGCCCTCTTCCATTCTCATTGACTGCAATGCCGGCTGCCAGCCCATGGAAAATGTGATTCCCACTATGATGAAGAAAGAAGATAGAATGATGTGTTTCTGTTGACTGTCACTGTAATGATCTCATTGTGCCTCATTAGATCTAGTTAAAAGATATTATACCGGATATGAACTTACTTTGCTTATGATGAGAAACCAAATCACAGAAACATATCAATTTCAATATAATTCTTCTGACACTCTAACACTTAATGATGAAATATTGAAACAACTTTTATTCATCTGACAATAACTAGCTTCGATGTTGGCTTGCGTTGGTGCGATAGGTACATGCAAAATTGGTTGCTATGGTATACAGTCTGGTTGCTATGGAAGGGTCAGTGACCTAACACATTGTTCCCCATGTCAATACATCAACCCCCATGTCTCTATGACTATCCTAAGCTGAGATAGAGCTGCGCCATATTGGTTGCTATGGTAAACAGTCTGGTTGCTATGGAAGGGTCAGTGACCTAACACATTGTTCTCCATGTCAATACATCAACCCCCATGTCTCTATGACTTTCCTAAGCTGAGATGGAGATGCAGCATATTGGTTGCTATGGTAAACAGTCTGGTTGCTATGGAGGGGTTGCTGACCTATTATATTGTTCTCCATATGAATACGAGTAAAATACAGCAACCCCCATGTCTCTATGATTTTCTTAAGCTGTGATAGAGCTGCGCCATATTGGTTGCTATGGTAACCAGTCTAGTTTCTATGGAGGGGTTGCTGATCAAATATATTGGGTAACACTTTACTTGAATGGGTGTGCATAATGCTGACAATTACACTTAATGACATCTTAAAGAAAAGGACAAGACAGCCAATATCAAAACCAACCATATATGATAGCTTAATGCAGGGGTTCTCAAACTTTTTTGGTCGAGCCCCCCTTTAAACCTTTAAAAGAATCTTTTTTTTTTTTCTTTGAATTTTTTGTTCTTTTCTTTTTCTGCTGATGATCTGAGATAGAGACATGCCATATTGGTTGCTATGGTAGCCAGTCTGGTTGCTATGGAGCGGTCATTGACATAATATAATGTTTCCGCTGTCACTATGGGTGAGGCTTACCAACCCCCATGTCTCTAGCATTTTCCTAAGCTAAAATAGAGATATGGCAATTTAGTTGCTATGGTAAACAATTTGGTTGCTATGGAGGAGTCAGTGACATCATATTGTAATCCCCCATGTCTCTACTGTGTTCCGTTTAGAAGATATTTGACATTGAAAGTTATGTCAAAAGTGGGTGTGGCTTAATTGAATTTATGTTAATTCACAAGGAATGATTGGCTGGATAAGTGATTTGCTTCTTTAATGCTAGTATAACTTTCCAGTGTCAATCAATTACAGAAGCTCTTTCACAATAGGATCTATGGGATTCATGCTCCATTCATTTCAATGGGCCATTGAAAGTCAATGAGACACCTTTGACCTACTTATTAGTAATCAGCTGCACCTGGAGTTTCAACTGCCAGATTTTCAAATTGCTGGAGAGAATCCGATTACCATGCCTCAAACAAATAAAGATTATAGAAGAACCGTAAGACATATCAGAATAATTTTTTTTGTCAGAAGCAGAAGACCGTAATGAAGAGAACGTTGTAAATTTGTTGGAAATTTACAGAAGAGATATAGCAACAAACTACATAACAGCTTTGAGGTGTTTGCAAGCCAACATAATTAAATAATGAAAACAATATCATCATCTACGGCCATACTGGTCTGAAAATGCCCGATCTCATCCGAGCTCAGAAGCCAAGCAGTCCCAGGCCTGGCTAGTACTTGGATGGTAGACCTCCTCAGAACCCTGGGTGCTGTAAACACAGGAAAAGGTAGCACTGTGGCCTGCCGGTTCGAGGCTCACCAGTGACCTTCCTGAAAGGATTTTGCATGTTCTCCCCATGCCTGCATTCCACCGGGTACTCCGGTTTCCCCCACAATCCCAAAAATATGCGATTGAATAATCTAAACTCCCCCTGGGTGTGAATGTGTGAGTGATTATGTGTGTTGCGATGGACTGGCGACAAATCCAAGGTGTACCCCCGCCTCTCATCTGATGTGAGCTGGAGATAGACACCATCAGACCCCCGTGACTGCGAAAGGGAAGAAGCGGGCAGGAAAATGAATGAATGAATGCAACATCCCAAAGTGCCATGACCCCCATTTGGTGCTACTGAGTCTAAATATCTGTGCTATAATAAATAAATAACTGAGTCTATATCAATGTTAAGTGTTATTCCTTCTGTGGTCTCCTGGTGGCAATATAACCGAAAGTGTAAGGAGTAGATGTGTTCAGACAGGGACTGTTCACATAGCTGGTAAATTTGAGACCAGGCATATATTGTATGACAGAGTTACAACAACTTCCAGTTTAAATTGAATTAAATGTCAGCTTTCAATGGCCGCTGTGTGCACAAAGTTTAAGTCAAAAAAGCTTTGCAATTAAACAGCCCATACGCCTTCTGATAAGATTTATGGCATTTGGAGGTGAACAGTTGCAATGTCTATGAGGAGTCAAAGTACAGCACATGCAAAAGTACACCTTTTTTAGAGCTTTATGGAAAATATCTGACTTCCTGTTGATTTTGAAAACTCGCTCCTATTGACTTTTTACAAGTCTTGATCTCTTACACAAGTCTTCCAAATTTCAAACATGTACATCAAACACAGCAGAAAAGCTGATTTTCTTGGTCACTAGGTGGCGTTATGTACGACACTGTAGGTTACTAAATGGGTAAGTTCAGACATGGATGCATTGATGCCTTTGGCAAGTTTCATCCTGATCGGACATTGTATAGCATCTACAATTGACAACTTCCTGTTTCCTGGCGAAACATCAAAAAAATTCAACAGAACATCAATCATGAATAATTTAACGATGTCAAAAAGCTACACAATTAAACATTGCAGCGGCCTTTAGACTACCACACTTTAAATTGATTACATGAAATCTCTAGGATGAGTCTAATAGCAGTATAAAAATGGGATATTCCATATTGCCACTAGGTGGCGCTATACCTGACATTGTAGCTTGCTAAAGAGTTTTGTTTAGACTTTGACAACATGCATGGCAAATTTGAGCTGATAGCTGACTTCACGTCAATGTTGTAAATACCATCTATACAACGGTAGAAATCTGAAAATGTGTGCATATATATATATATATATATATATATATATATATATATATATTTTTTTTTTTTCCTATATATAATTTTGATATTTCAACAAATTCTGTGGCTTAATATAATTTACAGCATGTGTTTGTTTTAATTTCATAGTGTGAATATAATATAATAAAAGTACAACAATTGTTTTGCTTTTATTTATTTTATATTTTGGATATTTACAGTTCAAAACAAACTTTGTCTTTCATTTAAAGTTTAATTGACAGAATTAAAGATCATTAAACTCTACATGTGGCTTTTGCACTTTTTAACTTTTTATTTTCATACATAAATTATATCCCCGTTTTTGATTTCATGTAGTTATAAGTAAATCATCAAATTTAGAGTTTGATAATAAAAACTTCAAAGCAATGAGTTTTTTCTCTGATAAAATAAAATAATCGCCCGACTGCATTGCAGTGCTCGTGTAGAGGGGTCCAAGTTTTCTTATTCTAAATTCATTGAAAAAGGCATAATATAGAGCCTTTCCTAAAACACGTGTCCATTATGAAGTCCTTATATATTAAAAGGCATCGTTTTAGGGTAGGAAACATTGTGGGCAATCCCATCACACACTGGTGAAAAATAATGGCTTGATTCTTCGATCAATTTAAAACAAACACTTTTGCCTTACAAACTAACTTCATAAAATGTCTGTACACAGCGACTGAAGATCTGACATGAAACCTATATGTATTTGATGCTCTCTTTTTAACAGCTATTAAACAAACATGCAAGACTTTGGATTGTGAAACAAACACACATGCATCAACAGACCTGACAACAGGATTGCCATTGAAAAGAATGTAGATGCCTGCTTCTTTGTTGCTGTAGATCTGGTTGCTGCGTATGGAGCCTCTCCCGTTGCCCAAGACAACGATCCCGGAACGCAAGCCACTGTGGATTCTATTACACTGCAGCCATGAAACAAGAAGGAAAAAAAAAGTTTTACCAAATTATCTGTTTGTGAAGCTTACTTTCCACCGCAACCATTAACTTGAGTAACTTCAGTTATAATGCGTGTATATGTGAGAGAGAAAAAAAACTTTTAAACAGTTATTTAGGAATACATCTTGAGATGTTTACATTTAAATAAAAAAAACAATGTACAAACAAAACTGTGCACAAGTTTTAGCCAGGTGTGATTTTTTTTTTTTTTTAAATTTCAAAACAACCTTTTGCCTTCAGATCATCATAAATTCTTACACTTGCACAAAGTGGGCGGTTTTTTAGAATTATAGTGAGGTGAATGATTTTGCCATGAGAAATGGCAAAAACAGTGGGATCCAGGTAAACCCATCTACTGTTCAGAGAAGCTTGGCCAGAAGTGGTCTTCATGGAAGAGTTGCAGCCAAAAAGCCATACTTTCTATTCTGGACCTTAAAAGGTAAATGTGTGACGTAAGGTGAACGTCAAGTGACAATCTCCTGCTTTCCTTCTCAAAGCCTAATAGAGACTGAGTGAACTGCAGTTCCTCAACTGGCCACTTGAGACCGGCACCAGAAGTGAGCAGGTTCTTATTCACTCCAATGTAAAATTAGCCATTTTTTTCAATTTGAATAACTCCTTTATGTATTATTATTAGTTTACGCATGAGAAACTTTAGATACCAGGTGAAGAAACGCATGTCTGAGAGCAAATATCCAATCAACAAACGGCTCTTTTGTGTAAAAATCCAATCAGTTAGCGCCAAAGTTAAAGGAGGGTGGGACTTCCCATGTTTCACTCAGCCAGTTGAGAAATTGTCAGCGCTATGAGGAGACATCATCAACTTTTTTAAACCTGTGGGAGACATTTTGTCTTTGCCGACGAATACGACAACGATGGAAAGAGAACAGTAAACAAAAAATGTCCCTGTGTTTATCAGATGTTATCATACAAAAGTCAACATATCTGTGCAGTCTTCAGACAGTTCGCTGCTGAAGAAGCCCATTACTTCCTTCCTACAATTGTTTCTTTTGTTTGTTTTAATTTAAAGCGAAATTAAGTGTAGATGTGTCTTGGTGTTTGATTTATATAAAAATAAAGTGAATTCTATAAGCGCCCGTTAGTTATCTGTGATCCATACAAAGAATGATTTTAAAAATTACAATTTGCTGAGCCATCAGAATCAAAACGAAAACTGTGATGCTTTGTGTACCATGATTATATTTTTCATACAATTATGTTTACAATGCTGTGTTTTAGTTCCACAGATGAAGGTAGGGAGTAAATGATGAAGGAAATACGCTGCCTGCCATCTTTATTTGACCCATTTTTCGCTCACTGCCATTGCACTGATCGGCATGTGACTCAAGCATGCATGAAAACATAGGGGTTCCAAAATATTAACTCCAGGTGCACTGTGGCCTTTCAGTTAGAAGGTCGCTGGTTTGAGGCTCGCCGGTGACATTCCTGGAAGGAGTTTGCAAGGTCTCCCTGTGCTTGAGTGTGTTTCCTCCGGGTACTCCAGTTTCCCCCACAATCCCAAAAACAAGCGATTAGGTTAATTGAATAATCTAAATTCCCCTTAGGTGTAAGTAAATGTTGCCCTGCGATGGACTGGCGGCCTGTCCAGGGTGTACTCCGCCTCGAGATAGGCACCGGCAGACCCCCGTGACCCCAAAAAGGGAATAAACGGGTTTGAAAATGATTATAGCAGAAGGAGGTTTGTTCATCAGAGAGCTGGACAGCGGTACAATGAGTGTCTACAGGCAACAGTGAAGCATGGTGGAGGTTCCCTGAATGTTTAGGGCTTTTAGAAATCAAGTTAGAGATTTGGTCGGGATAAATGCTATTCTCATTGATGAGAAATATAGCCAGGCAGCATCACAGAAGTACAGCTGAAAAATCTAGGCTTTTCATTTGTTACTGGATCAAGGACTTTCTGACTAACCGCCTCCAAACAATCAGATTAGGCTCCAATACCCCCCCATCTTAACACTATATACAGCAGGGGTGTCAAGCTCATTTTCACCGAGGGCCACATTAACATGTGGCTGTCCTAAAAGTGCCAGATGTAACTTATAAATGTAAAACAATGTAATCGAATGTAATGTAAAATAAATGTAACTACTCCTTAATGTTAAATAACTCATTATTTATAACTTATTCAAGTGACAATTCAGTTGCATAGAAACAATTGTATGCTTGTTGTTCTAATACAAATCCTTTTGATTTTTGTCAGCTTATGAAAACCAACATAACTCCATTAATGAAGGATAAAACTGTCCAAATGAATAAAGAAAAATAGCATTTTTTGTAGTTTGTTTAGCGAAACAAAACCCTCACAGACTGAAGACGATGCATATCGATCATCATCTTTTATCATCAGGCTCCAGAAACAGATCACAGATAAACTATTAGCTCCGCCCATTTCACATCCTGAAATTTACTTTAGTCTGAGAAATCGGAGGTGTGACGTGAGAGATCACTCAAATGCGTGAGTCTTGTTCAATTTGTGAGAGTTGGCAGCTCTGCAGTTTTACTTGTGAGTATGGATGCGGCTGCGTTGGCATTGTGGGAAATGTAGTTTTTTTTAGACACTCAAAACTTTTAAGGTCTCGCGGGCCACATTAGATTACATGGGCCTTGAGTTTGACATGTGGTATACAGGTACAGCACAGGGCTGTGTATTGAGCCCACTTCTTCATACACTGTACCCTGAACCATCCCATCAACATGACAACCAGAGACTGACCAAATAGTGTGGGAAAACAACCTGATCTTGAATGCCACAAAAACCAAAGATCTCATCATAGACTTCTGGAGAGTGAACACACCATTGCATGTCAAGAGACTGCTTGGAAAGGGTCACAGTCTTCAGATTCCTGGACACTACCATCACAGAGGACCTTTCCTGGAAAAGCAACATCTCAAACATAACCAAAAAAAGCACAACAGCGACTCTACTTTCTAAGAACACTAAAGAAGAACCACCTCCAAGAGCAGCTACTAGTGTCCTTTTATAGCTGTACCATTGAGAGTGTTATATCTGTACGTGGTACAACAGCAGCTCTGCGGGTGACAAGACGGCCTACCACTGTAAAAACTACATCCACGGAAGATCTGTGTTAGTTCATGTGGTTATGTGCATTTAGTTTGGGTAAAAATACTGATTATAGTTCAATCTCATTAATATGTGTGAGGAGAGGAAAGGAATGTGACTGTTTCAAGTGTCCCTTGAATTTGAGGCTGATAAAAGCAACAGTGACCAGACGAAATGGTGCCAATAACAGTTTCAAACTGCCCTCAAGCTAAAGAATTCAAGGAATGGGTCGTAAGACCCATTCATCATTTAGTCGTTTTTTTAATCACACAGAAATGAACAAGGACAGATTTGATTAGATGATTTAGGAATTATTTGCATATTAAAGCCACTAGGGTCAACTGGGGAAGAGGAGGAGATCAGAAGCTATGTTGACCATGCATGTGATGACCACAAATTTGGAAAGTATTTAAAATGTAATAATAAATGACAAACACTTAAATTTAAATACATTTTCACACCTGCCTGAAGCTTTTGCACAGTATAGTGTTAAGTGTCCAACAAGAAAGATGTACCAGTATGATGGGATTAGCCCCTTTGCGTATATCTAGTCCTGCCTCTCCATTGGAGTAAATATTGTTCTCAGCAATAAGACCTTGAGAAGACAGTCGCAGGAACACACCAGACGCCTTGCACCCACACACTTCATTACGTAACATCACCATCTAAATAGAGGAATGAAAGACAGTCACTGGTGAAAGTGAGTGTTAGCAGTACCATGAAAAAAAAATGATGCCTAGTCACTCCACATCTCAGATAAAGTCTACTCATTATATACACAACATGCATTTTGAAAAAGGGGATTTTTTTTCATTAACTCCCCACTTATTCTTATTCAGTGTTTAGTTTCAATGAACATATTGAATAAACATTGAGAACTTGGTAAACATAAAATATAAGTTTTCTTATGTACAGCCTCTATACATTTAGTCACATTAAGGTTTCCTTAAGGTCAGTTTGACCCGAGGGTCTTTTAGTTGTATAAAAAATGAGAAATATAACAAATATACACATTTTTGTTTTGGGCCACTGTAATATGCTATTTATTTTATAATATGCGCTATATTTTTGAATGTTAAGTACAATAAAAAAAAAAATTAACACAACCATACCACTATCATTGAAGGAACCACTGACAGTTGACATGACATGGGGTAGGGGGAAATCCTAATCCTCACTAGAACTTTTGAACTTCCCATGTTTTTGGTGGGAGTGGAAAACATAAATCACATGGTTTACAAGGGAGGTGCTAAGATAAAAAAAGCTTGCATAGAAGCTTTCTAAACTATTTCTCCTTATGCTCTGTGGCTCTCTGTTTATGCTCTCTCAATTGAAAATGGTCTATAGGCAAAGGTTTTTTGACAGTGAGATTTTGTCAGTGACAGAAACATAGGGGAGTTTGTGTCTGAGACAGAGGATAATCTGGGGGAGGACCCTTTTTATGAGGAGTCCTCCTCAGAAGAGAATATGACTCCTAATGTTGGCCCTTCTGTTGTCTCTCAACCCCCAGCAGACACATTACCTTCCGAAAAAAGAGTGCCCAGCCACCATGCGGGAAATCCACCTGTTTTTGGGATCTCATTCTTTCAGTCATGACCCAGAGCTCATGGACATAGGTAAGCGTAGAAGAGTAGATTGACCGGTAAATCGAGAGCTCTTTCTTCACCCTGATCGAGCAATACATCTGCCGCATTACTGCAGAGTCCCCTCACTCAATACATCTGTCCCCTTACTCATGAACAAGGCCACAAGATACTTGAACTCCTCCACTTGAGGGAAGATGATTTCACCAACTCAGAGGGATATGTCTAGAAGTCCTTGTATGATAAAGCCAGCATGACCAATCTCCTGATCTACTCATTATAACTTGAATAAAACCATTTTAATGCAAAACACATTGGCCTTTTTTACTGCAAAGTTACTAAAAACGTGCCAATCAATAGAGGTTTATACTGTTTGTCTGTGTTATCATTTTCTAAATAAAGGTATTGAGCTACTTTTATTACCTTTTGTGTAGCATATCTACCTTCATTCCTATTTTGGGAGATAATCATACTCACTAACAGAACTGGTTTCAACTTGTAAAAGGTTGTTCGAACTGGTGCACTCATAATAGCCAACAACCAGTTGAAACCAGCTACTATGTTCCAACACACAGTTTGAGAAGGTCATGCTGAATTTATAACCAGGGCAGGCTACCAATAATCTTAAAGATATACTAGAATAAATGAACTCCAGGTGTGTCATACTTTGGCATTCTGGATGCAGCGCACAGCATAACTGAGCCCCTTGAACACATTTGCCTCCAGACGTGCTTGAGCATGATTGCAGAGGTGCACACCACCTTTCCCATCCCGCAGAAGACAGTGGCGTATAAGGCAGCCAAGAACCGATGCCAGCAGCTCACGGGCATCACCGTCCCTCTGAAGCTCTGCAGACAGACTCAACAGTGCTGGAAATGCTGATGAACCCAGTTTTTCCGTATTAGACAAATGGACTAATCCATGCTGCTCATAAGAAAGTTTTAACTCTGCACTTTTCTCAATGTCAAGCTCTTCATCTTCTTCACTCGATTCACTGGAGGTTTCCATTACATGCTCCTCGACCATGGTACCATCCTGACCTGGGCAGAGACTTTCAACTCCCTTCTGTTTTGCCCAGTTCTCATCAATTGCATTAAAGCCACCAAATGTTGAGCTCCCATTAATATCGCTCACACTGTTCTTCTCGGTCTGATGAGGTATTTCACTTAATCCATTATTGCCCATTGTGGTGAAGGACTTGGCCAAGGCGACCAGGTGTTTGAAAGCCCAGTTGCGTTCACAGACTGGAGGACCTTCTACAGTAACAGAGGCAGAATCTCCTCCTGAAAATTCACAGCTGTCCAATAAACTGATGGTCACACCCAAGAAATGGGCAGAGCTACCTTGAGCAAAAGAGCAAAAACGGGCTTGACAGGTCCCTGGACCACGGATATGCAGATGACAGCCCTCAAAGTTACAGTTGTCCAGCTGAACATGACCAGAAGACGTCTGAGAAAGAGACGACAGAACATACACCATTAAAACACTGCAAGCAATTGTTTAACAACTGCATGATTGAATGCAAAGTACACATTTATATGACTGGGCAAGGCTTAAAGCTTTTATTTTGTAATATGATATCTAGATATTACAATATATTGTCCATCAAATCCAGTGAGGCCATTGATCTTTTTTTAGATTTCTTCCTTTGAGCTGAAACATCCTCACAAATCAACGATTGATCGTTTAGCTATGCCTCATGAGGATGCTAATGCTTCTAATTAGCATTAGAAGTCCTTAGATAGTTTCACTAAAATACATTGTGAGTTCTCTGTTTAAAATAACAAAAAGAGTACTTGCATAGCAAGTTTATTTTATAGTTATAGTAGCGACATAGATCCACAAAAAGGTTTTAATTACGGTATTTGAGAATTTAACACAAGTTGGTCATTCCATCAAGCAAACATTAGCATCTGCTAACATTAGTCTGTGTTCGTAGACGTTAACGTCACTAAGCCACAAGTTTTTTATTGTGATTTTAAACTTTTCTTAGTCAAGAATGAAACTCGGCGATGTGGCCAAATAAAAAAAATCCCAGATTTTTCTCAAAAAAAAGAAAAAAAAAAGAAAAAAAAGTTTTTAATTTTTTTCCACCCTTGCTTTAAACCAATTTGGAGACAATAAAGAACACATTCAAAACAAATTATAACTTTGCTGGTAACAAAACAACAGAGCTGAAATAATATTTAATTATATTTTGGTCTACTTGTTATTTTGTTTTAAATTAATTCACACCTGCCTGATTAAAAAAATATTATAATCAACAATTTAGTCCTAATAATTTTATAAATACAGGCATATAAAATTAAAAGACAAATAAAAACAGGGTACACAAAACAGAGTGGTCCCCATCCACCAGGTTGAATTGGTTTAGTCGACCATGTGGTGAGGATGTTGTTGTTCCAAAACGAGAGATGGATAAAAAGGCTGTTTTCTTGATAAACATGCACAGCTGTTATTTTCCAGACTTACCTTATATACCACAGGTGAGAACCATGCTGGCATAAACACCAGATTACACAGTCTTGCTGTTGGACACTGCTGATCAAAGCTCACAAACAATGACACTTCTCCTAGCTTTCCTTTTCCAATAATCTCCACAGGAACTTTGAGACTCAACTCCACTTGTTCTTCATAAACTCCTGGGTAAAGAAGCACTTTGTCGTATGGAGCAGCAACAGCTAGGACTCCCCTAAGAGTCTCGTATCCACCCTCTGCACCTGTGCCAACATGCCAAATTTTGCGATCTTTCCTCCGCCGGAAGAGGTGGAGGCAGGCAGAGGAATGGAGGTCTGATCCATTCTGGGTCCAAGTTCGGCTAGCAAGGGCATGTTGGCGAAGAGCCTCTCTCCAGGAGACTGGTGGTAACTGGGGTCGACGTGGCCAGTTTGGGTGTCGACATTCGGGACATCCTAAACAAAGCTGGCGCCAGCGTGTGCTATCCAAACTCAGAACGAGCTCCCGCCAAGCTCTGCACACCAGACAGCAACGGCCTAGATCCGCCAGAGGCAGGTAGGCCAAGATAAGGCGCCAAAGCTCCACAGGAAGATTCCCAACCTCCATATCAGTCAGCAACAGACCACCTCATCTGGGTAAGCCCACTGTGAATGAAACAAAATAAATAAACAACAAAATTGTCCAGACCAAAAGAAACAACTCATGCATAAGGACTCTACATAATGATCTGAATATTGGGTTTTGTGCGGCAATGCACCTCGAATGAAAAGCATGGGCATCACACATCTGACTGAACGAGTGGCGAAAAGAAATTGGGATTCGGATTGGTTTTCAGAGAGAACAACCCATGAAAGCTGGCTCTTTTGATGACGTGAGTAGGAAGTAGCTCTGTGGTGCTTAGCACACATTTTAATATCGACTTGGTACAGGAAAGAAATTGCACGCCACAAATCCCACCTACACGTTTTGGTCAAACAGCTTCCTGTAATTGGCCACCAACATACATGATTTTCTCTAGGTGTTCTTTGATTTCTTCTCTTTCCTGTGCCACGGAGTGCATCTATTGTACCACAAACAGCATCTTCTGGCAAGGTGCATCATTGCATCAATATTTACTCGACCCAGACAAAGAGCACACTACAGAGAAGCCCCCTGAGTCCGGAGACTCAGTAAGCCACAACTCCCCACACCTAACCTCATCACATTTTAGAGGGGCACCGTTGAAAACATCTTGACCCAAAGCTTTGCTAAGCGCTATAGTCATTCTTAAAATGTTTGGCTATAGCGCTATATAATCATTCTTAAAATGTTTGTTAAAACTGCAATAAAGATTATTGGTGCCTTCTACCATTCCTGGAAGAGCTGTACCAGCAGCACTGCATATGTAGACCGACCTCCATCATTAGGGATTCTCACCACCCCACTTATGGACTGCAGGCTCAACAAGATGTAAGAATGTTAAATGTCTCCTTCGTCGATACATACGCTCACACTGCAATAAAACTCAATGGACTGCCCCACTGCCGAACATGAAAAAAGAACAAGGAACACTTAAAAACAATAATCTGAGCCAACTGGTCATTCACAAACTCCAATTTAAATTACTGAATGCTTGTTTTTTTTCCATTTACTTTATCTTTCACCTTTCAACAATGTCCCTCTCTGCCTCAGTCCGGACCCTTGGAGCGATCTTCAATAAACAATTAACATTCAAAGAGCACATGGCTACAACAGCTTGATCAGGTTTGCCTTGTTCCACACCCAAAAGATCAGATACCCCCTAACAGAGCATTCAACTCAACTATTAGTTCAAGCTTTGGTCATATCTAGACTGGACTTCTTCGATCCTCTCCTTGCTGGACTTCCTTCCTGATACAGAACTCAGCAAATCGACTGGTTTTCAACTATCACGGGTTGCGTGAGAGACACGGACACACTGACACTGGCCGCACAGGGCATTTATTCAACGGTGCACCACAATAAATAATTAAACTGGAGAGTGACTTGATGTCGCAGATAGTGAGGGGACACGCTCCGGAGAGTCAGGTCCAGGGACCCCATTTCGTAGGTGAGCACAGCAGCCGGGTCCACCGCACTGCCGTCGATTCAAACCTTCTAGTGTTCACTGTTTGGGGGTGTTGACACAACTACCGGGTTGGTACACCATCTCGTGTGGTGGTCGCTGATCCAATCCTCGATTCCAAGGAACTCAAGGATCCACTGTACCTGGAGATGAACTTGTTCCAACCCATGGTTCTATCTCTCCCTCACTCCGTCTCAGGGGGGTTGTCCGCTGGTTCTGGGAAGTGACGTCCCTGCCCCCCTAGTGGCCCCTTTAGCCAGCTCTTTGGCACTTTTTAAGTGCGTACTCTTGAAGAGGCAAAGCTGGCGATGCTGATTAACCCCGCACCCTGTCACAGTCTTTTCTTCTTTCCTAAGCAAAGTCACAATGAAAATGTGGAATGACCACCGAGCAGCTCTTTTACGTCCTACTCATCAAAAGAGCCACCTTTCATTGTTCGTTCTCCTTACGGAAAACTAATTCGTTGGTACCACTCATTCAGTCCCATTGGTGCCCATGGTTTTCGATCAAGGTGCGTTCTTGCACAAAAACTTGGGTCTCACCAGAACATTCTCTTTCACTTTTCCCAGCTGGTGGAACATTCCTTCTGTGCAAATTAAAAATCCTTTTTTCTCTAGAGCACTTAAATTCTTCTGGGATCTGCTTGTTAAGTGGTTTCTCCTGTTACTTTGGATAAAAGCTTCTGGTAAATGCATAAATATAAATATTTGACAATATATGAAAAGCTACTTAATTCACAGTTTACTTTACAGCTTTGTAAAGGAGTTCGTTAAAAGTGTGCAAGTAATAAAGCCATCAAAATACACTTAGTTGGTGTCTAGAACAATTGCAGACACTTGCAAAAGCAACATCAAATCATTTTGGTTATTTGAGACAACTAGAAATGAAATGAAATTGAACTCCCGAATGAAAAATGCATTGCACCGGTAGGAAGGAATAAAGCAAAATGAAACAGCAACCAATTCTGCTGTAAGAATGTCTCATCTGCCTGACAAAACACCCTCAGTTTCATCACAGGCAAAGCTTACCTCGGACAACACCGTTATCACAACATGTTTTAAAACGTGCAGCTCTTCGGATGCATTTCCCCTCAAACTGCGATGAAAACAAAAGCCGTATCCACTGAAAATCTTATGTTTCATGACGTATTTTCGCCGTTGTTTACAAAGGCGTTGGAAAACAGCACCAGCACATTAATTCCGCAGGAGGGAATGCGAGAATGCTCTTCGGCGAACCACAACTTTGCCTCTTCTCTTCTTCTCGGACGGACACAGTTGCTTTGCAATATGGCTTTTGCGTTGCCCACGTGACCTGAGCCTTTAACTAAACGTAAAGGATAAATGTAGGGTTTGAGAATTTGTGGCAATGCGTTCAATAATGTTACCTGAGATAATTATTTTTATTATACTTAATTAGTATTTACCGTGCCTCTCAATAACAAATTTCAATATTCTCTACGTTCTAGAGAATCTAAGCCATTGGTCCAACTTTAATTTAATACCCCTGTAAAATTGTTATTTCATTAAAAAATTCTACTCCATTTACCGAAAATGAAAACTCATTTTAATTCAAAATAAAAGTCCCAATCATTAACAAACAAAATTAAAAATGTAATCAAAAAATTCAATGAAAGAAATTATTCAATGAGTTTTAAGCAACAAAGATTATAAATAAAAATGTATAGTGCTAAAATGATAAATATGTATTTTTTAAAATATCTGTATATTTGAATAGAATATTATTGTTTAATACGTAGTTAGAGGGGATAGAGGGTGTGTCCCAAATTGTGTCTTTATGCGGTCTTGCTGTCTCGAATCAAGTGTCTCACACAAGAGCCAACCTCCTGTTTCTCCTCTCAATGCGTAATAGGAACTGCAGTTCATCGGCAAATTAATGTTATAATCTTCCACAGAAAATCAAACTGCATAATCATTGCATGCAGAAATTGCAATTCCATGCGGAAATTGATCTGTCCAAGCAGAAACTACAAACCGCAAGGCTTTTTCACTCCATATGCGAGCATCACATCGCAAAAAAAGGGCACTGTTGCTGTTTTTTTTATCTGTGATGCTCCCGTGTGACTTGGAAGAAAGTTTACAGACCTACTTTCTGCTCACACAATTTTTTTTTTCAGCAGGTCAGGATCTGATCACAATCTGTTTTCTGTGGAAAATTTTTAGCACTGATTTGCAGCAATACTCCAGAAGTGAGCAGGTTCTCATTCACTTCAATGTTCAAATTACCCAACTTTGGAGCTGAAAAAACACATTGATTTATCTTAAATTTAAAAAAAAAGTGTATGTTAAACATTTAGTAATCCTTAAAGTTATACATAAATAAGTATTTGAAAAGTATTTTCTCAGAAATTATGTTATTTACACAAACGGTTTTAATGATTTTCGAAAGTTACCTATACAGTGAACAATACATGTCATTTTATTGATTGACTTCAATATTCAATGTAATTTTACTGTTTCAGAAGCTTTGAAGGCAAAACTGCATAAAAAAAGCTCAGAAGGTAGACAATTCCGGAGATGGTGGCATGCCAGGGATCCTTCTTTAACCACGTTGGATCCTCCTTTGGACACACTGGTAAAGGGTTGTGACCTCCCTGTATTGCTGTAAACCTAAAAATAAGTCAAAGTTGGAGAAAGATAGAAAAGATGCGTTGAAGAGAGTTTTCTAATACCTCTGGTAGTTTCTGGGATATGAAGGGCTGCTTAAAAGGCTCACAGAGGGTGCTGATGAGTGCACTTTAAAGCACAAAATGCCAAAGACCCTATAGATTTGTGGTACACAAGACCACAAGACAGCATCAAGACCAAGTATTGGGACAAAGCCATAGCTTTTGTGGACAGTGGTGCCATAGACTTTAGAATGGTATGTAAGTTTGGGTACCTCAGGAATTGTTCAGAAATTTCCTTTAGAAATCATTGTTTGTCTGGAAAAGAAATGTTAGTTTAATATTACATATTGGATAAACACAGTGGTATTTGACAATTGAAATAAAGTTTAAGTGACTTAATTAAATAATTATTTAAACAAAATTAGACTTGTGCATAAATTTAGACACTACAAAAGAAAAACGTACTCAATACTTTGTGCATCCTCCTTTGCAGAAATAAACACAAATTACAACAATACACCTCAGGGCACGGGTCAGTATACCTGGCCATTACAAGCTGCCAGTTTTCCTCGCAGAATGCACAAATACGAGTAGAGTAACATCAGAGAAGTATTATAGAATAAACAAAGAGCCATTCGTTTAAAAAAGAGCTTATAATTTCACGGAAGCTAACACACTACCAGGATCACAATGGGAACAACAAAGAGAAGTGTGACAAACCGATTGCCGAACTTTTAATTTGGGACAGTTACCACATATTTTGGGACTGCCATTACTTGTTTTGGGGCAGAAGCCACGTATTTTGATACTTAACTGCCACTACCACAGCCAAATTTTCACTTCCGCCACATACCAGAACCTTTCACAGTGGGCGTGTTTTTGAGATTGGAACCTCCCGAATGTGAGACATTGTTGGCCTGGGGGGGTGGGCCGTTTGGGACAGGTCCAGTGTCAGCGGAAGTGTTGTCGTCGTTGTGGTGGCTGGCTGCTGGTGACTTCACTTCAAACATGGCTGCACAGGACGAGCTCAGT
Organism: Danionella cerebrum; assembly: GCA_007224835.1. Taxonomy (NCBI): domain Eukaryota; kingdom Metazoa; phylum Chordata; class Actinopteri; order Cypriniformes; family Danionidae; genus Danionella; species Danionella cerebrum. The sequence continues at coordinate 59,125 of SRMA01026972.1, forward strand.
AAGTTTAACTCATTCTTCATGCTTTCTGCCAAATTAGCGCTCAACTTGTTTTCATAGCCCTCTTCTTTGTTGCTTATTGACATGAAGACTGGGTCCGCAGTGCTGTCGCAAGTTTTGCTTAGCTATTATTGCATAAATTAAAGTGAATATCAGTTGAGCTAGCCGACTATTATTTGTGCTTACTATAGAGGCCCAGTGCTCAGTCATGCTCCAAAATGAAAGTAACCATGAGGCTTTTTCTATACTTAATACAACTTCACTACCGGTTATAATTCTAAATTACAATTATATAGTTGTAATAGCGGTCCTGTCAACGCTGTCAGTCAGTTACAATGCTAAAAATAAAACAAATCACTAGGATGTATCATAGGTTAACGTTACTTAGCATGAATGCTTCTCTAAGATAGAGACATCACATATTAGAATCATATATTTAAAATGTCTAATCCCCCCCAAAAGAAATTCATTGTAAAATATTGAATAATAAATATCCTTCCATTGGTTTGATAAAGCATAGGCTCAAATGTGGAGTAGTTTTATGAGTGTGAAACCCTTTATGAGGGTTTTGTCAGAGCAAGGGTTTATAGAAATGGACTAATAGAAAGTTTGAATATTTGATTCATATTTTTATTAAAATGACTAGGGGTGTAACGGTACGCTAAAATCGTATTCGGTTCGGTACAGTGTCTTGGAGAGTTCGGTTCGGTTCATTCGGTTCGGTACAAAACAATAAGAACTTACATATTCTTTATTTTGAAAAGCTGCCAATACACAGTAGAATTCTTGCATAAAATAAATAAAAGTGACACATTTGGGTGATATTTTAAATAAATTGCACTCTTTATTAAGAAAAACACAGCCTGCCCGATCTCCTTGGAACAATGTCGGCATACAACTTTAAATTTATCCACTCGTCTATCCCCGTTATGTATTTTAACAGAGAAGCCAAAGTGTTCCCAAACAGGAGAGTGTAGTGAGGTGAGAGGGTCTTCAAGCTCTGGCTTCTCTTTTGCTTTTGATATGATTCCATTTTCCTACTCGCGCTCGTGCTCGTCAGTCAATAGCGTCCGTGCGGAAACTCGTCTAGGAACATTGTTGCGCTGCGCTTAATATCGCGCTGATAATACATTTATATCATTTAATAAAAATACCGAATACCAAAACGGTACGCAAGTGTCCCGAACCGAACAGGCCGTACCGAAACGGTTCAATACATACCGTGAACCGTTACACCCCTAAAAATGACACAAATATACACAATTGTAAAACGGTTAAAACATCCCCAACTTTAAAAAAAAGAATGTTCATGACATTTACAAGTAATCCCCCAAGTAAAAAAAAAAACTTTTTCAAGCAATTTCATGAATCAGTACAATTTATTCCTTCATTCATTTTCCTTTTTTGGGGTCACTGGGTTTGCCGGTGCCTATCTCCGGCACACATTGGGCGAGAGGCGGGGGTACACCCTGGGGTACACCCTACAAATTCACTAACAGAATTTATCATTTAGTATTTATTTATTATATTTTTTTTCTCTGCAATATGTTTTGACATATTTTAAAGCTAATAAGATCCACATTAGTTAGTTTCATTGCAAAGTGAATTGTTCACACGTTCACGGATGTCTTGCATTGTTGTCATGGTTACCAAAAATCGTTTGAAATGTCACCTTATAGTATTTACTGTTATTGAAATATTGTGATAATCCATTTAACCAAACCGCCAAGGTTAAAGAAATTATAATAGAAAACGCTGCTTTATTACCTTTAAAACACTTCGAATGGTAAACAGATAACAAACCATGTTGCATTGAAAACAATGAAGGAAGAGGGAGGGGAAAGAGAGGCGTCTGAAAGAGTCAAGCAACTCTTTCAAGGTTCAAAGTAGGAGAGGGAGAACGATCTCCAACACCCTGACTTAAAGAGCCTACCTGTGAGGTAACTTCCTGTTTGTGATGTAATCCCAGAAAATATTTTCCTATTGTGTGAGAGTTTTGCAATTGAATTAAACGGGTGGTTAAGATCTAGCTTTCTTGTCCTTCTGCCACTTACTTTGTTTCTGCATTAAAGACCAGTTGGAGCGGGTGTTTTTGCGCTTGGGCCATGCAGAAACAGATGAACAGTTGCAAGACATCATTTCAAAATTCTTGCCACCTGTTCTGCTAAAACTATCCAGCGTGCAAGAAGGGGTGCGCAAAAAGGTAAGTGTCAAAAAGTACTCTGTGAAAAACATGCTTGCAAACCAGAACAGAAACTTTACATTGTCAACTATTGTGTATTAAAGGCGACAAGGTGGTCACTATTTGTTTATATATTTATTTTATATGTTTTTAATGGGAATAAGAAACTGGTAGTTTCAGTGAGTTCCATTTGTCTCACTCAACCCTAGCCAAGGGTTGACCAAAGTTTGGATTCCGGACTCCAGGTTGCAGCCAGATCAATCTGGACACATTGAGAATGGAGGTGCACCATGGTTATTGCTGTGACAATTCCACTTTTCACAACTGTGGAGCAAAGGCACTGAAAGTCGGCCACACCAACGCTTATAGACATTTTAGAGACAGTGAGGAGCAGGTGACCTCAAAGTTCTAGCTGGGGAAGACATCACCAATAAGTCACTGATGTAGGAAGGTGCTGACGGATTTGAAAACATTACTGAGGGCCTTATACTGGATTCTGAACTCCGCTGGGAGAAAGTGAAGGTCACGCAGAATTGGAGACCTCCTCTTGGTCCTGGTTAAAAAGCGTGCTGCACCATTTTGAACCGCCTGCTACCTGTCAGTCAAAGCATTATTGATGATATTACAATAATCTAGCAGAGAGCTAATCATGAAGTGAATCGCTGATTTTTCAGGGAAAGAGATAAACTTATGTTCAGCACGACCATTACCAAATACAATTAATTCACACTTATCAACACTCAGATGTAGGAAATTATCCGTGAGCCATGCCTTCAGCTCATCCACACATACCAGGAGCTTAGGAAAGGAAAACTGGTCAGAGTCAGGTCTCTATGTCTGCAGGTCATCAGCATAGACGTGATCCTATCTCTGCAATAGGCAAAATGTAAATGAGAAATAAAATAGGACCTAAAAGTGACCCTTGGGGGACCCCACAATTAACTGGAACTGAAGTGAACATACAGTGATCCCACTGAACTGAGAAAAGTCTGTCCTTAAAATATGAACAAAATCACTTCATCCCTCTCCCACCCAATCTGCTCGAGCTGCCACCGAAGTGTGTTGTGATCGACAGTGTCAACAATAAGACAGGGGATCTATGACTGGCGGAATTTCATCGTGGACTTTCAGAATGCCTTGAAACGAAATTGGATTGGTGGTTGTACATGTAGGTCCAATGGCCTTGTGGGTGGGTCGTGGCCAAATATATCGGTCATAGTCCCCAGACTTTCCCTGATTAGAATGACGCTGTGGACCTACATGTCCACTCAGATCCGATATTGGGAGCCAGTAAAAACTGCAAGTAGAGTAATGGCAAGAAGAGCTAAGCCATACAAAGCAGAGTCCTGATGTACCAAAATATAATGGAGAAGCCACACTTTGGTCAATTGGTTTTTGTTGAGCTAAACATTTGGGAACAATTTGAGTTTTTATAAATTGCTTAAGCGTCTGATTGGGGTGTTGTTGTGGTTCTTTACAGGTAATGGAGTTGCTGGTGCACTTGAACAAAAGAATAAAGAGTCGACCTATGATCCAGTTACCTGTAGAGACATTGCTGGTTCAGTACCAGGATCCTTCCGCTGCCTCTTTTGTCACGGTATAAACAACCTCACATTCACCACTGATGAAAATCTGTCGTAAACCCACTTTTTCATGCCAGAAGTTCCTTGTAATTGTGGTCAAGCGAGAACATGATTTCTATGTCATGCTTTCAGAACTTCACTATAATCTACATAAAGATGGGGTACCCCAGGCTGGAGGTGTCCAAACAGTGTGAGCTGGCACCTACTCTACTGACCGCAATGGAGGGTAAACCTCAGCCTCAACAGGACAGGTAAAGTTTAGATTTAGATTTGTAACTAAGCAAACTCAAACCAAATCCACTCTAACACATTTTTCTTGTGTTTCTTTTGTGACTAGTCTGATGCACCTGCTGATTCCTACATTGTATCATATGAAATATCCCTCTGATTCATCTAAATCTTCCCCTTTTGTTCTAACGGAGAGACCCAAAACCGTACAGCTTCTTTTGGAGTTCATGCTTGATGTTCTTCTGATGCCTTATGGGTATGTCAAGAAGATCTGTATAGAAAAATGCAGTTGGTAAATAAGTTTAAATCAGTGAATCTCATTAACTGAATATTTTTATGTAAAGGTTTGTGTTGAATGAGCCTCCTAGAAGTCAGGCTCCATCCTCCCCACAAGGGGGATCTGGTACAGCTGCTGTAGCTCAACCAGGCCTCCCTCAGCCTCCTTCAGGAATGAGTGTTTATGCAGTTAAACGAGTGATTGGAGAAGCTCAGTGGAGTCCAGAGCAACTGGAACAGGTGAGGTTTCATTGAAAACTGTTTACCTTAACAGTTATGGCCTCTAAACACTGATCTGAATTGAAATTCGTCTGCATTGAGGACATATTGATGCAATGACACTCCATGCCTGAAGATGGCATTTGCTATACAACAGATGCGATACAGGGAATGAGGAAAGAAGAAGACGACGACAGAGAAATCATTGAAAAAAATCACGGATTTCGAATGGTTTATACTGTTGGTGGCTGATCACAGGGAGCTGTTTGACAAAACCTTTTTTTAGTATTTTTTTATTTTCTGTGTGTAGTTGCTATAAAAATGTGGGATGAGTGCTACTGAGTGGCTCTTTTACATCCTACACAAGTAATCAAAAGAGCCAGCTTTGATTGGTCGTTTGCTTTGCGAAACCAGATTTAAAATTGTATCCTGGTGGCCCTCGATAGCCACATTTTTGACAAACGGCTCCCTGTGAACAGCCACAAGCAGTATAAACCGCTTGACATCCAGGATGTTTTATCGACGTGTTCTTTGATTTCTTCACTTGTCGTCGTTTTCTTTCTGTGAGCATCTATTGTACCACAATGCCCTTTTCGGACAGGGAGCGTCAATATTTCCGTGACTCAGATGAAGAGCGCCTTGTTGAGAAGCCATCCAAAGAATCGTGCGAATCTCAAAGCTTAACGCCTGCAGACTGATTGAAGGAGTGTCAAACAGGTGCTTGAGTGATTTTTTTTTTTATACCGATCTAAGTAGTTTCTAATATTTGGGAATAGATGAATACTCTGTGATGAATATACTGATGTGTGTTTGAAAAAATGTGTTAATCCAATGAGAAAGGGTTAAAACGTTTTCAAGATCAGTCTTCTGCGGTGCTGGGATGGTGATGATGAAAATTCAGTGGATCCTAGTTTCTTTAACCAGATCAAAGCAATCAAGGATAATTATAACTGTAAGTTCCTAGTGCACATTCTTCTGGCATTTGTCATTAAAAATAAAAATGAGAATTCCAAAATCCAAATGTGTGATGAGGGATTTATCTTTCTGATTGAGGTTGTTTATTTAACCTTTAATAAGTCCAGAAACTTTTTGAGTGTTTTTTTTTCCCTACGATACATCCATCCATCCATCCATTTTCTTCCGCTTATCCGGGGCCGGGTCGCGGGGGCAGCAGTCTTAGCAGGGACACCCAGACTTCCCTCTCCATGCACACTTCTTCCAACTCCCCAGGAGGGATCCCGAGGCGTTCCCAGGCCAGCTGCGAGACATAGTCTCTCCAGCGTGTCCTGGGTCTTCCCCGGGGCCTCCTCCCTGTGAGACATGCCCGGAACACCTCCCCTGGGAGGCGTCCAGGAGGCATCCGAAACAGATGCCCGAGCCACCTCAGCTGACTTCTCTCGATGTGAAGGAGTAGCGGCTCTACTCCAAGCTCCTCCCGGGTGACAGAGCTTCTCACCCGATCTCTAAGTGAGCGCCCAACCACCCGGCGGAGGAAACTCATTTCGGCCGCTTGTATCCGGGATCTTGTCCTTTCGGCCATGACCCAAAGCTCATGGCCATAGGTGAGAGTAGGAACATAGATCGACCGGTAAATCGAGAGCTTTGCCTTTCGGCTCAGCTCCTTTTTTACCACGACAGCCCGATACAGCGACCGCATCACCGCAGATGCTGCACCGATCCGTCTGTCGATCTCATGCTCCATCTTCCCCTCACTCGTGAACAGGACCCCCAGATACTTGAACTCCTCCACCTGGGGCAGTAGAACTCCACTGACCTGGAGAGGGCAAGCCACCCTTTTCCGGTCGAGAACCATGGCCTCGCATTTGGAGGTGCTGATCTTCATCCCAGCCGCTTCACACTCGGCTGCAAACCGCCCCAGCGCACGCTGCAGGTGCAGGCCCGAAGAAGCCATCAAGACAACATCGTCTGCAAACAGCAGAGATGAAATCCTTAGGCCCCCGAACCAGACCCCCTCCGGCCCTTGGCTGCGCCTTGAGATTCTGTCCATAAAAACTATGAACAGAACTGGTGACAAAGGGCAGCCCTGCCGGAGGCCAACGCGCACTGGGAACAGGTCTGACTTAGTGCCGGCAATGCGGACCAAGCTCCTGCTCTGGTTGTACAATGATCGGACAGCCCTTAGCAAAGGGCCCCTAACCCCATACTCCCAGAGCACCTCCCACAGAATCCCACGGGGAACACGGTCGAACGCCTTCTCCAAATCCACAAAGCACATGTGGACCGGTTGGGCATACTCCCATGACCCTTCGAGGACCCTGCAGAGGGTATAGAGCTGGTCCAGTGTTCCACGACCAGGTCGAAACCCGCATTGTTCCGCCTGCATCCGGGGTTCGACTATCGGCCGCACTCTCCTCTCCAGTACCTTGGAATAGACTTTCCCGGGGAGGCTGAGAAGTGTGATCCCCCGATAGTTGGAACACACCCTCCGGTCCCCCTTCTTAAAAAGAGGAACCACCACCCCAGTCTGCCAATCCAGAGGCACTGTCCCCCACCGCCACGCGATGCTGCAGAGACGTGTCAGCCAGGACAGTCCCACAGCATCTAGACACTTGAGGTACTCGGGGCGGATCTCGTCCACCCCCGGTGCCCTGCCACCGAGGAGCTTATCAACTACCTCGGCAACTTCGGCTTGGGTGATGGACGAGTCCACCTCAAATACCCCAGCCTCCACCTCCTCCATGGAAGAAGTGGCAGTGGGATTGAGAAGATCCTCAAAGTATTCCTTCCACCGTCCGACCACATCCCTGGTCGAGGTCAACAGCTCTCCGCCTCCACTGTAGACAGTGTTGGTGGGGCACTGTTTCCCCCTCCTGAGGCGCCGGACAGTTTGCCAGAATCTCCTTGAGGCCGACCGATAGTCTTCCTCCATGGCCTCCCCGAACTCCTCCCAGGTCCGAGTTTTTGCCTCTAACACAGCACGGGCTGCAGCTCGCTTGGCCTGCCGGTACCTGTCAGCTGCGTCCAGAGTCCCACAGGCCAACCAGGCCAGATAGGACTCCTTTTTCAGCTTGACGGCATCCCTTACTTCCGGTGTCCACCACCGTGTTCTGGGGTTGCCGCCGCGACAGGCACCAGAGACCTTATGGCCACAGCTCCGAACTGCTGCAGAGACAATGGAGGTGGAAAACATGGTCCACTCGGACTCCATGTCACCAGCCTCCCCCGGTATCTGGTCAAAGCTCTCCCGGAGGTGGGAGTTGAAGATCGCACTGACAGAGGGCTCGGCCAGACGTTCCCAGCAGACCCTCACTGTGCGTTTGGGTCTGCCAAGTCTTTCTGGTCTCCTCCCCAACCAGCGGATCCAACTCACCACCAGGTAGTGATCGGTTGACAGCTCAGCCCCTCTCTTCACCCGAGTGTCCAAAACACATGGCCTTAGGTCAGATGATACGACTACAAAGTCGATCATCGTTCTCCGGCCTAAGGTGTCCTGGTGCCACGTGCACAGGTGGACACCTTTGTGCTTGAACATGGTGTTTGTTATGGACAAACCGTGACGTGCACAGAAGTCCAATAACAGAACACCGCTCGGGTTCCGATCGGGGAGGCCATTTCTCCCAATCACGCCTCTCCAGGTGACACTGTCATCCCCCACATGTGCATTGAAGTCCCCCAGGAGAACGATGGAGTCCCCAGTTGGAGCACTTTCCAGCACCCCTCCCAGTGACTCCAAGAAGGCCGGGTACTCCAAGCTACTGTTCGGTCCGTAGACCGAAACAATAGTTAGAGACCTACCCCCCACCCGAAGGCGGAGGGATGCAACCCTCTCGCTCACAGGGAGAACTCCAAAACATGGCTGCAAAGCTGGGGGGCTATGAGCAGGCCTACCCCAGCTCGCCGCCTCTCCCCACGGGGGACACCAGAGTAGTGGAGAGACCAGCCCCTCTCGAGAAGCTGGATTCCAGAGCCCAGGCTGTGCGTGGAGGTGAGCCCGACAATATCTAGCCGGTAACGCTCCACCTCCCGCACAAGCTCAGGCTCCTTTCCACCTAGCGAGGTGACATTCCATGTCCCCAGAGCTAGTTTCTGTGTCCATAGATTGGGCTGCCGAGATCCCCGACTTCGGCTGCTGCCCAGATCACAATGCACCGGCCCCTTACGGTCCCTCCTGCGGGTGGTGGGTCCACTGGAGGGTAATCCCACGTGGCCTTTTCGGGCTGGGCCCGGCCGGGTCCCACGGGAAAAGACCCGGCCACCAGGCGCTCGCATACGAGCCCCGACCCTAGGCCTGGCTCCAGGGTGGGGCCCCGGTAGCGCCAATCCGGGCGACGTCGCGGATATGTTTGATTTTATACAATATGCTACTATACAATATGCTTAATATATGTTCTCTAAAACTTTTTTTTAAAAGCTGTTTTTTTTTTTACAAATATTTTTTCATTACATTTCACAATAGTTCCAAAACAACCCTGAAACTGTAAAAATTGTGCTATGTTTTGTGCAGGAATATTTGAGAAAAGTAGCCCTTATGACAGGTCTTTTATATCAAAGGGTTATCTCTTAGTTTCACCACTAGATGTCACTTATGGTACAGATTTGGGGTCTGTAAAGCGCATTTTATCCAATTTCTATACGAAAGTACCTTTCAAATTTGGCGTCATAACTCTTGTAATGAAATCAAATTTTAACAATAGGTGGATTGTGCCATTCCTATTTAAATCAAAACAGACACTGTAATGGTCACATGGACCTCTAAGGGTTAAGATGTGAACAAAGTAAACATGTGTGATGTGTTCACCTATAACAATCTGTTTCTAGTGTAAGCTGGGAATCGTGAAATTCATAGAGGCAGAGCAGGTTCCTGAAGTAGAAACGGTCATTCACTTAGTTGTGGCTTCAAGTGACACCAGACACAGTGTCGCAACAGCCGCTGATCTGGAGCTGAAAAGCAAGCAGAGGTGAGGTTCTTTGTGACGTCACCCAAATAAAATCAACATCACTTGGTGCTGAAGCTTATGTTCTGTTTTGCTTTGCAGCATCATTGACTGGAACAACCCTCTCATCATCAACAAAATGTATCGAGTTTACCTGGGTGACATCCCACTGAAAACAAAAGTATGGTTTTCCATTTATACATAGTTGGGGTGTTGTTGTTTGCATGGTCATTTTAATTAATTAGTGCATGCTTTTTACAAAGGGTGCCACTATGAAGCAAGAGCTGAAGCACGAGCCAGTCAGCACCAGAGTAAAGCTCAAGATTCTCCCTCACCTTCTTCGCTCCAGATTAGCTGCTGAGTGTTTTCCTGCTAATATTCAGGTTGGGGGGGATTTCATAGAAAACTGAGCTGGAAAGCAATGCTTTGTTCAATGATTGTAACACTGAAGGTCTGCTGTCAGGTTGTCTATGATGGACTTTTTGGCGCAAACACCAACAACAAACTCCTGTCCCTCACTCTGCAGTTTGTGCATCACATCTGCATGGTGTAAGTGTTGCACATTGGCTACAGTCGTATTGTTGGGAAGCTAAGACTTAAAGTTTATTGTGCTTTTCTCCAAAGGTGCCCCGACACCAACAAACCTTTAGGTTTAATGCTGCTGAATGGACTCACCAAACTTATTAATGAACATAAAGAGGTACAATTTTCTGCTCATCTATTGTCATTTAATTGTTCCATTGCATAATACCATCTCTGGTAGCGTGTTTTCTCATGATTCAGTCTACGCAATTCCATTAGACCCACTTAAATGTGCATAAAACACAAAACAAAATGCACTCTTAATTGCATTGTTACCTTTCTCAACACATTTCTATTGACAATGATTCAGTATTCACATACTCTTGTTTAAACCTTTTCTCCTTTGACCAGTTGCAATAAATTATTCACCAGGGGGGAGGGTATTAAAACAATAACGAACCAATAACAAATGTCCAATGTCGAAAGCAATGAGTTATATTTACCTCTGAGCACCTCCCTGTTTTGAAATAACCAGAAAATTATTCTCCAGCAACTCTTACCTGTCAAGAAATAGCTTCGGCATTGGTTTTGTGTTTCAGTTGACTGTGACGGCTGGGAAAGTCGACCTAGAAGCATGTTTTTACACCGCAAATTGACACTTTTGATATAAAGAGGGTCACTAGTAAGTTTTATTTCTAAATGTATTATTGTTTTGTGATTTAAGCGCACATTACAATCATTCTTGCTGTGTAAAGGCCTTTCGGCTTATCAATTGAGTTTATGTTACCTTCCCCCCCCCAAAAACGAAAAAATAAACAGAGCTAAATTTCTGCTTTGGTGGTCAACTTACCAGTCAACTCTTTATACTGCCAATTGACAAGAGTGTTACCATTTGTTCCACTCCGTCATTCAAACAGGCTTACCTTAGCATCCGCTACCATTATAGTTTTTATGGTTTTTTAAACTATTATAGAAGAATTACTTGGCGTTGACAAGGATTTTAAGGATTCCAGCAAAGAAATACTTGAATTCATTGGTATTTTGGTTTTGTAGTTCCTTTTGTTTAAGGGATTCTTTTAAAAATGACTTAAGCACATATAAGTGGGGTGTCTTTGTTTAAATACAGTACTAAATATTATTGTACAGGATCAGAATGTTCACAGTTGATTGTTTAAGCTTTGGAAGCCCTCTGCGTTTTACCTATAAGTTGTTCTTATATTTTCAACATTTAGGATCCCAAGCTGTTATGTATGGCGTACTCTGCTGTTGGAAAACTGTCAAGGTAAAGTAGCACATGCACTGTATTCAAAGTACATTTACACACCTATGCGTTTGCTGCACTGCACTTTAGTGGCTGTGTCGTCAGCTCCCTGCCTCTTTCTCTTTAAAAATTAAATGAAAATAAAGGGACAGACAGATCTGCAGGCAATGAGAGAGCCAAAAGAAAAGTAATGAGAAGTTGCAGAGATACAAGGCATAGACGGCAATATAAACAGTGTTTTCGGTTCAAAAGGGGGTTTCTTTTTACCCAATAAGTTAATTTAAAAAATTGTGAGCTCCCATTTTTATAATAATGCCGGTCTTGTGCTGCAGTGTGTGCTCCGGTCCTGTAGTGTAAAGAGACGTGCTTTTGTTTCTCCTTCTGCCCTCTGCGAGTACAGCTCCTCGTTTTTGTTCCCGGGCGTCGCCTACTGCTGCCTTTCCCTGCTGAAGACATGTGACCAAACCAATCACAGCGTTTGACCCACTGCAGTAAAAAAAATTCTTGAGTTTCTAGAAAAATGGCACAGCGTTTTTTTTTCCAGCTGGTGTGTATAGTCACATTAGCGCCTGTGTATTTAAGGCTAAAGATTTACTGCATTCAGGCCCTACATTTAAAAAAATGCATAGGTTTGTAATACATACCTTTGATAATACAATCTGAGTGAAAAATTTAAAAACAATACAACTTAAGTTTATTTCAAATATAAATATAACACATAAACCAGTAAATGGACAATATAAACTAAACAATCTACATAAGCAACTTAATAATCAAACAATGGATCACAAATTCCCCCTGATGTGGTGGGCACTTGAAAGTGTCCTTTTGGATTCCTGTGGAGATGGCCAGCTGCTGCCATGTTTGTGGTAACTCAAAAGTTGGGAACCAAATTGTGAAAATATTTAAAAGAATTTAACTTGTGTGACAGTACATGGTTGATGAAAATGCTTTGTTAAAATAAAATTCATTTCTGTAAGCAAAAATCGTATAAGAAATGACGTATGGTATTTTAAATCAAACAAACATGATTGATAAACATTACCAAATGTTATAAAGGTGTGGCCAGGCTGGCCATCACACTTGTCATGGCAAGATTGAACGCAGCAACAACACAAGTTATCTATACTGCATCAACAAGGTCTCTCCCAGACAAACATTTCAAAGCAGACTGAAGTTTCAAAATGTGCTCTTTTGAAGAAATGAAAAATGTTGAGCATGGGAATAAAATAGTAGCAATATAAGGTACAAATGCATGTTTTGATCTGCAAGATCAAGATTTCCAAGTGCGTAACTGGATTAACCAATGTATGCCTCAATCTGCAAATGCATGTTCTTTGATTTGCGAATGCGCTATCAGGCTCCGGGTTGGGTGTTGAGGAACACGTCAGCAGGTGGCAACAGTCACACCAAGTGCAGTACTCGCACAATTGACTAGTCATTTTTGGGAAGACAAGAAGCCGCTATAGCTTTCATTCTGGTTTAAATTACACAAAGCATGACATAGCAGATCATCCCACAGGGTAATGCTACCAATGCAACTAAAATGAAACTATGGAGGATGTTTTAATACAATGAATAACAAAAACAAAGGAAAGACAAAAATGAATAAAGAAATAGAACAAATAAAATTAACCATAAAACACTAGAAAGTTGAGCCATAGTTAAGGATCATAGGCACTGTGGCTGTCCATGGAAACTTGTGGAAGATTACCATTCGAAAATACAATGCTTGAGAAGTGCCATCAGCTCTGAACTGACCGAAACCAGTGGAACCCAGGTTCACCCATATACTGTCTGGCAAGAATTGGTCTTCGTTGAAGAGTTGCAGCTTAAAAGCCATACCTCTGATGTGGCTCAAGTATCCTCAAAACTGGGTGCAGCACTGGATTGATGAATCAAATTTTGAAATATTTGGCTGTAGCAGCTGCAGGCTGTTTCTTCCTCAAAGGGCTGAAGGGGGCACTACATGAGTGTCTGCGGGCAACAGTGAAGCATGGTGGAGGTTTTAATGTTTGGGGCATAATGGGAAATAATGATGTTCCCAAATACAAGCAGACATTTTCTACAGCAGGAGGATAACGACCCTATACATACAGCCAAAGAGCTGTTTGGAAAAAACCACCAGCAGAGATCCTTCTAAAACTTTGTGTACCTAGAAGAATAGAAGGCAAAGGGTGGTCGTACCAAATATTGATTTTCATTTCACTTTTGTGCATTCTATACATTGATCCAAATGAATAATTAACACTTCCACTCTTTGTTTACAGCACATTTGAACTATTTCACTCTTCTGTTTACATAGTCGGATGCCTCAGCTTTTCACAAAAGACATTGCGTTGGTGCAGCAGTTTTTTGAGTCCATGTGCAAGGTTTGTTTGATTCAAACAATGTGAATAAGATCATCTTTTATAATGTGGCTGATTTATGAGTTGAGTTCCTTCCGATGGAAAACAGGTGGATGCTGATGTGAGATTGGCCATACAGGAGGCATTGTCAATGATGGTTGGGGCTTATGCCAATCTTCAGGGGGCACTTCTTAACTTAATGGAGGCTCTTGTGGCTGCGTACATTACAAAGGTAAGTCCTTATTTATAGAGCCATGGGGAAAATGTTTACAATGACTGAAATAACTTGAAGATTTCACATGTATATTTACCGGTATATTTAAATGATTCAGAATTTTAACATCCTGTCCCTTTTGGTTTGTCCAAGCCAGAGGTACAGATACGCCAAGTTGCAATGAAGTACGCCAGCACTGTGTTTGCTCCTGATCATGTAGCCTCTAGATATCTCTTACTTCTGGCTGCAGGAGATCCGTGAGTGTACAGGGACAACAGTTTTCCATTTTACTTCACATTTATGGAATGTTTTTGCATCAACATCATACGTTGTGTTTGTAGACGTGAGGAGGTGTCTGGAGAGGCTCAACGAGCTCTTAGATCTCTTCCCTCTACAAAGTCTGAGAAAGAGGGAACAAGGTCGATGCCTTCATTTCCTGAGATGGTCAGCTACATCCAGGAAAAGGTGTGGTGTTTTCATTTATTTTTGGGGGGCGTTGCAGAATTTTTACAACATACATGTTCATGGTGTGTGGCACATAGTGAAGTTATTAGATTTAATGTTTATTTACTAATGTTAGTGCAGTTTCTTTAGCAAATCCAGGTTAAAAATCTCAGTTTACTTATACACAGGAGATAAATTCATTTTGTTTTTGTGTTGCAGGCTTCTCAGAGAGTAAAGACTCCAGCAAAATACATTGTCGGGACATCTACCCTTCCTTATAACCCTGCCACATTTGGAGAGGTAAATTGTACAGTGCGGAGCTTTTTACAGTGCTTAGCATAAATGAATGCATTTATGAGCAAAAGAACAATTACAAAACTTTAAACAAGGCTGATTTTTATTGAATCTCCATAATATGAAATGCTGCATAATGATCACAAAATCTTTACCCCAGTACAAAAACGTCTACATCTAGTATTTTGTACGAGCACCATGATTTTTAAGGGCCGCACCAAGTCTTCTTGGCAAGGAATGAACAAGTTGGAAAGTCTAAACATCTTTCTTTTCCCATTCTTCCAAAAAAAACCTCCTTTGGGGCTCAACTTTGCTTAACTTGTCCCCACAGGTGTTCACTCGGGTTCAGATCAGGAGACGCTCAATCACTTTCACCCTGTTCTTCTGCAGAAATGCAGCAGTAGTTGTAGATGTGTGTTTTGGATCATTGTTGTGGTGGAAGAGTGATGGCAGCATCTTCTCCTTCAGTATCAAGCAGTACATTGTTGAGTTAATGATGCCATCAATGAAATGCAGCTCCCCAACACAAGCAGCACTTATGCAGCCCCACATAATGACACTGCCACCACCATGTTTCATCTGAACTTACAGGTGATTTTTCTTCAAACTTTTTCATCAGAACACACTCCTCTCAAGAGTCGTTTCTGTATGATAGTTGCACTTCTTCTACAGTATTATTATTGATATGCAAAGCTCTGCCCTTATTCTTTTATCTTTCCGTTTTTTTGTGTAAATAAATAAAGCTTGGTGGTTCAGTGGTAGAATCCTCGCCTGCCACGCAGGAGACCCGGGTCTGGTTCCCGGCAAATGCCCTATATATAGTCCCGGCTTTTCTTTAAATAATGCCCTATATATAGTCACCTGTCTGCTGGACACCTCTTTAATGAATCGTTAGATTCACCTGTGGGTTTATATATATATATATATATATATATATATATATATATATATATATATATATATATATATATATATATATATATTTCTCATTCAGGATTCATTAATGACTCACATCTATGGGAGTGTTTTGCAGTAGAGTTCTCATAGAAAATGTTGATTCTGAAAGGAAACTAAAGGTTTATGACAACCTTAGCATAACAAACAAAGGTTTATGCTAAGCACTGTAAAAATAGTTATTATAGCATTTGTCATATTATTATATTATAGCAAAATACCAAATATTGTAACTTGTATGTTGTATTAATTCACTTCACAGAAGGTTAACATTATCAACTGTATTTGTTTACATTTTATTAATTCTGGTTGACGCTTTTAGCTGCAAATTTTCCTTCTTTGTAAGAAATGTTGGTTAAGTTTTTGATAAGTGCTTGATTTTTGCATTTTTCTTGCTCTCTGTTTCTCATTTAAGTGCTCATTAACATATTTAAATGTAAGTAAATGAGGCAGGGTGGGTGGGGTGTTCTGCTTTTGTATGTGCATTGACTTCCATGTTTATTAGGATTTACAATGAGAATATGAGTTCTGATTTATTTTTTGTGGGTTGAGTACATTTCTAGCTCTGTACACACGTAATGTTCCTTAACACAAGGCTAAACTTAATAATTCAATAATTTTTCCAATGTCTCTGATCCTTAAGGCTTCCTAATTTTTATACATTGTGTAGTTTCCTATCCTCCAGAACCCAGTGTGTGGTTTGTTTTCTGGCACAGAGTGGCTGCCATCAATTTATTCAGGTGGATGTTGCACACTGGTGGTGATATAGACGATTCCTTTTAAAGTGCATGTACCTAAATGTAACTAAAATAGCGTCCCAAAATAATACGAAATATATCTTGGGAGAATGGGCTGATTTGTTTGACAGAAGCATTGGAAAGTGGGATAGGGTTTGAGCCATGCCATCACACCCACACTCAAGACCTGGATATACTGGCAATTCAACCAGTCTTATCACATGTGGCAGAATCCCTTATGATCCTTCCCATGAAAAAGTGTAGTCTATACAAAAAAATAAATATAAAATAAATAATTCACTATATAACTCATTTCAATTACAACAGGGTGCGATCTAATCTACCAATAGATAATAGTAATATTTGCGTCCTAAATATGTACTTCATATTGAGTTATCAAAAAGCTCAAGCATGTGACCTCTCCAATATGGTTGCCGAAGTTGAATCACGTGTTCACCCCAACTGAGCTTTCGGTTTGAGTAGAAACCAGAATCTACTCAGAAACCTTTTCAAATGCGATTCCATTCAAGGCAAAAGGTTGTTTTCAAACTGTACTATACCCCTGGGGTATACTTAAAAAAACAACTTACTTGGTGAAGTTTGGGTTTATTAGATCTTAAGGGTCTTTAAAAGCAATCAGCAGAGACTCCAGATGAAAACAAATATGTTTATTGCCAGTATTAATAGAGGGGTCAGCAGGTGCCTTTTACAGTTAAAGGAATTTGTCTTTGGTGTGTGATGTCAAAAGCATTTGTTCTATAGCTTTAAGCTTATGTGTCAAGTTGACTTAACATGAGCTTGCATTTCATTGTTTCCCCAGATTATTCTTTATCTTAGAATGTGCCTAGCTCACAGTTCTGGAGCCTCACCCACATCCCAGAGCTTGATGGACATGCAAGATGATGCTCCTCTTATTGGACTCTATGTTCAGTCATTACTCTCAAATGGAGCTTCCTCTGCTGTGAAAGGTGGAGAGGGCAATCCAGTTCATGCATACATCGGCTTACTGCAGCAGCTTCTCTCAGCTGTAGGAGGTAAGAGATATAATAGTTAAAGCTTTGTACCAGCTTTATACATCCTGTTGATCATGGATTGGTCCGTTGTTGATCTCACTAGCTGCTTTTCCATCCACCAATTTGCATACAAAATCGTAATGGAAATGCAAAGATGCGATTAGATTTTAAAAAAGCACAAAAAAGTGAAAAACAGAAAAAGGATAAACCTCTTATCCGATAATAATAAATGGATATAAACTATGATGGAAACGTATTTGCAGAATAAATACCAATGCAATGCCAATGCAAGTTTTCAATACAAAAAAGTTTTAGTCATTCTAAAATTCCTTAGCCAAAATCTTTCACCAAAGTGGTTCAGGATTATCCCAGTTTGGACTGGCTCTGTTTCCAAAGAGCAGTCTCCCACCTCCAAAAGCAACATGACAAGGCTTCACATATAACATTTCGTCATGTGTTCTAAGATGCAAGAAAGTTATTATATACAAAAAAGGCCTTCTCCGAATGCCACAACTTCCATTTTTCTTTTGATATTCACCATCAGTTTATTAAGAAGTGACAATTTTTTCGAATCAGTGCTCTATTCGCAAATGTTTTATGCAATACTCCAGTTTCACGCATACATTTTATTTGCATTATTGGGTGCAAACATGGGTACTGATTGGCCAGAAAGACTGAGTTGAGTTACTGGGTATTTACAGTTAAGAGGAGCACAGGGAGAAAATAGGGAGCCTTTAGCAGTTATTTAGCTCTTTTTTATATTGGCTAATAGTCTAAAAGAGTCTTAAAAAAATCTTTAAAAATTTTCAAAATAGCTGCAGCCTCTTTGAGTTTTTTTTTTGTACTGCTCAGGGCTCTAGACTTACTTTTTGCACTGGTTGCACTGGTGCGCCTAAATTTTTTTCTTAGGTGCACCAGCACAAAAGTTAGGTGCACCCAAATTTTCAACTGCATCACATTTAACACCGCATTTTCACAAGTTCACTTTTTTTTAGTTCTCTATTTATTAATTTTTTTTAAATCACTGTCCATAGACAATATTGACTTGTAAATGATTAACTCGCGTAACATCATTGCTGTACGTCGGGTTTACGTTCAAGCCATTTTTCTTCATAAGAATCATTTCGGACTTGAATTTAGTGAAGGGGAGTTCTTCTTTTGCAATATTGTAGGCAACGTTAAACTTAATTATCATCTCGGCCTCGTCTGATCTGTTTGCAGCTGCCTGCCGCTGTAAAGGTACGTTCACATCGAACGTGGTTCGCGCGGTAAGCGCGGAGGGTTTCCATGTTAAGTCAATGCAAAGACGCGTTTGCGCGCGTCTGAGGCTTCAGCGGCGCGGTAAACGCGAATTGAGCGGCGCGCTTGCCGCGATAGGCGCGTATTGAACCGCATGAATGGGTGATACGCGTGTTGTGAGCCGCGCGCAGGAGGCGGACCGGCCGTAGACGGAGTTTCGTTTTTTTTCCCCACTCGAACAACGGGTCGCACCGGTGCAACCTTTGATTTTTTTTAGTCGCACCATTGAGAAATTTGGTCGCATATGCGACCAAATTGGTCGCACTCTAGAGCCCTGCTGCTTGTTTTTTAAATCCAACAAACCTGAAATACTACAAAAAGTACAATTCAGAGTATTACATTTTGTATTCTTTTTTTATGTAAAAAATGTAACAAAATATTGTTAAGACAATGTCAAAACAATGTGAAAAAGCAGGTGAACCTCTTCTAGAACCGTATACACTGTTCCAAGCACCTTTTATGCCATTGTGCTTTTTTTTGTATATCTCAGGTATTGTACTTCCAAGGTTATTCCTTCATTTTACCACCTGGTGGCACTGATTTGGGCTCTGTAAAATGAAACTGAATGACGATTGCGCATTTTAACTACCTTACAAATTGTGTCTGAAAATGTTTTTTTTTTGTTTTTGTTTTTTGCTATTGTCCATCATTTACTTGGAGTCAAACACCTCTCTGATGGTATTCATGAAGTTGAGCGTCTGCCTGTAAACCATGGGTGTCAAACTGAACAGTGGGTTAGATGGACTATGTTTTTTAAAGGAACATTTTTAAAAGAAAAATATGTTTACGAAAAAAGGTTCTTTTAAAGGAATTAAGCAACATACACTGCAGTTTTAAGTAAACATAGCATAAAATAAACATTTCCACTGAATTTACTGATTTACTGTATTGTTTTCCACACAAAATCTAACTCTGGTTTAAGACTTTAGCTTCGTACTGAGACTTCAGCCTCAGAAAGTTTCCACTTTAAAACACAACAAGCTTTTAGCAGCACAACAGTGCCGATATCGGTTTTGCCTTCTGCAGAATGAATCGTCGTCATTTAACGGGGAAACCGAAGTCAGAGGCGCTTAAACCCAGATGGCTGATGCCTGTGCATATACTTCTGTGAGAAAGCCACATTCTCAATTTCAGCAGTTTAGCATTTCTCAAGCCAGTTGTGATAGATTGCAGCAATTCATGAGTTACCAGAACTACTTTATTGTTTGTACAGAGACGAGACATTTAAATGGTCAGGAAAACTTATATTGGCTTGTTGCAGATGAGGAAATGTTGCACATCCCTATTGTGTTTGCTGATGTATTTGATCTTTCAATGCAGGAATTCCAGTGATGTATTGTCTTCTGGAAGTGATCTCTGTGTGCCCAGAAAAACTTAGTGCCAAGTTTGTAGACAAAATCGACTGGATTAAGGTTATTTACTTTACATGTAAGGCATATTTTCCATATGATATGTGTCGTGCTTTTTTATCTAATCAATCACTTTTGTTTTAAAGGGTCTGATGAATACTAATAAAGAAGACATGCGTGAGCTGGCAGCACAGCTATATGCTGTAGTTGTCTCAAATATGTCAGGAAATGAACTGAAAACAGCTGTACAAAACTTAATCAAGACAACAAAAGACACACATGTGAGTTCAAACTTTAGATTCTTTTAAAATAGAAAAATATAAATATTTTTTACCTTTTTTTTTTTGCACTAGAGTCCTGAGACTCAACATGGCGCCATCTTGGCTCTAGGTTACATGGTTGGCAGATATATGAATAAGAAAAGGAACCTGAGATCATCTGAAGCCTCTGCGATAGAAGATGAGGAACTTATTGCAACGGCCACAAAATGCACTGGTAACATTTTCTCCAAAAGCACTTTATATTGTGATTCTTTTACAAAAACAACTAAACCTTTTACCACTCACTTAATGTGTTTACCCAGTTGCTGTGGATGCTTTTATCTGCAGGTTTGTTTTTGGAGAGCGAGTCTCCTCTGTTGACGGTTGCTGCTGTGACAGCGTTGGGTGAAATTGGGCGCAACAGTGTGCTGCTAATACCATCGGAGGGGAATGGCTTCACTAAACTCAGTCTGGTGGATAATCTGCTTGCTAGGATTCCATCTGGCAAGGAGACGGGAAAGGTTAAAAAGGCTCACTCAGATGCAGTTATCAACATTTCCAGTTGTGGTCCTATTCAGATGTTTTTTTCTTTTTTAGATGAAGGAGCGTGCAATCCAAACTCTAGGGTTCCTTCCAGTGGGTGATGGGGAATTCCCGCACCAGAAGAAAATCCTACAGGGCCTTATGGATTCAGTAGAGGTTTGACGATATTTAAAGCTAATATAAATTCAGTATTTTTTTATTCATTGTATTGTAAATAACTGCAATAAGTAGGTCTAAAGTTTTAGATTGCTGTGATTTTAATAATTTATTTTCATCAATGAACAAAAGAGAAGTCAATGAACTCAAATTGGTGTTACCAAAATTTACCTTCTATACAGCAGCAATCTACTTGTATTTCTCAGCATTGAGAACAAGTTAATTTTGTCCATTACTTCTGTGAATATATTGCCTTCTGCAACAGCCAACTACTTCCAATTTTCTGGATTCCTGTTCCTATGCTGGCTTTAACAAACCATTTCTGGCAAGAATTCTATAGACAATCGATGGGTTTACCTGTTTTGCACTGGTTTCTCCCAGTTTTGAGCTGAGGTCAACATTCTGGAACCTACATAAGCACCTGTTTGGGATAATTCCTCAATCACACATATCATTATAATCCTATCTGAACATGTGCGTATAGAATTAATGCAGGTTTGAAGGCAAAAAATTAAAATATTGAAAGTATTGTTTTTTGGTTGGTTGTCTAGGCTAAGCAGGTGGAACTACAATTTACAGTGGGTGAAGCGTTGACCAACGCTGCTGTAGGTAGCTGCTCTGTAGCTGCTCGTGATGTGTGGACATGCACAGAAGACCAGTACTCCCCTCGTGATGGTAAGTATATGTGAAACAAATGGTGGCTGGGACTTGCCTTGAATATAAATTTTATCTTTGATTGAGTGAGCAAATGTCTCTCTTCTAAAATAAAACCATATTGCAACAATTTTCCACTTACAAAGAACCGAGAGAACTGTCATTTGCCTTTTTTGCTAAGCCTCTACTTTCTCAAGTGTTCTCTCCGCTCTCTTCAGGTCATTGACCAACTCATGTTTAAATCTAGGCTGATCCCTGAGATTGACGGTCATCTGGAATCTTTACTAATCATTTAACAACCAGTTGTTGACTTCTCACCAAATGGCCATCTATTGTCATGGAAGTGTTGTGCTAGTCTTCAATGTGTCCCTTGAGTCGCTTGGATCTTAATAAATTGCTTAGTCCTTAAAACTTCGGTATTCTTAATCCTTGGTGTCCTTAGATCCCTGGTTTTCTGTAGATCCTAGCTGTCCTTAGATCCCGCCCATCCTTAGATCCCAGTCATCTTTAGATCCCCCGTGTCCTTGGATCCCCAGTATCTTTAGATTCCAAGTGTGGATAGATATCCCGGTGTTGTTAGATCCCAGGTGTCGATAAATATCCCAGGTGGCATTAGCCATCCTGGTGGTGTTAGATGCCTGGTATCTGTAGATCCCTGATTTCCCCAGGAAAACTTAAAGAATTGGCAATGTACCAAATATGAATTTTCTGTACTGTATTGAGGTATGACTGTTTGTACATTTGTCTGTTCATTTTTCTTTTGCAGATGTGACTAATAATGATTTAGTTCCATGGGTGTTGAACTCTATCTTGTCTAAATACATAACAAGTCCAAATCCTCACGTCCGCCAAGCTGCCTGCATTTGGCTCCTGTCTCTTGTCAAGAAGCTCAGCAATCACAAAGAAATACAGGTGTGAACGCTCTTCGGTGTCAGAGATCCACCTGAGAAAACAGTGTCTTTATTTTCCTGTGATTTCTGTGCTAGAGCCATCTGAAGGAAATACAGACAGCATTTATCTCCATCTTGTCAGAGCCGGATGGTGAGTCATATGCATCTTTTTAAATGTCCGATGATATGTTTACTGTATATCTAGCATCAGGAAGATTGATTCATATGAGTTGTGTCTAGATCTCAGTCAGGATGTGGCATCTAAAGGACTTGGGATGGTTTATGAGCTAGGAGGCGAGCAGGCTCAGCAGGAACTAGTATCAACCCTTGTGGAAACTCTCATGACTGGTAAAAGGTATTAAAGATATTACTCATTGTTAGTCATTAAGAATGGATCATTTCAAAGGGAATATGTTGGTCATCTCAAACACTGCACTTTGTGATTTTAGAGCCAAGCATGCTGTTTCTGAGAGCACTGAGGTTTTCCAGGGGGAAGCCCTTGGTAACGCGCCTGATGGGTATGTCCACTCACTTTGATTCCCAATTTTGGATGCAAGTTAATAAAAATAACATATTTATCTTTATTTTGGTAGACAAGGACTGTCAACCTACAAGGAGCTCTGTTCATTGGCTAGTGATCTAAATCAACCCGATCTTGTTTATAAGTTCATGAACCTTGCTAATCACCATGCAATGTGGAATTCCAGGAAGGTAAGGGGTGTTGAATTTGATTGATATTGTGTGATTGTTTCTGTTTGCTCTATAGAGTGCAGCGTTAATACTGTAAACAAAGAAAAAGACCCAGGAAAGAGCAGTTTAAACGGTTGATGGCTGATCACAGGAAGCCGTTTGACAAAAATGTGGAGAAAAGAGGAGATTTATTGCGCACTGTTTCCTTCCTGTTTCTGTGCAAAGTCGATGTGAAAATGAGCGCCACCAAGCATCTCTTTTTTTGTCATACTTCACCAAAAGAGTCCACTTTCATTGGTCGTTATCCTTATAAAAATCCATTCCGATATGGCAAAGCCAACCGCTTTTTCATTGGCACCCATTGTTCGGTCAGATGTCTGAGCTCTCGTTGGCATCCATAGTTTTCGATCGAGGTGTGTTTTCACACGAAACTAGTAATATAAATATTTTTCAAAGCATTTTCTACAGCACAGTACATAAACATTAATAGTACACACAGTTGGAACAATTAGCTTTACTCTTAGAACAAAACTTTGCTGCTAGCATAACAAGAGCTTGGTAATACCTTTTTTTGTGATTCCTAATGTATAAACTTTCGAAAATGTTAG
This sequence comes from Danionella cerebrum, assembly GCA_007224835.1. Lineage (NCBI taxonomy): Eukaryota > Metazoa > Chordata > Actinopteri > Cypriniformes > Danionidae > Danionella > Danionella cerebrum. The sequence continues at coordinate 82,741 of SRMA01026972.1, forward strand.
CAGCGAGTAATTGCTGACTTCTTTTTTTCCCCCAATAGGGTGCAGCATTTGGGTTTAATATTATAGCAGCCAAGGCGGGTGAGCAGCTGGCTCCTTTCTTGCCTCAGCTAGTTCCCCGTCTCTATAGATACCAGTTTGATCCTAACTTGGCAATCCGACAGGCCATGACAAGCATTTGGGATGCTCTTGTCACAGATAAAACCACGGTAAGATGCTGTCTCCAATGGTGTTACACAACATTAATTACCATTAGTAACAAATGATTTCTCTAGCAAAGACTTAAAAGAAAATGTTCATCCTATTGATGGCTCTTGTGGAGCCAATCATCTCATCACTTGCAAAACAGAAAACGCACTGCATATTTACACAAATATTGTAAAGTGTCACAACCTCTAACAATCTTATAAAACAGAAGAAAGCTGCAAAATCTGGAAATGCAACCAAAACTCAAGACACAAGATCATAAACGGCCTGAAATTACTTAATAGTAAGACATCTTTGCAATATTGATGTAAGGGTGTGGAAATAAAGATAACGCTCACCTTTGAGATCAGATCTATGATCACATTTTGAAATCATGGCCGCTTCTATAAGCAGTGAAGGAATTTACATATTGTTTGTTTTTTGCAAATTCTGGTGAAAGTTGCTAAGCAGTTGAATATTGAATATTTTTGGGGTAAGAATTTGCCTCACGGTTACTCTGCTGGTGTGAGGTTTTGCAGCATATGTGTTTTTGAATGGAAGAAAGTGTTTTCTTTCTTCAGTTCAAGGATACTGGCCTCTCTCAGCTAATGCATTGTTAGTTATTGTGTTAGCCTGTCGTAAAATCACAATACTAAAGGAATTCTGGGAATTCACTGCGAATGCTGGGAAATGTTCCATTGACTTAGCATGGGGTCAATTTTTGTGAAACTGTAACTCAAACTGATAACTTTAAACAAACCAAACTTGTAGAGGTTATCAGTCTGTGCAAAAACATACCAACCAGTGTGCAAAAGTATTTGCTCTAAAAGGGATCACATATTTGCCTAATAGACTTGAAAATAAATGTAACACCGCAAAGAAAGTTGATGAAATACCTAGCAATCAAACTGTTTCCCCTAGCAACCAAACTTTCTGAACCCAGCTTTTGTAAATTATAAAGATATGGGAGTTAGTTTATATAACTTTTAGCGACAAAGAGAACATTATATTATGTCCCTCCATAGAAACCTAACTTTACCATAGCAACCATTTTGGTATATCTCTATCTCAACTAAGGAAAATCATAGAGACTTCGGGTTTGCTTTATATTACTCATATTGGCATGGGGAACTTGTGTCACTGTCTCCTTCAAAGCAACTCGGTAACCATTCCATTTTAGCCATATTTTTGATAATAACTTGTCTGTTATTTGAAAGGTGGAGAAGTATTTTAAGGAAATTCTTCAGGATGTCATTTCCAACCTCACAAGTAACATGTGGAGGGTGAGGGAGTCAAGGTATTCTAGCTAGATGTACAAAAAAAAACCACACACACAATGTATTCATAAAATTGATGCTTATACATTAATTTATTGTGTATTTTCAGCTGTTTGGCTTTAAATGATCTGATACGTGGAAGGCAGGCTGATGAAATCATTGATCGTCTTTCTGAAATATGGGAAACCCTTTTTCGAGTTCTGGATGATATTAAGGTGAGCAATCAATCGACTTTTACTACAGAGTGAGATGAGTTCTGTTCTGAAGAGTGTGTGCACATGACATCATGATATCTGGAACACGTGTTGAAAATCTCAAAAAAGTTGTTCATTGACTGCTCCAACGAGTACTTTTGAAATTGGATTGATGCAATTTAAAGAACTAACTTGTATCCAGTAGCTGAAACTTGGATTCTTGGTTAGCATTTCATGTCAATGCTAAATCACCAAATTCGTTATTTGTAAGCTTTGTTTTGTTACTTAAAAATAAAATCCTTAGTTGTAACTTGAGCCAAATAGTTTAAACCATGTTGAACAGTGTTTGGCTACCAAAGCACCGTCAAAGCCATTTCCAGTATTTAGATTGTTTGCCATTTTGTGCTGTTGACGAGAATTTGCTTCCGCTGCTAGCTTTTTTTTTGCCTATGAAGTAGGACCACTGAAAGTCTAGCTAGCCAACAGCATCTCTAATAAAAAATTTAATAAAAAGTATTTGTACATGCAACCAGAACGTCTATCCATGTCTCTGTCACTTTAATGTCCCTCACAAAGTACGACCAGGCGTTGAGGCTTTATATGCCTGTAACCTTTGTTTTGTGTCCTTTCCCATTGTTTCAATCAGGACTGTATAAATTTCAGGGAATTTCTCCCCATGGAAAGCTTGTAGGGGCAATTCTTTTTTTTACTTAAGCATGTATTCTTGAGAACAGCATGACCTTTTCCCATAATAATACAAACTGACATTTTATGACATATTTTGCCACTCAGCATTCCCTCTATAGCCTCACATTATCAAACTCAATCCTATCTCTCATTCTGGAAGCATTTGATGTTGTATGACGTGATTAATGAAAATCTTGCTTGATTTGATGCGTCTGATCTGTTTCCTTTAGGAGTCTGTTCGCAAGGCTGCAGATCTGACTTTAAAAACTCTTAGTAAAGTAAGTTTTGTGCTAAAATGAAAAAAAAAAAACAACAACCATGATATAATTTGAAACGCAGTTAGAAAACTGACAACCCTTGGGTTTATTTATTTATTTTTCCCAATAGGTCTGTGTACGTATGTGCGAATCAACGGGCACAACCTCTCAGAGGACGGTGGCTGTGCTGTTGCCCACTCTTCTAGACAAAGGGATCGTCAGCAATGTTACTGAAGTGCGGACTCTTAGGTAAAGTGTTTTCCAGCCTCTAAAGTGTCATGATTTTTTTCTGTGTAGTAATGTGATTCATGTGTTTTAGTGTCCAAACTCTAGTGAAGATCAGTAAGACAGCAGGTAGCCGTCTGAAGCCCCATGCTCCTCGACTCATCCCTGCTCTTTTGGAGGCTCTGAGTGTCCTGGAACCCCAGGTCCTGAACTACCTCAGCCTGAGGGCCACAGAGCAGGAGAAGGTGAGGAATCTCGTGACTCGAGAACCTTAAAGGATCATAGGGCAATCTTAGTGTGAGAGCCGAGGAAGATCGGGCTAATAGTTTACCCCTAAAATAATTTTTTTTTATTTGCTTTCGCAGAGGATATGAGGTCATTTAAGTGAGACTATATTTAATCAACGAAGCTAATGTTTGACTCCTATGTAAAACATGGCATTTGGACATAGTTTATTACACAAACTTTTTACCATCGTATTTTTTTATTTTATTCCATGGCAGAGTGCTATGGATGCAGCTAGGTTAAGTGCGGCCAAGTCTTCTCCCATGATGGAGACCATTAATACGGTAAGACATATGACACCTGTTATATTCTTATTATGTCTGATTCTCAACATGGTCATCTTTAGATGCTGCTGTCAAATAATTCATGTCAATTAGTCATTTGGAAGGATTAAACTCATGCTATAAACATTATGTTTAATCGCATATGAAGGATGTTTCAAAAAGTGCTTCTGGGTTTGTTTGTTTTAGTGTTTGCAGCATTTAGACGTGTCCGTGTTAGGAGAGCTTGTTCCCAAGCTCTGTGAGCTCCTAAAGAGTGGAATCGGACTTGGAACAAAGGTACGGATCCTGTGGGAGGTTCATCAGTGATGTAGTTATTTTAGAGGCTAAGTGTTTTGTGCTGTTCCTAGGGAGGCTGTGCCAGTGTGATCGTGTCGTTGACTGTGCAGTGTCCTCAAGATCTCACTCCTTATTCAGGTAAAACACATGGTTCATGTGATGATGTTACCAGTTTAATGAAAGACGCCATCTTTTATTTCCCCACAGGAAGACTGATGACTTCTCTCTTAAATGGGATCAATGATCGCAGTAGCGTCATCCAGAAGTCATTTGCCTTTGCTATTGGACATCTGGTCAGGGTACGAAAACGCCCTTCATTATCCAGTTTAAACTGATCAGTAGGCTGAAAAACCCCTGTTCTCTCCCATTAGACAGCCAAAGACAGCAGTGTTGAGAAGCTGCTGCAGAAACTGAGCACCTGGTACCTGGAAAAAGAGGGTATGAAGACTTTTTGCAGTTCAAAACCTGTTGTATTCTTCAACAAACACTTTGGGTTTTTATAATGGATGGGGATTTCTTCCTAAAGAGTCAAAGATAAATAACTTTCTTTTTTTTTAATTGAATCATAAGCTTACACACTTATTTCAAAACCGGGACTGAAAAAAAAATCCAAATGGTTCACTTTAAACAGAATATTTATTGTAATATTTCAGTTACTACATTCCTTGGTAAATAAACTAGTTTTTGTTGTTCAAGTGAAACAAATACCCGTTATTAACAATTCCTGTTACACAAAAAAAAATAACACTGAACATGATACACAGTCAGTGCAATATGATAACTTATAAAAAAAGACATTTTAAGCTGTGTGCAAAGATAAGAAACAGATGGAGGAAGATATGTTTTGAATTTTAAATGTGAAATTGCTGTTTGTACTGAGTCATGGTCTATAATACTAAAGAGTCGAATCTCAGACACTGAAACGACAAGGTCAAGCTACATTGCCATAAATGTAGAATACAGCAGGAGGAGTGACCGTGTCTGCCGTATTTGTAGTGTGACACCCCCGTTGCATTGGTTACACATGAAAGACCTCTCTCTACACACCGGTCCAAATGAAGATTCGCATTAATCTTTGGATAGAAAGGATGTACTCTTCGTCTGCGTCAAGGAAAAATGGATGCAATGCAGGTTCCTGCCTGAAGATGGCATTTGCAGTGTAACAGATGGTCACTGTCCCAGACATGGAAAGAAGAAGAGCAGAAAGAAGACGACAACAGAGAAGAGATTAAAAAAAATCATGGATGTCGAGCAATTTTTACTGTTAGTGGCTGATCACAGGTAGCTGTTTGTCAAAAATGTGGAGAAAAGAGAGTATTTGTAGTGCGCTATTGAGGGCTATGTGAGTGCCATAGAGTAGCTTTTTTACGTCATTGTGCGAAACCTCGCAACAAAATTTCAGGTCTGTGTATAGGCCTTTAACAGAGCGACTCTTACGGAAACTAAAATTAATATGGGGTTTAGTTATTCTATTTTATTAGTAATAGCTGTTTATTTGCTATTAGTATTAACATGAGAATTTAACCCCTAAAAAATTTAAGTACGACTTCTAGTGGAAACTGAGAATATGCACAAAATGGCCAGATCTTCTCCAGCTATATTTGAAAACACGCAAAATTACCTGTTGTACTTACTTGCAGCGAATATTCTTAACCTTATTTTACTGCATAATTCAAGGCAAAAATACGGGAATAGTAAACACAGACCTTCTCTCACACTATGCACATTCATGCCCCACACAATTTTTGTTTTTCATTATGAACCATGTTCAGCACAGGACACTTCAACACTTTCAACCTGACACTTTAGTGGCGCACAACTATAAATATTTTTCTTTTTTTTATTTATTTGATTTCTTTTTCTACCTACGTATCATTATGCTCTTTTAATTTTAACCTAATGTTTACATATTGGACAAAGAATTTCACTGCATGTCATACTCTTTATATAAAATCTGCAGTGTGAACGTCGCTTCTGTTGTGATTTAATAGTAAAACTCCGGATGTGATCAGGCTGATTATGTTGTGAAGTATGCTTTCAGTTGATTGCTGAGTTAACCCCCAGAAATGTGTATCCTGGATCCTCAGAGGCGCTGTACAAGTCCTCGTGCTGCCAGGTGGTTCATGCCATCAGTCACTACAGTCCTGACGTTTTGAAGGCTCATGCAGGTGTGGCTCTGCCACTGGCTTTCTTGGGCATGCACCAGGAGCCAGAGGAAGAGAAAGGAGAGAGTGCTGAGGCCAGCCTGTGGTCGGAGGTCTGGCAGGATCATGTACCTGGTAGGTTACATGCTCTCCTAGTCACCTTTAATTTAACTTTCTTGTTTCTAACAGGTTTCAATTGATTTGGGTTAATAAAAAAAGACTTAACATCAATATTGGCCCTTTAAGAAATTATTTCTTGGTTTGTTTTTACAAACAATCTTCTGCCGTCAATTTTCCTGCTAATTTAATATAATTTGCATGATTATCCTAATTAACTTGGTTCAGCTTTTTAAATCGTGGATTAGTACTTTGCAAAACAACTAGTACCATAACATTAAGTTACATAATTGCTGATACTCATTTCCAACAAGTTTAAAGAGAACAAAGTTTAAAGACGAGTAGAGACAGGAAGCGAAAGATTTTGAAATCCTTGGAACATGTATTTCAGAGAAGACAGGAGAGGACTTGAAGTCCAAATATTTACTTAGATTTCATGAATAACACATTACAGATATATCTGGGTGTTCTAACTGCATTACACAACAGCAAAGCAATGTTAAGCCCCCGTCATAATTCATTAGCTCTCGTACTCTTCCTCGTGACCTGGTCTTAAAAATGCAAATTAGCTGGGACGTAGTTCTATTTGGCCCTGGCCTTTTGGCAGACCCACATGTCCCGAGTTTTTCGCCTCCTGGAATGGCAGATTGTCTTTGATCCTCTGCACAGAGAAAAAAGGCACTCAGAATGATCACAAAAATATATAAAAGCATCCTATTGATTCATTTCAAGTAACAAAAGAAATACACAACCATCGCATTTATTCTCCCAGTTTAATTTTACATTTAATACTCAAATAGTACACCACATGGTTAGATAAAATGAAATAGTGAGGAACAACTAAATTAATCCTTCAGGCTATAAAGATTGATCATATTTGGAGAAATAAAGGAAAGGCATTAAACTCCAGGAACATCAGACCCACGGTGAAACTGAAAAATGCTGTCGGGATGTTTCAGCATGTTTGGTTCTAAGAATCTCATCAGGTTTAAAAGAAACAATTAAAAAGGAAGACTTTAAGAAGATTTTGAAAGAAACCTCAAAAACTTGCTTTGGGTCAACATTTTTTCTTCAAGCAGGAAAAGGACCCAAAGCACACCTCACTTCTGGTGAAGAAATACCTCCAAATGAGTAAAGTGAGAGAACTTGACTCTCTTGCACAAACCCCAGACACGAATGCAATAGAAAAATCTGTGGGAGACCAACAAATCTGGAGGATTTTAAGGCATATACTCAGGAGGAATGGGCTATTGTTCCTCTAGAGATATGATGGGGAAAGAAATGGAGGTCGAGAACTATAGAAAACGATTTAGTCAAGGAAAATCGATTCACTATTGACTATAAACATAAAAGAGAAAATCATTTTGTCCAGTAAAGTGTTCATAAATTCCTGAATAAACTGTTATGTTTAAAAATTGTGCATATAAAATCATTTTTCTGAATAACATCAACACTTTAGAAATAAAGAAAGTTTCAATTTCGTCAACAAACAAGTGTGAAAAGCATAAAAAATGGTCCCCCAACAAAACAGAGCACATCTCTAACTGTTGTCAAATTTTAAAGAGCATACGGTGCATTATTGACAAAAAAAGTTACATTCGTTTAAAGTGTTTGTTAGCTGAGAAACCAAATTTATTATTATTATTATTATTATTATTATTATTATTATTATTATTTTTACAAGTTTAAAACCATAAATATGAAGTCAGTGTTTTTGAGAATCATCACGGACCGCTTTGATCAGATAAATGCATTAATCTCTTCTGAGATGTTCGTACAGGATCAGAATTTTATTTTGTGCTGTCTGTGTCTTAGGCAGCTTTGGCGGAATCAGGTTGTACATGACTGAGCTCATAGCCATCACTCAGAGGGCTTTGGCGTCTCAGTCCTGGAAGATGAAGGCACAGGGTGCTGCTGCCATGGCAACAATTGCTAAGCAACAAACAGGCACGCTGGTGGCACCTCACCTAGGCATGGTGTTGAGTGCATTGCTACAAGGGCTCGCAGGACGCACATGGGCAGGGAAGGTAACTAGGGAAGAGGGAACAGGCATTATACATCATGATAAAAAACTGAACCATTTGAGGTTCCTTTCATTTTTTTCAGTCTAAACTCAGTTTTTATATTTTGTTTATTAACAGGAAGAGCTCTTGAAAGCTGTTGGATCGATCGTCTCAAAATGCAGGTTAGGTTTTGCTCATTTCATTCACTTTCGCGTGCATAGCTCTTTGCTCTACAGTTGTGCTCATGGTAAAATGTTTGATTTCTTGGTCATTATTTTAGAAAAGATGAACAAAGAGGTTTTACAATTCATAGTAAGTGGTTGGGTATCATAATAACAGAAACTTTGCAAATGACCCAGATCAAAAGTTTACTTATCCCAGCTCTTATTATTTCGTATCCCTCCCTTTTAATGACAACCTGAAATCTCTTGAGGTAGTTGTCGATGAGGTTCTTTATCCTCTCTGTGTGCAGCCCATTCTACAAGTCTCCAACTCTTTAAATTCTTGGTCTGTTTTGTATGAGCTAGACATGTGAGCTCTACCCGGAGTTCTGCTTCTTCACGTTGCTCTGGTGTAACCAATGACTGTACATAACATGGACGGAGCGCAAGTGACGTCACCCGTTGATTTTTGGCAAAGTAAAATGAAGCTTAAAGTGGGTGTCACCAGCCATGAAAGTGCATCATTTCCCAGCAATAGGTCCACAGAGGCAGGATATGGCTAAAACCACACACGCAAAAAAGAAACAACCAACAGTAAAATAATTTTTAAAAACACCCAAGCAGAAGTCAACTTCATCAGATGAAATTAGCGGAATGAACGACACCAGATGATAAAATCATGCCTTTAATAATGCACATCTTTAAGGCTTAATAAACAAATTTTAAATGTACCCCCCTCAATGTTCTTGCAGAGCAAATCTAGAGATTTAAATTATCAAAACTAGTGGAGTCAGTGGTGGAGAAATGAGCTTTTCAGCTCCAAAGTAGGCAATTTAACATTGGAGTGAATGAGAACCTGTTCACATCTGCAATTCTTAACAAAAAAAGCGATGGCTCTCCATGGAAGAAAAATGTCACACAATCTGAGATAGGAAATAATTTCTTTAGACAAAAATGGTTGAGTGCTACAAAAAGGTCAGTAAAGCTTTATGTAGCAACTATCCTAAAACCCATGTACAAAAGCATGTCTAGAAGTTGCTAGGACCCTTTGCTGAAGTAGATGAAGGACTATATATACTCTGGAGGAATGAGACAAAGATCACTGTTTTTGTTACTTGTGGTTTTAAAACTGTATGTGTTGTAAATCTGAGGGTTTCAAAGAGAAATGGTTGATGCCTACAGTGAAACATGGTGTTGGAAGGGTCATTATGTGGGTGTACTGCTGGTGTTTCGGAGCTGCATTTTATTGATGGTATCATGCCTTCAATATACTGAAGGAGAAGATGCTGCCTCGACACAAGAGAATAAATGTTGTCGCGGTCATCCCTGATCTTTAACGAGTCACCAACGACATGAAAAAAATCTTGTTGTTTTGTACAAAAATTCATCACAAATATTAATAAAATAGCTGTGACCCCTTCAATCTCTGATGTCACTGACTGTAATCCCCCAGAAAGAATTTACACCTTAAAGTCAAAGTGTCCAAAATTATTTTAATGTTAGCATTTTGGGTGTTGGTCTGACGTGCTGCTGCTCTACTCTGAGTGAAACTAGTCCTTACACAAGGCATGTAGTGTGGGGTGTCTTTTTTTTCTGCTTAAGTAACACAGTATTTGTAATTCGTTATTTAAAGTAATCTGATAATCTTATTGGCAGTTTTGCACACATTTGAATGTTGGTAGAACACAAGTGATGAATGTCAAACAGTGATTGGTTAAATTCAATTAAACGCATTATTAAATTGATCTCATTCTGGACTGATACAATCTCCAGACCTTTGGATAAAAAACACTGGTGTAAATGGATCGTTTGTATTACAATATGTTAATATCTCTCTTTTTATCATTTTCGAACGACGTTTGTCTAGTGAGGAGCTGGAGAAGCCTGCCGCGGGTCAGCCAACTGTGCGTGAGGTGCTGGATCTGGTGTTGAAGGAATGCAAGAAGGAGAGTCTGGTGTATAAAATGGCAGCTTTGCGAAGTGCTGCAAACATTTTGGAGTCAACACAAGTAGATCGATTTCAGGAAATCTCAGAGATTGTTCTTCCTCTCATTCAAAAGGTACTTTAAATCTATCCGTCTTATTTCTTTGGCATGTCAAGTGTGGGTGCATCACACTTTAACTCTTCTTAGAATCAACCTGCAAAGGCAAGCGCTGCCAGACCCGGTGATGACGATGACGATGATGCTAAAGCTCAGGAGTTACAGACAGAAGTTCTTCTTTGTTCATTTGAGACTCTCGGAAAGGCCTGGCCTAAGAGCACCTTGACGCAGAGTGAGTTGGATGGTTCTTGCCCGTGAGATACAATTGCTCCGTGCCGCGTTGAGTTTTGATCGAGTGTCTTGTGTTGCAGATCAGTTCCAGAATGAGGTGTGCAGCACAATGTGTGATAGGCTAAAGCTGAGCACTTGGAGGGTCCAACTAGGCGTCCTGCGTGCTATGAAGCTCTTCTATCAGGGGTAGGGTCACTGAATTTAAATATAACAAAAATATACTCATTAGCTACTGTGATATATTGATCTGAAAAATCACAGCAAGCAACAGGAACCTTCTACAACGTATAAAAAGACATCATATAATGTTCCCCATGTAACTTTGAGTGAAATAAATCAACCCCCATGTCACTGATTTTCCTACACTGAGATGGAGATATGTTAAATTGGTTGCTAGGGTACACCGTTTGGTTGATAAGATGTCAGTGATGTCATAAAAAATTAGAATTTATTACTATGATTAACATAAACCCCCATTTCTCTGTTTTATCTGAAATATTTTTGCCGTCTTTTTCCACTTATATTGAAAATTCGTTAAAAGTCCATGTAAATATTTAACCCTTCTACAGCCCTGGGTTCAAATAATTTTGCACAGTGGCTCGTATCCATGCACAGACTGATGACCTCCACCAGTTTCATCTGCTTGAAGATTCCACGAGCTTCTCAGTTTGATTTACAGTTTGACCCCATGTTGAGTCATTGGATAATTTCCCAGCATTCCTTTAGTGCAGGGGTGTGAGTTACTTTTAAAATGACCAAGTCAAAGTGATCTACCCGCTACAAAAATGGAAAACATCAAACAATTATTTTCAACTTTATTGAGAATTGACAAAACACACATAATAATTGACTACCGTATAAGACGCACTTTTTCTTCCCCAAAACTGAGGGGGAAAAGTTGGTGCGTCTTAAAAGGTATAGCAACTGGTCTTTAATTCATTCATCAACAAATGCGATATCTAAGGGGGATTGCAATCGACTGTAGGCCTGTTAATGTTGAAGATGGGGCTTATGGGTGCCCCCGACACAACTGTCACACTACTGTCACATGGCACAGTACTTCAAAGAATAAATCGGCTTTAGGAAACCGAAAAAATATCAAAAGAGAGTAACTAAACGTGTGGCCCTAGCCGGAGATCACTGGGCGATCAGTAATCACAACTATTGGCGCACGTCATCGTAAGTTACAATTGTCACGTACTGTATCCTAGGTTCAGTCAGGGATACCAGCGGCACGACCATAGTAGCATAAGTTACAGGTTTATCATCCATCCATAAAAAAAATCTGATTGTGAGCATGATATCGAGTATCATTACTCTCCTGTCAATAACCAGATGAAACAGCCCGGCTCTGGGTCCTGATGTGGTAAAGCTACTGAAACACTGTTGAATTTTGTTTAATGGCTGTGGTTTTTGTTTTTGAATGTTCTAGTTTGTTGCTGCTGGATAAAGAGCATAAGGATGGTGCCGCTTTAACCGAGCTGTTGTCGGAAACCTGCACTGCCCTGGCGTCACCACTAGGTAGTTTATCGACTGTTTGCTACACCTAGAAGGGGTCATGAATTTTGAACTAATCATTGAAGTTTGATTGTGGTCATCACAATTTTTACATGAAGAAAAAAAACATTTACACATTAATTTTAATTGATTTTGAAGTAGTGCACTCCTCTAGATTTAGTCCAAAAAAACGCTTTTTTTGGACTAAATCTTCAGGGATGATCCAATGGCTGGTGGTTGACTATGAACACACAATAACTTAACTCGTCTTGGAAAATGTTCTGAAATACAGTGAAATCTAGCGTAAGAGAATCGTTTCTATTGGCCAGTGGTTCCCACACCTTTTTACACTCTGGACTGGGGGTTGGGGATCACTGATTAATGCTTGCTTTGAGGTGTCTCCTTTGGCTTCCAGTATTTGTGATGGAATCTGGGAGGTCAACTGTTCCCAGTTGGCCAAACTGTCTCTGTGGCCTGGACGGCGTGGCACTGTTTTACAATGGTTTTATAATCTGACGCCCAGTCTTACCTCTCCACCGAGCCCTCTTCTTCCCTTGTCACCACTCTCTCTGAGCTGCAATGTTGGTTCACCAATAATCTGGTAAAAGGGACCAATTAAAAAATTGATATCCAAAGTATATTCTACAACTCTAACACTAGATGGCACAACACATTTGGCAGTTTCAAGTAAAGCAAAACGTCTAGGGGTCATAAACGATGGCACCTCGCAACCCGCAATCATTACGTCACTCTCGTTTCGATCCCGTTTTTACAAAATCCAGCTTTGTAAAGATGAATCCAGAGGAGGATGATAAATTGCTGAGATCTTCTTCTCATCCACATCATTACAAATCAACTCTTTCTTATAATCAGAATTTGATCATTCTCAGAAGAATCTCAGCTTCACTTGATTGAAAAAGGATCCTGCTGAATTCAGCCAATGCGCGTAAACATTGAGCTGGACTAAAAATAGGATTCATGTTTCATTGAAACGTTTTAAACTTTCAAAAACTCAAGAAATGTGATGTTTTTAATCTGACAAAAGAGCAAGAATTATATTTGTAAGTTCATAGCCTCAATATATTTTTCTTTTCATATATTTGAGACTTCAGTAAACTGTTTCTCTTTGTTTCCACAGAAAACAAAAGCTATTCATCAGTAAGAACCGATGCCTTGGCGGTGGTTGAACTTCTTTTAAAGAGGATTGAAGGTAGTGTGTTTTTATTTATAGACTACACTTCTATTGGAAACTTGAATATTTGTATTATTTAAAGCAAAATGAGTTCAAATAGCTTTTATTACGTTTTATAAGTGTATGATTAAAATGCAGACTTCTTTACGTGTGATCAATACCTTTTTTCATTGAATGGTTTCCGACGTCAATAACATTTTTTATCTTACTCTACCATGCTTCTAACACTGGGTAATTATTTTTTTATATCAAAATAAATTTTCATCACATACATTCATCGGCCTCTTTATTAGGTACACCCTACTAGTAACAATTTGGATCCCTTTTGTCTTCTACAAGATGGTTCTAGAAACATTCCTCAGAACGTTTGGTTCAAATTGACTTGATGGCATCACGACAATAGTCTCACGTTCCACCACATCTCAAAAGTTCTCTACTGGACAGACCGTGGAGGCCATTTGAGTACAGTGAACTCATTGCCTGAATCACGCTTTATTAACCATACTGGAATACACTGTGGGGTACACAATACTCAGGTAAGATGTGGCATTGACATAAAACTCAATTGGTACTTATACCCTGCACCAGAATGTCTTAACCTTTTTGACACTGGGCCCCAATTTTCCTCGTACAATGTGATTCAAGGCCCATTTAAATAACTCGTTAATGAAAATTGATCCACATCTTGTTTGATTTGTGTTTAATAATTATATCAAGTCATTTTATGGTTTATTAAAGTAACATCTTTAAAGTATTCTTTAATTTAAAGTAAAAGAAAAAAATATATTTTCACACTGAACAGTTAAACCAAAGTTGTGCTTAGCACAAATTAGAAAAATATTTATAAGGCATTTAGATAAATACATTTGTGTGGTAATAAAGCAAGCACACTTAAAATATGTTTAAAATGAAATAAACTGTAAATGACACTTAATGACACAGTGCAGCCTGCTGATGAACTTGACAAATTAGTAATCTTCACTTTTACCATATGTCTCTCTCCAAATCTGTTTTTTAACAAATCACATTTCATGTTCACCTCTTAATGAGAGACTTGGGCCTGTCTCTTAGACACGATCAAATCCAGTCTGGGTGGAACGGGGAATGGCTCACTCTTAGTGTAGCCTCCAGAGATGCTCTGAGTCTGCTGCGAGCTTTGGTCTCAGTAAGACTCCAAGATAAGTTGGAGTTCAAGAAACAACGGCTGTCCAACGGCTCTTTTATTAAACTCTGTATTGGAGGAGTACAGCAAGAACGTAACGGCGAAGCCGGCTCAACTCAACTGAACCAAAACAACAATATCCCCATAACGTAAGTTTTGACCGAAATAGACCGTTTTAAAGTTAACGTTATTAACAGAGAGAACATTGGTACGTCTTACCATCAATCGGATCTCTCAGCGTTTTCCCGGGAAACTGCAGCAGAGCGAGACGTGGTACGTCGGCAATCATTGAGGCTCGCAAGGAGTACACCCAATCTTCCAAAATAATTTTATTATTAATATCATTTATTATTTGTTTTTAATGTCCTCTGGTGGATTTGAGTGTGATTTAAAAGGTAAAAAAAAACCCAAAATGAAATAATACAAAGAGCCACATGCTAATTTGGCCGAGGCTCTATTGGCGCATACCACAACGCCTGACTGACGCCTCACTGCCACTAAGTGCTAGGAAGCTCCATTCAGGTCCCACACGTTCAGAACAGATTTTTTTTCACGGCCCACTAGTTGGCGCTCGCGGACCGAGATTGGGCCACGGCCCCATGGTTAAGAAACACTGCCCTACACCATTATACCACCACCTCCAGCCTGAACCGTTGATACAAGGCAGGATGGATCCATGCTTTCATGTTGTTGATGCCAAATCCTGACCTATCTGCTCGAATGTTGCTGCAAAAATCTTTTGGTCGACTTGTATCCTCAGTTTCCTGTTCTTAGCTGACAGTAGTGGGCAGCAAGAGGCCGGTTCAAGTAAACTGGTGCATTCTGTAACAGGAGCTTTGTTGTTTGCTTGTAGAGAGTGATCAGTGGGAGTGTCTGAATGAACGAAGCCGGCAGCAGCTTCAACGCTCGCTCGGCACCATGGAAACAGACAACCGGCCAGAACTCAAAGACAAAGCCCAGACCATGAGGAGGAAGATACAAGCCTTGCCCTGAACACCTTCCATCCACAGCAACATTTCTGTCTGTGTTCTGATGCTTTAACCAATGTGCTAGACTATATTACTTGCTTTTCCGTCTGCTGTTTTATCCTGTACACGCACATATAAGGTTATTCAGTGAGGGTTAGCGTAAGGCAGATATGCACACTGTACGCCGAATTACACACAATGGGTTTAGGCACAGCTTTGTGCAAGATTTCCAGGAATTCATTCAGGATTCGTTTTACTAGGTGATGCTTTCTAGAGAATCCTCGTAGAAACAACTTCGGGTTAAAGGTTTAGATTAAAATGGACAGTTTTTCAATGAAGATTGGTCAAATGTGTGTTAAAGGAAAGTTTGTAAGATTTAATGAATTTGAACCTGCCTTTTTCCATGTTCGCATGTGTGAAAATATTTTCCATAATGGATTAATAAAATGTTTTTAAGGAGGCTTTTATCCCTTTCTTAAATATGCCACTTAATGTAAAGGTTTGTTTGTGTAATATTCACTACCCATTAAAAGTTCAACTGCTCTGTCAGTGGTTTTTTATTTTTTTTTCTTTGACAAGGATTATTAATAGTGATCAGCACATGTGGAATTATTTGGTTAATTAAAAATATTACATTTTGCAAAGTAGCGACACCTTAGCTTTACTTTCTGTTGGTGAGCACCCTGAAATGGTTCCTTTGTGGATTTTGGACCATTAATTGTATTGCATGGAAGGATTGATCCTGGTTCAAATCCATATAATATTCAACTAAAGTAGATACTGTTTATTTTTTTGGAGAGAAAAAGGAGGTGGTTGCCTAGCTACAAGCTTGTCAATCTCATGAGATTCTCAAATGTATTTTGGTTAACACACTTTGATCTTTTATTGTGTCTCTGTAAAAGTGTTCGCTTGTTATTGTGATTAATTAAATTGTAAAGTCTGAAACAGCGGTAGAACATGGCGCCGATTAAACTTATCGCTAACAACCTCCTGCTTCAAGATAAAACATTGAAGACCATCTGTTTAATGTTAAAAAACTTTCACAGTTTAAAGATATTTTAATGAGACTGCCAGAGTGATCACATGAAATCTCTAGTTAAAAGTAGAAGGCCTTTTACAAGAAAATTTAACATAACTGACTTCCTGTCGGTTTTGGAAACTTGCACCAGTTGAATTTTTATTTATTTTGTTGTAGGTCTTGGTCCCTTACGTAAGTATTCCGAACACGTCCTTCAAATCAAACTCTTTAATGGCAGTATAAAACTGAAGAATATTCCATGTTGCCACTAGTTGGTGCTATAAATGACACTGAGTTGTTATATACATTTGAGCGTGATCGAGTTTAAAGACGTACAGACAAAATTCTTGGAGTTTGTTGAACCATGACGAGCAAAAGCAACACTTTAGTTGTTTTTTTCTCAAAATGGCTGACTTCCTGACTTTTGGAAACGCAATCTGTACTTATACTTACACAAATTGACTGTGCAACTTAGGCTGAATTAGGTGGCGCTGTGAAGCCATTTTGTCACACCCAATTCTGAAACAATTAGTTTACTTTTTCACCAATTCTGACGTTCGTTGACACGGAACACATTTAGGCCCTTGAAAATGCTCTGAAACCCACAAAACAATAATGCTTGATCTCTTACAATAGAGTTCTAAACACTTTCTGTGCTCTAGCCACAAATAGTGACATTAACTAAGTATATTTAGTTAATAACTATAGATTAGATTGCCGTGCCCACCTCTTAGCAATATTCCGATCTGATCTCAAAAGCCATGTTTCCATCCAAAGCTGCAAATAAAATAAAGTGCAATACTGGAATATGACATAAAATATTAATAGTTAAAGCAGCAGTTTCAACTCAAGTCCAAGAGAACAAAATCATCTCTTGCTGATAAACTGGTGTCAATCAAAAGTAAAAATACCTTTTTTTTAGTTTATAATAACTTCTTTGCGTCTCAGAACACGTAGATGAAGCTCAATATGTGCAGTAATGTCATCGTGCTTCATTGGGAACGCAGCCGTAAAGACAGTTCTGGGAGGTGATGATCCGGAACCACTTTGATCACAGACTTTGGTTAAAGAATTTTTGACCAAAACAATATTTCAGATGTTGTCCATTCATGACGTCCCATCGAGCTTCTGTTCCGACAGAAAAATGCTCGGTCGTTGCATTGCTTTAGAATTTTTTTGCAAATGCATTTCCATCAGATACAAATTTAAGCACATTTTCGAAATATGTTCACATCTTGCTGTTTTTTAAATAGGTGGATGAGACCAAATCCTGTGAGCTGCAATTCCAGTCATCATGGTGCAAACCTGCTAGAGTGACCTTGAAAGCGCCATAAATGTATAGCTGCATTTCTCTGCACACTGTTCTATGGTTAATTATGGAGAAAACAACATCAGGATAAATTGGCGATGCAATTTTTATTTGTACAATAAAGCAAAAATTGGAAAGTCAATGAGACAAACTTGGAGGAAATAAAAAAGATTGTGTGGATTATTGATGTGAATGTTTATATGAAAGTGATATTGCTCCAATATTAAATAACTTTTAGTGCGTACTTCCTGAAACACACCATTTGGGAATAAAAGCCTAACTCTAAGTGAAAGCTCGTTTAGCTGCTTAATTCTGCCGGTGCCGTTTGTCCTTGGCCACATTTCCCTCGGGTGCTTGAGTCGTGCGCGTGACTGTGGAAATGCCATCCACAAACTTGGTCTTGAAAAGCACATTTGCATTGGCAAACATTCCATCTTTTAGAGACACCACCACAAACTGCAATGAAGAATACAAACAGGAAGTGATGAATAACAGACCCAACACAGCGTTTCCTGGTAAAACCATTAAGAATCAAATTTAATATCACACTTATGTTTATCTAACCAACTGCTATAAAATATAAATCACTGTGAAAAAGAAATATTACATGCAAGCCATCAAAAATGAAAACAATACCTGCAGCTTAATAACTAATGATCTTTCAGGAAACACTTTTTTAACACTTGAAACGAACCAAATGGTTCTGTGAATCGATTTAATACATGTATGATTTTTTTTTCCCTATTAATAATTTATAAAAAATAAATTTAAAGTGGAATCAAATAATTAAATAAATGCTTGTGTTATTTAATATGAAAATTATTAGTTAAATACCTATTTTCTTTATTATGCGTGTTGTTGCAGCGCTTCATGAATTTATATTTATAAAAAAAAGAATTTGGACGGCTGCACACTCGACTGCTTTCAGAGCTCCGCCTCAAGTCTGGCTCACACACGCAGTCTGTTAAATACAACTTATTTTTAAATTATAAATAACAACTTGAGAATGAAATCTCTGAATTTGATCAATGGCAGCGTAATGGCTCTTTCTCACGACTGTGGCTGAAGTTGTGTAATCATGTGAATTGCGCCACCCAGTGTCAGAACGTGCGATATCACTGCTCAGCGTTAATCCATTTTCTGAGAGTAACCAATCAGGTGATAGAATCCGTCCACACGACTAATAAATAAATCCATGCAACATGGGGAACATGCATTAATAGTGAAATAATTAATAGTCATTTTTATTTTATTACTCAAGTACACATCTAATAACACATGTATGTATTTATTTAATTAATTTTGCCATAATTTTGTTTCATATAAAGCTAACTAAAGATTTATTTTAATAATTTTGAAACCTTTCTAAATGAAGAGAATGACTGCATTTGTGGTTGCTATGGCAGCCATCTTTGTTAATCAATCATGTGCAGTGCTGCTGGGAAATCTTTCTCAAGCACATTCGATCTGAAGTGTGTCAGAAAAAGAAGACCTGTGATATTCTTTAATTTAATTGAAAATAAAGTCTTTTTAAGACCCTACTAGAAATAAAAAGACAACCTGGTGCTGATCAAAAGAAGCTGATGCTTCATGTGCTTCACCTGTGAGTGTGTAAAGTGTGTCCTCAGCATCTGTCCGATGTTTTGGGTGTGAGAGAGATCGAGAGCAGCATCCACTTCATCCAGGATATAAATGGGAGCAGGTTTAAAAAGCAGCATGGCTAAAATGAGTGAGAGTGCCACCAGGGATCTGAAACATGCACAGAGATAATCAAATATGCCATCATCTCAACCCCTGATCTGATGCTTTAATGGATCTGTGGCAGGAAATGCCCCGGAGAGCCATCATCCAAATTGCTTTTAAGAGAAGTGGTGGCTGACCTCTGACCCCCGCTGAGCTCTGTCAGGTTCTGTTTCCAAGAGCTTCCCAGTGCCACCTTAAACTCGAGGCCGTCGAGGGCGGCACATCCCTCAGGAGGAGCCAAGCGAGCAGTGGCTCCGGGCAGTAGGGTGGAGAATATGGAGCCGAAATCCTTGTTCACCTGCAAAAAAGGAGTGCACACTTCACTAGAGCACATCTATTAGCATGGGTCATCACTGTGGACTTGCGGCCAGGCTCTTTTGCGCTCTTTTGACTCCATCTCGACTGAAGATCATCTTTCAAATCAGGCAATGACACTCCAATCAACCACCATGAAACACAAATAAAATAAAAACATCCCTACAGCAGCGTGACCTAATCTGCACGACAACAACAAAAATCTAAGCAAAGCTGAAGGACTAATTTAGATTAAATATATCTACTGTGGACTATTATGTCTAGATGTGTCTAGATTATTTTGAGAAAAACTATAAGCTCAATTTTCTTAAGGAAAAAAAAGCTTATTCTGATCATTTATTTACTTGAAACTTTGTAAAATTAGCCTTTTAAGGCGTTTCACTTCTGGAATATTAGAGTCGTCTTATTTTAAGATAGAAACCCCTTTTTCTAAACAAGAAAAAAATGTTTTAATATAGTGGCACATAAACAATAGTCAAAGTAATGCGCTTGCTTTAGAAAAAAATTTCTAATGCATTTAAACGCTTTCTGAGATGCCACTAGGCACATAAAAACTGCCCAGAGTGATGCTCCATCACTTTAGCACAAGGGTGTCAAACGAATTTTTACCGAGGGCCACATTAGCATAATGGCTGTCCTCAAAGGGCCAGATGTAACTTAGAAATGCAACTACTCATTAATGTTAAATAACTCATTATTTATAACTTATTCAAGTGACAATTCAGTTGCATAGAAACAATTGTATGTTTGTTGTTCTAATATAAATCCTTTAGATTTTTGTCAACTTATGAAAACCTACATAACTCCATTAATGAAGGATCAAACTGTCCAAGTGAATAAAGAAAAATAGCATATTGTAATTTATTTAGCGAAAAAAAAAAGAGAAACAGATCACAGATAAACTATTAGCTCCGCCCATTTCACATCTTGAAATTTATTTTAGCGTGAGAAATTGGAGGTGTGGCATGAGAGATCACTCAAATGTGTGAGTCTTACGTTCAATGTGTGAGAGTTGGCAGCTCTGCAGTTTCACTCGTAAACATGCGGATGCGGAAACACTGTTGCGGCCACCGAAGGTCAAAGGCATTGTGGGAAATGTAGTTTTTTCATTGTGTTTTTAACTCTTAAAACTTTTAAGCTCTCACGAGCCACATTAGATTAAATGATGGGCCACATCTGACCCACGGGTCTTGAGTTTAACACATATGCTTTAGCGCTTTAAGATAACAGATCAGACTGAACTTTGATACTGTAATGCATGATTTCAAATGCATCAATGCTCTTTATGAGATGCCTTTTGGCGCATTACACATATCCAATGTTTCGGCATTACACGTCACCAGCAATTAGTGCCGTTTTGTATGTCTGACTCACAGGCAGACCGCGGGAGTTGTAGACGAAACCCAGCATTTTGATTCAAAGGCTGTATTTTTTTAAATTGCTGTGGCTAATGTGATCTTTCCGGTAGTTATTTAATTGATGAGTGGACGCATTGTTCAATTAAGCGCGCGTTAAGCATCTCCACGTGACTTCTCTTAGCCAATTGTTTCTGATAACAGTCGGAAAATCTTGCATCTAAGAAGCACCAGCAGAAGAGCGAATGTTTGAGATGAATAAAAACGGCGTTAAGAGTTGCGTTTAGCTAGCAAAAAATAGAATTCCTAGCATGTAATGACTCGAACATTGTTGAAATGTTTAAGTTGTACTCTATTAAGACTGCTTTTTGTTGGATTTAAATTGTTTATTTTAACTTTATACTTCCTCAATGGCAAGAAGAAAACAAATAGCACTGAAAGAAACACATTTGTCAATAGTTTGAAACGTAACCCAGTTATTAATGCTACTGTTAGCATTAATAACCATAGCATTTGTTCTTAATACAAATCAAATTATCTTTTATTAAAACACTTCCCCCATTAATGAAATGGGGAGAGAGGATCTCACGTAGAAGTGTGACCAAAACTTGAGAACCCTGTACCTGTGAGCACTAAAAATGACCCACTGGGACAAAAACAGAAGCTAGCTCTTGTTAAGTCAAACTGCATCACGAGACAAAAAGGTTCACCACACAAACACATCACCACAAATCTATTTGAACATTTGTATTCTTGCTTTTATTGAAAAGCATTTTTATTTCATAGATTAATTAACATTGTAAATATATGCATCAAATGTTTTTAAATTAACTTGCCTTTCAAGTATTGATTACATGGAGCTACTTGATATACTGCAAATATTAGTTTGACGTTATGATCTTCTGGAGAATAATGAAACCAGACCACTTTCAATTTTAGTTGAATACCCCTGATATAATGTAACATGTCTTGTAAACTATAAACTCTCAGCTGAGGTGTGTGTGTGTGTGTGGTGGATAGTGTGCTCAATACATGCAGAGTGACCAGATTCGAATCCTGAGCCAGCCGATACTTTTGCAGGAAGTACACTCCCCTCACTCACTTTCTATACTGTCTTAATAAATCAAAGCAAACCCACTAATTTTCTAATACCTCATTCTCTATTTTGGTTACTAAAATTAAGCTCAAACATCCTTGAATGAATGCCCAAAAGTATTAGCAATTATTTCAATTTATTTATTATAACTGTAAGACAAAATAGTTTTGTTACTTATTTTAATGCAGAATTTCCTTGCAATTTGTCTAATTTAAATTCACGTGTGACAAGACACAAGTTCATATATTCTAGTAATTAATGAAGTTTTACTTTCTAAATAGCTTGAAAACAGTTTTTTGTCTACTTTTAAGATCCATCAGGCTGTCATCAACTCAAGTCTGCTGAAAACTGTCTTCTCACTGGAGCATTTCTATGGCATATTAAAGTCCAAAAGTGTTTCGTCCTCCCATTGAAATGAGCCAGTTGACCAAGTAATTAAAGGGGAAGGGTGTAGTGTTTGCACCATTGAAGCTATTTTACCTTTTGCCAGGCGACATTGAGCGCCTCGGTCTTCTTCTGGTCCAACTCTTCAATCGTTTCCAGGATTTTTGCTTTGTCATTCTCAACAATTCTCTTTTTCTTCTTCAGATCATTGTACTGAAAGAAGCAGAAATTGGGATGCCCAGATTAAATTTCAAGCCGAAAAATCTGAAAGATCATCTAAAAGCAGTGACTGAGCAACCAAAAAAAAATAGAGACGAAATGATGAGCCCTGTTAAAATAAAAACTGCTTTTTTGACTTGTTGCTTTTTTTAATAATCCAAAACACACATCTACAACTACTGCTGCATTTCTGCAGAAGAACAGGGTGAAAGTGATTGAGCGTCTCCTGATCTGAGCCTGATCGAATACCTGTGGGGAATTCTAAAGCGACAAGTTGAGCATCGCTCTTCATCCAGCATCAGATTCCAGAAGAGGTTATTCTTGAAGAATGGGAACAGATATGTCGTCAACTTGTTTTCGTTACAGAGTGTATTAAATTTTGCTTCAACCAATTTGAGCAAAACTATAAACATTAATTCCATGTTATGGGAAAGTTGTTCTTTTGTTCATTGAGCTACCGATTAAATGAATCCTTTTCACAGGGGTTGAAAAGGGGTTGAACACCCATTCCTAGTGATTTTTAAAACGACAGCTAAAATGATAAATTAAAAAAAAAAACAGACTATCGAACGATCTACTGCCTACCCTTTCCTCTGCCTCACTCAGCATGTTCATGGCCCTGCGGTTGACGTTCCTCTCCAGCTTGTCTTTGTTCTCCTCCAGCCTCTTGAGCCGCTGACCCGCCTCTTTGGGATTGTTGTTCTTGAAGTCGTAGGCAGTGTTGGGCTGACCAAAAAGATGCTTCTCCGTAGGTATCCAGTCATTCTCTGCCAACATTCGAGCCACCTGCAAACAAGCACATGCTAGGTAGAGGCACGCAGCAATGCCCACGGTCCCCAAGCCCCTTTCTCTCCTGCTCGGACCTTGGCAGTGGCCTCTGTGGCGTCTTTCTTGCGCTTGCTGATGTTGTGCTCCAGTTCTTTGATTTTGAGTTGAGCATCATTGTTCTGCTCTCTTAGGAGGTTGGCTTCTTCACTCTTTTCTTTAATCTCTCGCTCCTGTCCCATAATGAACCCCTTCTGCTGCGCCACTTGCTCCTGCACAACACGTACTGCTTCCTGGAAGCACACAGTGTGAACATTAAACACTATTGTGTCACAAATGCTTCTCCAAAGAAAATGAAAAGAACAAAAATCAGCAAAAATGTCATTTTCAGTGTAAAACCAACTGAAAAATCAATATCATTTCATGAAGTTACGTAAATGACTATGTTTGGGGTAACATACGGTGATATTTCAAAATTTTCAATCATGTTAATTTAAATATATTCAGTGGGATTCTAAATGTTATTGATTGACTTTAATGTTTGGCATGACAAGGCAAGTAATTAGTGACGAAACAATATGTTAGGTTCCATTTCATCATTGTACCTTAGTTGCAGCAACCTCTGTGGTCATGTGATCTATCTGCTCCTGTATGGATTTGAGGGCTTCATCGACAGCTTGGATCTGGTGCTCATATCCTGTTTGCTCCCTCTTCAGCTCCTCTAGCTCCAAAGTCACAGCATCTGCCTCCTATGGTAGAAGGATTTCATTAGAAAAAAAACAAGGCATCATCTAATCAGACAATTCCAAACACAGAAGATCAAAGGTTCGCAGGGATACATTTAAGTAGGGAATTTGGCTACAGAAAAGTGTTTGGTTAACAGAGACAATCCACAACTTTCCAACAGTTGGAATGAAAACCCTGATCCTTTCAAGCTATTTTATAGGCATCAGAATCTCGAGATGAAAATTTGGAAAAAACAAAAACAAGCAACACTTATTTTAAAAAACAATTTTTATTTTTCAAAAGCAGGAGGTGGTACAACAGTCTTTACATTTCATGTTTGTATATTTGGAAAGCTGTTGAAAGAGCTTTACAGTTTCTCCTTTTTGGTTCAAGGATCTAGAAGTTTCCAACTTCGAGAAGGAAAAAGTTCAACAGCTCTTCTGTTTCATTGAATTAAACTATGGACATTATGACCATTCGAAAACATACCTCTAGTCTTGGAGGAGTACACCAAACCTTCTAAAGGTGATTTATTAGATGTGTCAGTCTGTCTTTTACTTTTAACTATGAGTGATGGGCAAATCTAAAAAAAAAACGTGTGTATAGCAACAAAAACAAAGTTTGTATTAGAAGTCTGTAAATGTGCATTTTGAAATTACTTTATAATCTTGATAAAATTGATGGATTTTTTGTTGCTATAGTTGCTAATGTAAACATTAAATCCAATCAGTGACATTACAAAGTTCATCATACCAATGAGTGATAAAAACCAATCCCCACGTCTCTGTGATTTTCCTTAGCCAAGATAGAGTGGAATAAATTTGGTTGCTAGAAAGCTGTAGGAGGTTAAAATTTTTATTAGTTCAATATAATGATAACAATCCTCTTAGATGATTCATCTTAAATGTTATTTTTGTTGACCTTATTGTCAATTGGCATTATATGTCAAGTGTAAATATTTAACAGCTACTAGAGCCTAGGGTTCAAATACTTTTACACAGTGGTTGGTATGTTCTTGGAAAGGGTTAATAAGTGAATATTGAATAGTTCCATCTTTCTTCCTGGGCCTAAAAGTATGTGGGATATGGTAAAAAAAACAAACAAACAAAGATTTTTGAAAGGATTTATGTCTTAGATCAATTTTCTTCAGCACTATTTTGAATCTACTGATAAAAGTGTTCAAAACAAACTAAAACTTTAATGATAATAAAATTTCTAACAATAGCGCTGTAATAATGATTCATTTTGGTGTAATTGTTATTTTGTTTTAAATGAAAAGTAAACACAAAAAGCCAAATAACGAAATATAACATTTAGTTCATGTAGAGTTCTAAACAATAAAGTATATTTCACAACACAGCAATTCAATTATATTGTGATATTACAACATACTGTCAAAATCTCTTACCAGCCCTAGCCTAGCCATCACATATGCACAAACCTTGTTTCTCAATAAAACCTAAACCAATAAGCAATTTACAGAAGAAATTAACACTCTCACAGTTAAAAGAGTGACATGTGACAAAACCAGAGCCCACATCAAGCTGTAATCTGGGGCTGTCTTTGGCATTTGTTCTTTTCAGCAGCAGTCACTTTGTTATTGGCTTCACGGAGGCCATGGTAGATTGCCGTCTGCTCTATACAGAACTCACTTCCTTGAATTCAAAAAACTACAATGAAATCTCAAATTGTTTCGAAGGGTGCTGTTCCAAATCCTTATCTTTTCTCGTTCATGCTGCTTAAGAACATTTATTTTGAGCAAGGGTTTCCTACAAACGTTACAGATTGCCAGTCATCCTGTACGTGGAATCCCACAATTGTGTAATTCAGGGGCTTTTTTCTTGCATATCTGAAAACCTTCAATAAAACAGACTGAGCCGAGACGTGAAACATGAGCGATGTCAGACAAGCATAGCAATCTCTTTCATTAAAGAAAATAAAAGCAGAGCATAGAATCTAAATTTACAATATTTTACAAAAAGTTGGTTTTAATTACACTCAATTCTTTGTTGGCCCTTAGGTGTGAATGTGTGAGTGAATGTTGCCCTGCGATGAACTAGCGACCTGTCCAGGATGTACCACTGCCTCCTGCCCAATGTGCGCTGGAGATTGGCACCGGCAGACCCCTGTGACCCCAAAACGGGAATAAGCAAGATAGAAAATAAAAAATTGAATGAGTTCTTTGTTGGTTTCATTTTAAGCTTCAGTTTTGACTACGCTTCTCAGCATCTTCGCTTTATAACTTTTCGTGTGCAATCCTGAAAGTTACGGAGATAACAGTGCTTTGCCCGGCTAATACAGTTTTAATTAGCAGCTCAATGAACCAGACATAGATCCTAGAGCAGAGCGCACAGCACTTATTCGCATGTATATCATCATCGTAAGAGTACTAACTATTCAAGATGGAAAGCACCAACCGCCCCGTGTTGCATGAAATCTGTTCCTTAAGCTTCGGTGTGTTAAAGTTGCTTCTCCTACAATCAAAATACACTTTTGAGGATTTGTTAAAAACCACGAGGCTCAACGCAAAATAACATTTCTAACCAAACAAGTGGTGGGAACAATAAAAAAAGCTAAAAAGGTTAAAGTTTTGCACTGCCATATCAGATCCGTTTTCACAATGAGAATGATCAACAAATGCTGGCCCTTTGGTCACATGATTAGGGCTGCAACAAACGATTATTTTGGTAATCGATTAATCTTTCAATTATTAGACGATTAATTGATTAGTCAACGATTATTTCTATGACTATTCAGTAGCCTTTGAGCGATTATTCTGCTTTTTCAACTAGTTAAAATAATGAGTTACAAATATTCTAACTAATAAATAAAATAAGAAAATCACTTCAGCTTTTGAAATAGTTGTTTTAATGAATTTTGAGACAACTAAACATGTCATTCTCTTTAAGTTACTCTCAAATTACACACAAATGCTCTCTAAGCATTGTTTACATGTTTTGTTCTAATTCAATAGAAAAAAATAAATAATCCGCTGCATTACAGACAAAAAGAAAGTTGAAAGTGAACATATCTTGAAGCAGCATTAATAATTGTTGGTTTATCACTTGTTTAAGTTCATCAGAAGTAATATCCCAGGGAAATACACAGTTATGAAACTAGATATTTGGAGGGTGATCATCTAACAATTCTTAGAAAATCTGGCAACATTTCAAAATGTAAGAAACAAATAAAGATAATTTTAGAATCAGCATAAGATAATGAATGGTGTGAGAAAGAAATGCTTTGGTGTGTTGTCTTAATTTTTTTCTATTTTTGACTCTTAAAGCTATTAAAATGAACATTCCCCATTGTGGATGGATCTATATAGCTTTTTATTTTATATCAACGATTTTTTATGAATGATTTTTTTATCCTTCTTTTTACGTTAAATGTTAATTATTCTAATGAATACACAAATAAAATATAAACATCTAAAGTTTGTATAATGCTGTACATTCATAAATTATTAAAATATTCACTGCTGTAAGCAACTTGCTTTAGGTGATTGCATGCTTTTAAACTTTTTAAACAATATTTATAGTTGAACAATGTGTTATCTACGCGGCATATAAGCAAAATAAAAATCAAAACGTCTTCACGAGTAAACATTTTATTTGAACTCTTATTGGTTTAGTCTGTGCAGTCACGTGATTGAATGCGCGGTCACGCAGAGGGGAGTCGAAAAATGGCACAACACCGGGATGCTTCCTCTTTAAGTGCTCCAACATTCACGTTGTGCTCCCGTGAAAAGCAAGTTCCTCCTTGCATGTATTGCACACGACAGCATTTTTGGTTAAGTTTAGTAAAACTTTCCCACACCTTACTCGTTCAGATTCGTTTGCACTCCATCATAATTCGCGCTGAGTTTTCTTCTACTGGAGTAGCATTCGTGAGGGCTGCATCACACATAGCGCTCAAATCGCGACACGTGACCCTTACATTAGGTCACATGACATCAAACGATTACTCGACAACACAAATATTTGTCGACAATTTCGACTAATCGTTTCACCCCTAGACATGATAAGGATGTAAAAGAGCCGCTCGATGGCGCTCATCCCACATTTTCAGAGTGAGTTCGTACAGGTCACAAGACAGAAATAGCACGCCACAATTTCACACACATATCCTGGTAGACAGCTTTGCTGACTAAATAAAAGACAGTGGACCTACACCAGCAGATGACTCTCCACAAACAAACAGTGCCTGTGGAGCCTTCACACTGGCCATGCCTTTTGGCTCTATTTACCTTCATACAGACTCTGGGATCCTGTCTTCCAAATAAAATGCACATTTTTCTTTCATCTGAAAAGAGGACTTGGGACCCACAGAGCCAAAGACTAGTATGTTTTCTCCTGATCGCTGCAAAGACTTAGTTTCTGGTGAACCTTGGTTCAAGAGTAAATTGATGCATGGAATTCCCAGTGTCAGTTCATTCCTGATAAAGGTTCCCCAGCTCTTTGATGGCCCCCAACCCTGTCGGGCAGCATTCATTTCCTTCACATTTGCACATTTTCTCTTAACACTCTGTTAATGTACTTCAAAATAGATGCTGTGATCTTTTTTTGAGACACTATGGAAAGTGTCGATGGCTTTTGGTCTAGTCAGCAGTCTTACCTGTGATTAATTACCGTATTTTTCGGCTCATAAGACGCACCGGCACATAAGACGCACCCAATTTTTAAAGAGGAAAATCCAGAAAAAAAAGATTCTGAACCAAATACTGTTGTAAAATATTTTATATCAACTGTGTAAAAGTTAACAGCCAAACATGTAACATGAACAGACAGTAAACAGTAAAAGTAACAAAAAAAAGGCTGTAATGTTTTTCTTTGCCCCCACTCATCACTCTAAAGTCCACCATTCGTTATCACCATCACTGTTCCAGTGCAACATTGTCACTACATTACTAATAATAGCCAGTAACATTGTCACTACATTACTAATAATAGCCAGTAACATTGTCACTACATTACTAATAATAGCTAGTAACATTGTCACTACATTACTAATAATAGCTAGTAAGATTGCCCCACATTAGTAATAATACAGTGGTTCTCAAACTTTTTTAGTCGAGCCCCCCTGTAATCAAACACTCCCTAATTGCAGAACATGTTACTTACGCTTGTTATCTCGTATGTACATGTGTGAGATGTACCGTTGAGAGATGATTTGAGTTTGAGTTTATAAAAGAAGAGTTTCAGTCATTGAGAGCGTTTTGTTTACTTCTCGCGAGCGCGAGCGCGCGCGCGCGCGAGAGAGAGAGAGATAGAGAGCGAGCGCTGGAAACAAGCGTATGCTTTTTGTTCTAATATAAACCCTTTTGATTTTTGTCAGCTTATGAAAACCCAAATAACTCCAAAGGATCAAACTGTCCAAGATTGTGAAACTGTCCAAGTGAATGTTTAGCGGAAATAAAACCCTCACAGACTGAAGACGATGCTTATCATCATCATCTTATTGTCAGGCTCAAAAAACATAGCAGACAAACTATGAGCTGTGCCCATTTCACATCTTGAAATGTATTTTAGCGTGAGAAAACGGGTTTGTAGCGTGAGAGATCACTCAAATGCGAGAGTCAGCTGATCTCTGTAGTTTCGCTCGTGACGTAAGTATGGATGCGGATGCCAAAGGCATTGTGGTAAATGTAGTTTTTCCCCCCGTTTTCGTTACGTCCGCGCAATGGCAGAGATGTGCGATTACGTCAG
The DNA here is from genome assembly GCA_007224835.1 of Danionella cerebrum. NCBI lineage: Eukaryota > Metazoa > Chordata > Actinopteri > Cypriniformes > Danionidae > Danionella > Danionella cerebrum. Next base: position 112,564 of record SRMA01026972.1, read on the forward strand.
CGCGCAGCGTTTGGTAAACAAATATGGCCACGGCTTCGGCCTAGCTCCGGAGCTCCGGAGCTCTTACACCTCTCATACGGCCGTTACCGGACTTCGCGGCGGTTTGCATTCGCTTCATAAGACGCACCAACTTTTCCCCCTCAGTTTTGGGGAAGAAAAAGTGCGTCTTATGAGCCGAAAAATACGGTACATGAACTAAAAGAATAGACTAGGACACAAGGGTTTAGTTTGGTGAAATATGATTTTAGGTTTTTATCTTTAAATCATAATGATTAAAATAGTACATACCAGTTTTGATTTTTCAAACATATCACTCAAATAATAGAATGTCCCTTGACATTGGATATTTTTGTGCACATATCTATATGCAGTACTATGAATGTGCGAGATAAAGAAAAGTACCTGCTGTTTCACTTTCAGCCTTTTGTTGAAGGCATCTGCTTTGCTCTTGGCTTGATTGAGTTTCTGCTGGGCTGCTTTCAGTTCTTTCTCCCTTTCCGCGGCAGCATTCTTCATCTTGTTGTCAAGAACTTTGTACTTCTCATTTGCCTTTTTCTGAACCTCCTTTGTCTTCTGTAGGGTTTCCTCACACTCCTCTACAGAAACAGAGACAGTTTCACTAATGTTTTCAAAGGTCATTGAAACAAATTATGCCAAGTGTAAGGAACTGGGGAATTCAGAGCAGCTTTATTGTGACCTTT